>CAWUFW010015871.1:0-337928 GCA_963921515.1 Calotriton arnoldi | reverse complement strand
TTCCATTGCCATGCCACGCATCAGGTGCCTTTCCGCCCAAGGTGGCCGTTGTATTCCGTACAAATAAAACACAGGGCACAAACAGCAGTTTGTGTAAGAGGTGCATTTATTTCAAACTGTGACATGTGATTGTGTGTAAGGTGATGACAAAAGTGGTGCGTGCAGTGACAATGAGCTGTCGGTCATGGCTGCGTGATGCTCAGGGTGTACCCACTGGTTCTATGTCCATAGTCCAACACACACATGCCATCCAGATGGCTGTGTGGAGTGGGATCGTAGTCCAAGTCAATGCAGTGGGTGGTCAAGGAAGGCTGGCTGGCTGCCTCACTTGCGTTTGGAGCGTGCGAAGTCCTCCCGGGAGATCGGTTTCCACTTCGGACGGCCCCTTCCACGTTTGCGAGGGGGTGCCTGCTTGCGACATGCTGGTGGTTGAGGTGTGCTCACTGGCTGTGGACGCAGGGGAACTGGACACTGCTGCTCGACCCTGCGCCCCGGCAGGTGGTGGCGGAGGGGGAGCTGCTGTCCCTGGCTGTGACCTCACCGCCACCACCAGCTGGCCCATGAGGTCCACGAGTTGGCCCATACGGGCGTCCATGGACCTCAGCACCCCCAGCACCTCACGCGTGTCTGAAGCAGACCTGGCCCATTGTCCTTGGGCCTCTTCATAGGCCCCAAGGACTCTGGCCATTTGAGGCAGGGCATGGCTCCCAGGGGAGGCTGGCGTTTCCCTGACCCTGCTCCTCCTACCAGTCCTGCTGCCACCGGCCTGCCCACTAGCCACATTGCTCACCACGGTCCTCGCTGTGGCTCCCAGGGTGGATCCAGTCGGCCGGGCCACCACCTGCGCTGGGGCTGGTGCCAGCGAAGACGTGGTGGTGGTGGCGGCGGTGGTGGTCGGTGCGGCGATGGTGGCGGTTGCGGCAGTGGTAGTGGCCGCAATGACCGTGGGTGTGGCCGCAATGACCGTGGGTGTGGCCGCAACGACAGTGGCAGCAGGGGGCTGGGAATGTTCAGCAGCCCTGGATGATGGGTTGGTGGGTAGGAGGGGTCCTGGGGAGCGGCTGGGCCCTGCCACACCAGATGGGCCTGCTTGGTGGTCCGTGTCCGAAGAGGAGGACAGATCCTCCACATCCGTGTGTCCTCGTTGGGGGCTTGTAGGCTGGCTGTGCTGGCTGCTGGCTCCATCCCCAGCATCCAGCAGTTCGTCACCTGTGGAGAGAATGAGATTTGTTATTGTGTTGCACCTGGCGAAGTATGTATTTGTCGTCTGACATTAACAGTTCGTGCAATCTCGTACATGGGTTTCCCGGAGGCGTGTGTGTGGCTGTAGCATTTGTAGTTGTGTGTGCTTGGCAATGGGACTGTGTGCTGTGCACATGTGGCATGGGACGGATTGGCCATGCCGATGGGTGTGTTGCTGTGCCCCTACTTATTGTGACTCTGGTGTATGCGGGCTCCTGGCCCATCCTGGGTCTGGTTTGTACTTTGCTTTTGGTGTTCAGATGGGACGCTTAGGAACGCATATGGCAACATGGGGGCCATGCCCCAGATTCGCATTTGGGAGGGAATATGCTTTTGGGGTTCAAATGGAACGCTTAGGAACGCATATGGCAACATGGGGGCCATGCCCCAGATTCGCATTTGGGTGGGAATATGCTTTTGGGGTTCAAATGGAACGCTTAGGAACGCATATGGCAACATGGGGGCCATGCCCCAGATTCGCATTTGGGTGGGAATATGCTTTTGGGGTTCAAATGGAACGCTTAGGAACGCATATGGCAACATGGGGGCCATGCCCCAGATTCGCATTTGGGTGGGAATATGCTTTTGGGGTTCAAATGGAACGCTTAGGAACGCATATGGCAACATGGGGGCCATGCCCCAGATTCGCATTTGGGAGGGAATATGCTTTTGGGGTTCAAATGGAACGCTTAGGAACGCATATGGCAACATGGGGGCCATGCCCCAGATTCGCATTTGGGAGGGAATATGCTTTTGGGGTTCAAATGGAACGCTTAGGAACGCATATGGCAACATGGGGGCCATGCCCCAGATTCGCATTTGGGAGGGAATATGCTTTTGGGGTACATGCTGTGAGCCATGGGTGCCGAACGTGACATGTGTTGTGGCAGCATGACAGTGCATGGTTTGAGGTGTGTGCATGCTTGACATGGCCTGCATATTTGCTGTCTGTTGTGATTACTGGACATGGCATTGGACGCATCGTTATGAGTGAGTGATGGTTGTGTGCCAGCCAACGTATTGCAGTTGTCCCATCTCCTTGGTGTGCGTGCTGCCCTGTGCCATGTGCATCACTGCAGTGCTCGGGGGGGTGTGGCCCATGTTGTGTGTTGTTGCTCACAGTGTGTCGTGCGCTTCATTGACTTCTGGCACATGGTTGGTCATGGGCATGTATCTTAGCGTGACTGCTGTATGTGTGGCAGCTGTGCGGATGACATGCCTTTCATGAGACTGGGGCTGACGGATGGGATGGATGGTATGTTGTATGTGCATGGTGTGTCTGTGTGTTTGATGGGTTCAGTGGTGTTCGTGTGCATTTATGTTGTTCCGCTCTGTTGCGTCTAGTGTTGTTTGTCTTACATAGGCGTAGTTGTGGGGTGTGTGGTTGACAGGCAGTAGGGGCTACATGGACAGGACTTCAATGGTGTTTCGGTTGTGTGTGATGAGTTGCACAGTGGCTGCCGTGTGGTACTATATTCAGTGTGGCTTGTGCATGCAGACGTGGCTCCTTGGGTGTTGCTATGTCTGTGATGGGTCATGTGGGGTGTGAGTCTGTTGTTCATGTCCGTGTGCACATTGTTCACTTGTTCGTGACGGTGGGCGGTGCTGCGTGTTCGTCTGCTACGTGACATGTCCCATGTGTTGGTCGTGTTCCGGTCCTCATGCCTCCAGTAATCCAGCCCTGTCCAGTTTCCCACCTGCAGGTTGTTCGTGCGTGCACTGTACTGGATGCCACATGGCTCTAAGCGGGGGTGCTCCATGTTGCAGGTCTGTGGGGGTGGGGGGGTGTTGTGGGTCGTGGGGGTGGCTGGACACCCACTGACACCGATTGCTGTGGACCGTGATGTCTGCCTTTCGGCTGTCGTTGTGCACTGCGGTGGCTGACACGTGGCTGTGGGGTGTGGGGGATGCTCCTCCTTGCTGTGCTGTGGGACTAGGGGCCTGGTGTGTGTTGTACTTGGGCTGTCCACCGTCCCACCCACTGCACTTTGTGTTCCTGCCACTTACCTGTTACTTGTCGGTTAGTGCAGCTGTGGCGGACACATGGGTGTGGTGGGTGCTCGTTGTGGCGCTTCTGGCATATTTGGGGACCTGTTGGTGGTTACGTGGCTGGCTGAGTGTACACATGTCCCCACGCATCTTACAGTTGTTCTGTTTGGGCTGTGTGTGGTGGTGTCTGTTGCATGTGTGTGTTGTGTATTGTGTGCTGGACATGGGGGTGTTTGTCCCTGGGAGCTGTGGCATGGTGGTAGTGCATGTGAGTACATAGCGGTGTGCTGGTATACATTAGTTTGTACTTACCAGCCTCCACTCCCCCTGCTAATCCGGCGAGGATCTCGGGATGTATGATGACTCGCACCTTCTCCTCCCACGCTTTGAAGGTCTTGAAGAGCGCGGGATTCCCTCCGCCAGTGACGGCAGCCAGCTCTCTGTTTTTGCCCTCCTTCTTCTTGACCAGGCTCTTGACGTCATTCCACCGTTTGTTTATTTCGACTCTGTTCCTGGGCAGGGTCCCGACTGCATTGACCTGGTCTACGATCCGGTTCCACATTCTGTTTCTGGTGGCTAGTGGTGTGTGCTGGACCATGTTCCCATAGATTTGTGGGTGCACCTTGATGATCTCGTCGACCATGACCGTCAGCTCAATGGGCGTGAACTTGGGCATTCTTTGTGGTGCCATGGTGTTTGTGGTGCTGGTGCGGTGTGTGTTGTGTAATGTGCAGGGGTTTGTGGTGCCGGTGTTTGGTGGTGGTGGTGGTGGTGGTGGTGGTTGTGATGTGTGCGTTTCTGTGGTGTGCTGCTGTCCTTGCTGTGTCACTGTGTCCTCTCCTCTCCTCTCTGGTTTGCAATGTTGCAAGGGGTTGTGGTCTGTGGGAGTGCTGCTTTTGTACTTACCTATGTGGGTGTGTCCTCATGGTCTGTTGTTTTCAGGTGTGTTGTGTCTGGGGTTCTGGCCTTTGTAGTTTTTGTTTGTCCGGGGGTGTGTTTTCGGGATGTGTACTGTGCTTGTGTATTTGTGCGTGCCTTGCTGTGTGGACTTGTTGGCCATGTTGTGTGCTATTGGTTTTGTGAGCGGATGGTTTCTGTGCAGGGACGTGGGCGCCATGGCTTCTGCCGTGTCGATTCTCATCGGCGTTGTTTGCGCTGGCGGGCGGTATATTTGTAGTTTTCCCGCGCTCATGGCGGTGCGATCGTAATTTCACGTGCGGTGTGTCGGCCGTGAGGGCGGGCGGTTTTGTGTTGTCGTGCGTGTTTCCGTCCGTGGCGGGCGGTTTGACTCCGACTCGGACGATGGCGGGCGGTATTTTGTGTGATTTTCCGCCGATGGCGGTTTTCGGTTTGTGTAATCGTAATGGCGTGGTCGGTGTTCAGACGGTGTGTGCGGGCGGATTTTTGCCGCTTCCATGCCTGGCGGATTTTTTTACGCCGGGTATCGTAATAGACCCCAAAAATCTTTAATAAATTAAAATATTAAACTATTAAAAAATATGTAAACATAAATTTCACAATACAATCAGTGCAACAGTAGGGAAAGTGTTGGATAGCAAAGGGGTAAAAATAACTATTCCCACTCCAGTGAGTGCAAACGTAGGGTAAGTGTTGGATAGCTGAGGAATTACATTTACTATTCCAACTCCAGTGAGTGCAACAGTAGGGAAATTGTTGGATAGCGGTGGGGTAAAGATTACTATTCCCACTCCTGTGAAAGCAACAGTAGGGAAAGAGTTGGATAGCGGACGGGAACAAATTACTATTCCCACTCCACTGAATGCAACAGTAGGATAAGTGTTGGATAGAGGAGGGATACAAAATGTTATACCCACTCCGGGGAGTGCAACAGTAGGGAAAATGTTGGATAGCGGAGGGGTAAAAATTACTATTCCAACTCCAGTGAGTGCAACAGTAGAGAAAGTGTTGGATAGCGGAGGGGTAAAAATACTATTCCAACTCCAGTGAGTGCAACAGTAGGGAAAGTGTTGGATAGCGGAGGGGTAAAAATTACTATTCCCACTCCGGTGGGTGCAACAGTAGGGAAAGTGCTGGATAGAGGAGAGGTCAAAATTATATTCCCATTCTAGTGAGGGCAACATTAGAGAAAGTGTTGTATAGCGGAGAGACAAAAATTACTGTTCACACTCAAACAGTTAAAACAAAAAAAAAAACATAAAAATAAATAAACAATATTTGAAAAATGAAAAATCAAATATATTAAATATATAAAAAGATAACATATTATAATATTAATTAACTATAACAAAACCCCACAAATAATATATAAAATAAAAGAAGAAATAAATGTTAAAAAATAATTATTTATTTTATTTCTTACCCTATAACACCACACCAATGACAAAACACTTCAACATTCCTAATTACATTTACTTCCATAATTAACATAATTAATAATCAATTAAAAAATATTATTAATACACAATTACTAATTAACATTAATTGACTACACACACTGTAACACTATAATATCCACAACACAAACCTAAATTAAATAATAAAATAATAAAACACAATTAAACCTTATTTTTAAATAAAAAAATATTACTATTAACAACTAATAATAAAGTAAATAAAATGTATTTAATACCCACCCTTTACCCCATTAAAAGTAAAAACAACACATAAAAAAATTAACAATTACCTAAAATAAATATCAAATAATTAACATCAATTAACAACTATATATTAATTAATCAAATACAAATTACTTCCCACCCATTAGTCCTATAAACAATTCAACACACAATTAAAATTAATTACACAATTACCATAATTAATTACCAATTAATTAATTAAAATAACATCCAATTATTAATTCATCAATTAAAAATAAATTACTTCCCACCCTTTATACCTATACATGCCACAACACACACCTAAAATTAAATACGCAATTACCATAATTAATTACCAACTAATTAATTAAAATTAATTAACAACTAATTATTAATTCATAAATTAAAACTAAATTACTTCCCACCCTTTACACCTATAAAGAACACAACACACACCTAAAACTAATAATACAATTACCACAATTAATTACCAATTCATTAATTAAAATTAATTAACAACCAATTATTAATTAATTAATAATAAATCACTTTACACATTTAACACTATAATATCTCAATTAAACAAAAATCTATAAATATAATCAATACATGTAATATAATGAAATTACTACCCACCCTATTCCCTTATAAACCCACAACCCGCTATGGAACTAAAAACGCAAAATTCAAATAAAAAAAATTAATAACTCAAAAAAATGTAACACACATATTAAAAATACAAACAATTCTTATACAAAAAAACATACATCAAATACACATCAAATATATACTAAAATATATAACATTCATAAAAAATGATATTTTTAACAACAAATATCGTTTTTGCAAACGATATTAAACACTTCGATATTTTTATAATCGATATTACTTACCTTAAGTCGATATTCTTGACTACGATATTCGTGCTATCGATATTTCTGAACCACGATATTAATGACTAGATATTTGTGCAACTCAATATTTTTACTCGATATTCAGTCTCTGCACCCTTTTATGTTCTATAACAGAAGATCCATGTATCATAATGTCATCTTGGAAACAACACATGTTGAGAATACTTTCTTAGATTGTTTCATTATTTTTTAGAACACTGTAGCTGCAGAGGCAAGTCCAAACTGCATTCTACAAAAAGAAATGCCCTTACAATCGTGATGAAAGCAGTTAAGAGTCTAAAGTCAGGGTTAAATTCTACTTGATGATATGCCATTGATAGATCAATGACCCTGAAAAGGATTAATGTCCTATGATACTAAGCGTATCACTAATATAAGGAATATTATGCCTTTCTACCCAAGTATGATTATTCATGTCCTACTAATTCACACAACGCCTAATGGTCTTTCTTGACCAGAACCACCGGAGGAAGCCACTCAGAGCAATCAATTTGCGGTATTATGCCTAATTCCATCAAATGGTTTAGTTCCATTTGGAGGGGTTGTCTCATGAAATACAGAGCATTCCATGCTTCATGTACTATTGGCATGCAATTAGCTTTCAATGTAATTTATGTTGGAAGTTTTTTTAACAAAGCATTATAGACCTGTTTACTATTAAGACTTGCTCTGGAGCGTTGGAATCCAGTGTTATTCCCACTTCTTGTTGGTGTTTCCACCCCAGCAGGTTAGATTCCTTCACAACTATATAAACTGTTCCCACCGTGAATCTATCTTTGAATGAGATATGTGATTTCATCATCCCAATTAAAGGAATCAGATCTCTATTCTATCCACTGGGATTTATAGTTGGTATTGCTACTGCTGCAGAAATTTTATTTTATATCACTTTAAAATCATTATGGTTTATAAGGTTAAACGGGGAACACAGATCTGCATATGTATTATGAGTCACCATTGAGACAGACTTTGCATTCAGGATAACATAGTTGGTTACAGTTAGTCACATCACTCAGTACTTGAAAAACAATTTACTTAACTTTTTGGTTACTTTCTTCCAAACAGTTAATTTGTTTATTTTCATTGTCTCTATAAACTCTATCAAAATGGTCCCTTTTATAACAATTTTCACAAGTGACAAATGCAAAATGCCCTGTGTTACTGCAATACAAACACAGGTTTAATTTCTTTATTCGTTCAGTTTACTCGGCGGTCAAAGGACCGTGCAAGCCCCCAATCTGCCTGGGTTCTGTATTGTCCTGATTCTTAGACTCTGCTTCTTTCTGCTGAGACTGCACAACTAGCAGTCAAGGTTCCCCTCAGGGTTGTTCCCCCTTTCGTTCATTTAACCTATGGTCAAGCCTGACAACTAAGTCAACGAACTCAGGACAATCTGATGGTAAATCTACTATGTGCGCCAGGGGATCCTTTAAGTCATCCCTTAATCCTCTATAAAAGAGGGAGTATCTTTTTTCCTCTGGCCACTGGGTTTCCGTAACTAGTTTACCAAAGGCAGCAATGTAGGTAAGGAGATCCTTATTGCCGTGACATAGGTTTAATAATTCATTATCTCTGGCCTGGACAAAAGTATTTTTTCTTTAAACCTTCCTAAATCATGTAACACTGGGTCATTATTTTAAATGAGTGGAATAGCCCAATTATCAGCTGTCTACCTGTGATAGGATATGATAAAGGCTATTCTAGCAGTATCAGAGGGAAAGGCTCTTGGTTTACAAAGAAAGTGCAACTGGCACTGACTCCACAAAGAATCAATTGTGTGACTATCCCCAAAAAATTGTTCAGGTGGGGCCAAAGGCATTGGGGCTGGAGAGGTAACTATGACATGACAAGGATTCAGGTTTCCGGTAGCGGAAGCGATTGTTTGAGTTCCTAAATTGCCAAAAATGTGAAGGTTCTGTACATCCCCTAACTCTGCAAACTCTGTGAACGGAGCGGAGTTCAATGCCCAGGCCTACTTTTGACATTCTGAAATGGGGATGTCTTTTTAGGGTGATGCAGCTGTTTGGCTTGGGATTGGGCTTTGTGAGCTGGATGACTCCATTGTATACAGAATCCAGGGCTAGGGTGCAGACTGGGGAAATGATCTTGAACAACTACCAGGTGGGCAGAGGAACTAGAAAGGGATGCCCCTTATCCCCCTCCTATTCGCCCTGGCTACGGAGCCTCTAGCTGCTCAGGATAGAAAAGGGATCCCATCCTGGGGCCTGGAGGTAATTGGTAGACATCATAACAGAATATATAAGTTTGGGCTGCACTGTTCCCATGAGGCACAGGGTCAAGACTGATTTGCATTTGGCTGGGTCTAAACGGGGGTGGCATGGTGTGCAATAGAACAATGGATTTAACCCAGATCTATTGAATGGGGTGAATGTTTGATTTGCTCTGCATTTTGTCCATCATCTGTGTGTCTTTTGCTTTCTCGCACTAAGTGCGCCGGGTATGCCCATATGTGGGTCTCGAGCTCACTGTGCCACTGGATTCAAGCTAGCCTGGCTGATGAGGGGTGATGCCCCGAAACCGGTCCCAGATGCTTGTTTCTGGTCCAGGGAGGACCTGGCTTAGATGTTTGGGCTGGATTGTTCCCATGAGGCACAGGGTCAAGACTGATTTGCATATGGCTGGGTCTGGACCAGGTCCTGAATGTGTATATGGTCATCCATAATGTTCGAGCGGTGGAAACATTCAAGGCTTGTCCTTTCTTCATGCACTGACCTTGTCCCACCTGCAGAGATGATACTGGAGCCAATGCTGAACCTCCTATCCCTCCCATGGCTTAGCCCATTCAAGAAAAAGATCTCTTTAAACCAAGCAGTGCCCTTGGTGGGAAGGGGAGTTGTGATAAAATAAGAAAAGAGAGACTTGGGATACTGAATCTGCTCAGCAGCTGTGTGACACTGTGTAACAGGATTTTCCACTCTTGAGACCATTTGTGTCTGCAAGGTAGATATGCACTGGACTAGAACCTCTGATTTTGCAATGAGGCAATACACTGGAAATGACAAGAGGAGGCAGTTACCATCAGTACATTGACTTCAGTGACATACACTTAGAGGTTTCATCAGCAGCATGGCATGAGAGCGGAATAGCCAACATCCAAGATTGGAGTTTAGCACACTCCCAAGAATTAAACTCAGAATACAGATTGGAATTATTGGCACTCCCAAAGGTGCAACTTGGAATACAGATCTCTGTACAAGGTTCATACATATATCAAACTCTCAGAAGTACTTTCTCTTGGCACTACTGTTCATCAGAGAAACACAGACCTAAATTCTTTAGTCCTTGAGCAATCAAAGTTCAAGTGCTAAGTTTGCCAGACGGGTCCAGAGCATGAACACACAAGTAGCACTGGAGCTAATCATGGAGAGGGCATGGAGGAAAAGTTGAAAGTATTTGAAGACGATGATACTCGGTCCTGCTTACTACTATAAGAGAATTAGTGTGCATTAACCAGAAACAAAGTACTTAGCCTTATTCTTCCACTTGTCTGAAGTTCGAAAAAGATCTTGAGGCTTTGACTCAGGGAATCGCAGGGAAACAGGAGTTGCTGTGCAGGAGGAAGAGATGAAGGAGGCGTCAGGGAGCTTGAGTCATGGGAACCACGGGTGAGAGGACAAGCAACAACTCAGGGTTGGGCATGGTTTATATACCCTCTTGAAGGCTCAACGGATGTTGCTAGTTCACATATGGCCTGTGGAGCACATAGCTGCCTGGAAGGTTCTCAACGACCCATGAAGGAAATATATTTTTGTACAATCTCTTTAATCTTACAGGAAGGACAAGCACAACATGACAGTTGGAATCAATTAACCAGGAAACAAATGTATCATTTTTGCTCGAACATGTATAATGGAAAACAACACCAAAGCCCTAGCAACATCGTGTACAAGGTACACTATTGGTTCGCGGGATTCTAGGGGAAGCATGCAGAGACTCAATGGAAAACCATACCAAGGCCCTAGTAACCGTGGGTGGAAAGTACAGTATTGGTTCATGAGTTCTCAGGTTCTGGGGGATGCTTACAGGGACTCAATGATGAAATGACAGGCTTTGGGGAACACCCGTCAAAGTATCATAGCTTTCCATTAAATACCACAGGGATAATGCAACATAAGCCCTGCGCACTTGGCCCACAACACATAGGGCATATGAGGGGCTTGTGACACTGGGTATATGATATACCACTCTACAAGGGACTTACAAGTAAATAAAATATGCCGAACAGGTATAAGCCAATTATACCTTGTTTTTGGAAAAGAGCACAAGCATGTTAGCACTGGTTAGCAGTGGTAAGAGCAACAAAAATGAATTTGGCAATAATAGGAGTAGAGAAGGCAAAACATTTGGGGATTGTACAGCAGAAAGGTCAAGGTCCAACCCCTATAATGTATTACTGTTCAGATTACTGAAGCTGCAAAAATAGGACAATAAGTCAGAACAATTAGAATAGCAAATGTTGGAGGAAAATATGTAGATGTATTTCGATAAAGCATTTACTAATTTAGCAAATTAACTGAAAAAGCGCACGTATGATTGTGTAGGTAAATTGATGACTATTAGGGGAAAATGTATTCCACAGGTGGCAGATGAGACAAGATTTTGGTCTGTAGGAGTATCAGAAGAGCAGATGACCGGCCGATGTTTTTATGTGCAGAGTTCTCCTCCCCGACTGAGGAGTCTCCGCAGTCATAAAGTTACTACTAGGAATAGTAGTTTGTGAATACTGAAAAAGAGTACACTTACACAAAAGTATAAGTTTACCTTTGTGTATCAGGCCCAGATTCTCCAAGACCAACTTTATCTAGTAAGGTGACCGATATGAAAGTGCTGTTTTTTTTTTTTTAATAAGTCAGCTTGTGATCCAAGGAATGGTCTGTATTTTGAGACCACTAACTAAACTCTTTGATATATGCAAAGAAGCAAATATAAATAATATAGGCATCATTTTTTGGAAAAACTGTGTCAATGAGTAAAGTAAAATGTCTGCTCATTGGGAAATACTAAGGCAGCTTTATCTGTTGAAAGAAGGAATAATTTCCTTGTGAAAATAGATAGTAGAGTTATCTAGCAAAGAAGGGGGTGCCTTTTCGTAGGGCTTATTGTTAGAAGAGGACATCTCTAAATATGTGAGTACTTTCAATTCTATTCAGAAAGTGTAAAAAGACATGAAGAGAGATTTTGGAAGGGACGGGGACTGTGTGGTTGATTTACCCAGTCAAGGTCAGGAAATCACATGTTTAAATAATGCTATAGACCTTATGGTCTACAAATATAAGGCTTCTACCTTCAGCAAAAGAGAAACAGGTTTGGAAATCCTAAAGGAGACAGGAGACTGAGGGGGCACCAGGTATGCTGGGAGAGACCATTGATTCATCCAAGTTAAACTGAGTGGCAGACTTGCCATGTTTTTAACAAAATGAAAAGAAACTACTAGAGGTTGGCGAACATCATATAATGTGTGAAGAAAGCGTTACCCCCGGGGCAGCGTCCCTTGGAAGCCCTGCTGTGTACCAAATGGTGTTCAGTTTCTTCTGGTTATATAACATCAAGTTGCACAACTAGCTGAAAATTCTGTGAGATTACACAGAATTCCACAAGATGCATCCTGCAAATTTCAAAACCAGATATATGGCACAGTTTACACCATTAGTGTTTAAAAAACAGCACAAAAGGCATGTCTTATTGCACTAGTGGGCAGCCATTTTGTTTATTTAGGCATTCTCCTGCCTAGCCAGCCACTCGTGTTTCCTGTTCCCTATGCCCCATCCAACCCAATCTACCCTATTTTGATATACCTCTGAACTTTTTCCAACTTGATTTTTGCTTTTTATTACTTTTCAGCTCCCTTGCATTCTTATTTTGTTTTCTTACAAGGTTAGGCTGTCTTTTCTACCTGTCCCATCCGACCCCAAGCTAAGGCTGAGCCACTGAGTCCACTACCCCCTTTTGGCAATGATGGCATGAGGGGGTGATGCCCTGTCACATTTTCAGTGGAAGTGGCAAAGCTAGTTTGTAATGCTCTGTGCCACCTCCCCCTCATAAAGGTAGCGGGCCCTAACAGGGCTATGGCATAACTCAACAACGTCTAAGGCAGGGAAGAGTGTGGTACTTCATGCAACGCCACATCGGGATATCCCAAACACAGCAGAAAATGACTTGCTGCTGAGCTGACATCATCAACCAGGAGTAGGACCTGGACAAATTCAGAGTGGAAATGTTATATTTAATACATTTCAGCATTACATCACAGGTAAGTTTGCATGATTTTCAAATATATGTATTTTATTGCTTGCAAAAATATATTTTACATTGCATCACCATATAATTTTATTCCATCATCAAGATCATAAAAGTACATTAAAACAACATAAAAGCCACAAACATAATGTCATAGAAGACTATACAGAATAAAACTAGCATTTGCAATGCAATAGGATTCGCATTTACGCGAGGCCTATTGCATCACAATCTAAATAACACATACCGCGTAGTGAAGAGTTTTTTCCCCACTCGCGAACAGTAAGTTGGCGAGCGCGAGATGCTGCTCGGGTACAATTTCTACCCGAGTTGCAGGAAGATCAGCGCAAGCGGCAGTTCGCACTGCACTCCGCCACTTGCGGAACTCCGCAGAGTTTGTTTGTCACTTCGCAGACTTTAACAAAGCAAAACTCAGCAAACAACGCCCAGGCCTGGTCAAAAGCTGTTTCTATATCTACTGCAAATATGGAAGCCTCCTCTTTACAGTAGGAATCAGCAGCCAGAGCTTGCAGCAGCCTCTGAACATTTAATGCTGTGCTACAACCTGGTATAAACCCTGCCTGGTTCTGATGGTTGAGGGTCGTCATGTGCGGGGGAAGTCGTGTGGCTAGTAAATGTTAAATGGTTATATGATTTAATGGACTCCAGCGCAGGTTCACGAATCCACTGTGAAGTTACATGGGGGGCTGCTCTGAGCCCTGCTGCGGATCTATGAATCTGCCCAAAACTTTTACCAAACTTGACTTTCTTTAGAGGATTGTTAGAAAAGGTTAACAATGCTGACCATTCAGCCATGATATACCATAAGTTAAATATAACAGGGATGTTGTCATTTGTTTTCTGACTGAGTAACCTTGAAAGCAAAGTTGTAAAGGTTGCCATTAATGGTTCCTTTGTATAAGAGCGGTGTATGATTCTTGTGCTTGGTTTTTGCTTATTTTCAGTGAGAAGAGAGTCTAACTGTAACTGAGACCCACAAATAGAGACCAAAAACCACATTTAACAGGTATGTGAATTAAGGTGTAGTTAAAAACCTTTGAAAAGGAATAAGTGTATATAAGGTAGATGAAAGTGAGTAGGATGTTTACAAAAAGTAGAAGAAAATATAAGTGGAGGGCATGTGATGAAAGTAAGGAAACGTACAGAGATCACCAAAGGAGGATTAAAAATGTTTAAAGAGTAACAAAAGCCAGCATACACCAATGGAGACACTGTTATAACCACTCAAACACTAGTGCATCCAATAATACACACAGGCATTCCATCATGTATATACTGACACACTCAGATACACACTGATGCAAACACTGAGACACCAAGGCACACACTGATGCATACATTAACACACATAGACACATAACTATGCATGTACTAACAGACCCATGCACACACTCATGTAAATCCCTTTGACACCCACACACACTCTGATGCTGACAATAACACACTCAGACGCACACTGATTCATACAGTAACACACATAGACAAATACCTATACATACTTACACATACTCTAACACATCCAGGTACACAGTTGTATATACACTGACACACCAGGCATACACAGATGCATTCACTAACACACTAACGCACACATAAACTTAAGCAGATAGTGACATACCCAGGTATACACTGATACAGTTACTACCACACCCACCAAACACCAATAGAGGAAGTGAGACACCAAAGCAAACACTAATGCAGACACAGTTATATACTTGTACACTCACTAAAACACCCAATAAGCAATCCATACTGAGAGTGGTTCTTATCATTTTTCATTTTGTGTCTGAGGTTTATACTGCTATATTGAACTGAGATTTGTAAGGCCTGGCCAAGTCTTGTTATTTAATTTAATTTCATATAGTGCACCCATAAGGGAAACTGTATGTAGCCAATAGGGTAGTAAGGTTTGGGTTTAAAAGGTAAAACATGTAGCTTGAAGTTACTGAGTTAGAATCACACTTACATACCAACATACCCAGTTATACAACTACTTATCAGTCTAGGCTCTCACTGAGATACCTATTTATAAAACCATACAGCCACTCACACACCCAGGTAGTGACAGAGGTACCTACACATTCAGTTATATAGCAACACAGCATTAATGTATCCACCACTAACAGAGACAGTTACACACACAGTTACATACCCCAACACTCACTAACAAAGACAATAAGCAATCCATACAGATACTTATATGCACATTTACAGAACCATAGAGCTACTAAGAGAGTCAGTCATATAGTGGCATAGTTGCTTCCACATTTGCTGACACACCCATAGCAAGACTGATACACTCACTCACATTTGTACTCAGGTACTGAGACAAGCAAGTCACCCATGCAGATAAGTAGCCCTTTAAACATGTCTTGGGCCTGCTACTGCAGAGTCTGTGTGTGCAGTTTTTCTGCCAGTCTAACCTCTATTTAAAACACCTTGCCAAGCATTAAACTCAGATTCCAGTACATATAAGTCACCTGTAAGGTAGGCTGTAGGTAGGCTATAGGGCAGAGTTCTATGTGTTTAGAAGGCAAGACATGTGAAACATATGCACACTTCCAGTCTCATGTGTGTAGTTAAACAGCCAGTCTGCCACCCATACTGCAAGTTACATACCTATTTAGAAAAGGATATAGTCACTCATACACCCAGTCACACCAAGATAGAGTCATTTACACACGCATCGACTCACCCATACAGCACTTATGTATCCAGTGGTAACTGAGCCACTTGCAGATACAGTTACAAACCGAAAGAGTCACTAACAGAGCAAGGATCCAATCCATACAGCTACTTACAGACACATTTAGAGATGCAAGTGGTTAATAAGCCAGTAAGTGATATAGTGACAAAGTTACTTACATATCCATTGACACATGTGCAGAGGACACTCACTTAGATATGTTTTCAAGTACTGACAAAACCTATGGAGCGATCCAGACAAGTTGCCCTTTTCCCACATCTCAGGCCTGCTACTGCCTGCAGAGCCTGTGTGTGACATTTTACTGCTAGGCCAACTTTACGTTTTTGCCAAACTTTAAACTTTTCTTCTAGTGCAAATAAGTCACTGCTAATGTAGGCTGTTGGTAGGTCATAGGGCAGGGTGTTATGTGCTAAACATGTAAGAAGTGCTTTAAGGTTTTAATTAGTCATATATGTACTTCTAAAACCATATGTACAGCTAAACATCCGGTCTACCACCCATAGTGGAAGATATACCTATTTACAAAAGGATAGAGCCACTCATGCACCAGTCAGACAAAGACAGATTTGGCATTTAAAACTCCTTCAAAGCCTTAAACTTCCACTTTACTATATATAAGTCACTACTAAGGTACGATGTAGATAGGTCATAGGGCAGGATATAATGTACTTAGAAAGTAAGAAATCTATTTTGAAGTTAAGTTAGTTAAATGTGTTATTACAGACACACACACTCAGGGGTCGATTCCGATTCGGGCCGGAAAAAGCACCGACCGACTCGGAGCCGGAAATTATACCGACCGACACGTACCTGTGGCGCCCGACACGCCAAGTACGATGCAAGGCGTGCAAAATCCGACCGACACGTACCGAACCCAAGCCGAACGACCGAGCCGCACGGAAAACAGCAATCCGGTCTTAAAAACACGCGAATCCAACCGACCGACACGCACCCGGAACAAATCCGACCGAAACGTACACGTGAACTCCAAACCGCAAAGTACGATGCAAGGCGCGAAAACCACGAGCGAGTCGGACGGAGGACAAGCCGTACGACCGACACGCATACAAAACCGAGCCGAAGCAACACAAAACACCGCGACCGACGTGTACGCAGCATAGAAAACTGCACAAACACAGCGTGAACGAAACGGAGAACACCGTACGAGACAAATGCAGGGTCCGACTCGGTCACAAAAACGTTTCCAACATGCACAGACAGTACAAAGGAAAAATCACACAAAAAAAGGCCAAACAAGCAATTACAAAGCCAATAAATACTGGGGGGTGGGGACAGAGAACAAAGACACACCCACAACTCCACCCATATAAAGGACACAAATCACAACCATGATCCTTTGCAAATGCCATTCCACTGCCAGCACCCAAGAGACAGCAACCACACACCCACAGCTCATCCCTCGCACAAGCCACACACCATCAGCACACCAACAAATACCTACCTCACATACACCCAGCAAAACACACACTAACACACCCTCACCTGCACACCAACACACACATCACTCACCATCACCACCCATCACCATGCCCCCCAAGAAGAATCACAAGTTCCTAGATTGTGAATTGGAAGTCATGGTAGACGAGATCCTCAGGGTAGAGCCACAGCTGTTTGGCACACTGGTCCAACAGACCCCCATCTCCCAGAAAACCAAGATGTGGGAGAGGATCATCAACAGGGTGAACGCACAATCACCATGTCTGCGCACAAAGAGCGACATCCAGAACAGGTGGTATGACGTGCGCAGGAGGGTACGGGACCTGCTCAAGAAAGACTACATCATCAGCCATACACCGGCAGTGGCCCTCCTGCCAAGCCAATATACCTCAGGCCCTGGGAGGAGAAGGTGCGGGCCATCCTTCCGCCAGTGAGCGTATATGGACTAGAGAACATCCCAGAGCCTGGTGAGTACACAACAAATGTACACAATATTCTGCCACAAAACACACACACATCACTGTCAAGGGGAGAGTCAAACCATGCACTCATAGCAATTACACAGCAACCAGAACAGAATCATCCCAAAATGTGTATGTCAGTCAGATAAACACAACACATGCCATCAAAAAAGTTACATCCAACTGTGCCATCACATGTACAAACCCAATTACAACTACTGCTAGGCAGTGGCACAAATAGAACTAACAAACACATCCAGACATGTAGCCACCACAACAACACCAACACACAGTGAAGACCACTCAAAGGAAGGAATTCTGTGTATGCTGGCCAAGTCAGTGTAGCCAATAGCATCATGGGAGTCGCAGTCACACATATTGCCCCCCACAACTGTCCCATCAACACCACCATGAACCATGCGCACATCACAGGGAGTGGAGAAGGACTCACAAGATGGCTGACACTGGCAACTGCTGTGGGGAGCACAAGGCCCTGCTGGCAACTGTGCACCAACAAACAGCAGGACACCACTGACTGACATCCTGAGAGACAACTTCCACTCCCTGCAATGCAAGCACGTTCCATGGTGGGATATCTGGCTGGCTGGGTGGGAAGGAGGACTTGCAGCACTGACCATAGTCACAAGCACCTCCCCTCACACCCCCTCAACACAAACTCCACAGAACCCACCTGGTAGAATGCAATGCCTCCCATCCTAACTCAAGATCCCACAAAGAACCACCACCCTGGGTTATGTTGTGTGAAGCACAGGGACACTCTTGGGACTTTTAGCCAAACAACTGCCAGGACAACACTCCCAGCCATCCTGTCAGCACAGCCAGCCCACCCCACAGGGAAGCAGAGTCAAAAGGAAGGAAGCATGGGCATGCTGGGAAGGGGGTGGAGGCAATAGCATGATGGGAGTCATAGTCACAGACATTGCTCAGCCTCACAACTGGCCCATCAACACCACCCTGAACCATGCTCACATCACAGGGAGTGGATAAGGACACACAAGATGGCTGACACTGGCTACTGCTGTGGGGAGCACAAGGCCCTGCTGGCAACTGTGCACCAACAAACAGCAGGACACCACTGACTGACATCCTGAGAGACAACTTCCACTCCCTGCAATGCAAGCACGTTCCATGGTGGGATATCTGGCTGGCTGGGTGGGAAGGAGGACTTGCAGCACTGACCATAGTCACAAGCACCTCCCCTCACACCCCCTCAACACAAACTCCACAGAACCCACCTGGTAGAATGCAATGCCTCCCATCCTAACTCAAGATCCCACAAAGAACCACCACCCTGGGTTATGTTGTGTGAAGCACAGGGACACTCTTGGGACTTTTAGCCAAACAACTGCCAGGACAACACTCCCAGCCATCCTGTCAGCACAGCCAGCCCACCCCACAGGGAAGCAGAGTCAAAAGGAAGGAAGCATGGGCATGCTGGGAAGGGGGTGGAGGCAATAGCATGATGGGAGTCGTAGTCACAGACATTGCTCAGCCTCACAACTGGCCCATCAACACCACCCTGAACCATGCTCACATCACAGGGAGTGGATAAGGACACACAAGATGGCTGACACTGGCTACTGCTGTGGGGAGCACAAGGCCCTGCTGGCAACTGTGCACCAACAAACAGCAGGACACCACTGACTGACATCCTGAGAGACAACTTCCACTCCCTGCAATGCAAGCACGTTCCATGGTGGGATATCTGGCTGGCTGGGTGGGAAGGAGGACTTGCAGCACTGACCATAGTCACAAGCACCTCCCCTCACACCCCCCTCAACACAAACTCCACAGAACCCACCTGGTAGAATGCAATGCCTCCCATCCTAACTCAAGATCCCACAAAGAACCACCACCCTGGGTTATGTTGTGTGAAGCACAGGGACACTCTTGGGACTTTTAGCCAAACAACTGCCAGGACAACACTCCCAGCCATCCTGTCAGCACAGCCAGCCCACCCCACAGGGAAGCAGAGTCAAAAGGAAGGAAGCATGGGCATGCTGGGAAGGGGGTGGAGGCAATAGCATGATGGGAGTCGTAGTCACAGACATTGCTCAGCCTCACAACTGGCCCATCAACACCACCCTGAACCATGCTCACATCACAGGGAGTGGATAAGGACACACAAGATGGCTGACACTGGCTACTGCTGTGGGGAGCACAAGGCCCTGCTGGCAACTGTGCACCAACAAACAGCAGGACACCACTGACTGACATCCTGAGAGACAACTTCCACTCCCTGCAATGCAAGCACGTTCCATGGTGGGATATCTGGCTGGCTGGGTGGGAAGGAGGACTTGCAGCACTGACCATAGTCACAAGCACCTCCCCTCACACCCCCTCAACACAAACTCCACAGAACCCACCTGGTAGAATGCAATGCCTCCCATCCTAACTCAAGATCCCACAAAGAACCACCACCCTTGGTTATGTTGTGTGAAGCACAGGGACACTCTTGGGACTTTTAGCCAAACAACTGCCAGGACAACACTCCCAGCCATCCTGTCAGCACAGCCAGCCCACCCCACAGGGAAGCAGAGTCAAAAGGAAGGAAGCATGGGCATGCTGGGAAGGGGGTGGAGGCAATAGCATGATGGGAGTCGTAGTCACAGACATTGCTCATCCTCACAACTGGCCCATCAACACCACCCTGAACCATGCTCACATCACAGGGAGTGGATAAGGACACACAAGATGGCTGACACTGGCTACTGCTGTGGGGAGCACAAGGCCCTGCTGGCAACTGTGCACCAACAAACAGCAGGACACCACTGACTGACATCCTGAGAGACAACTTCCACTCCCTACAATGCAAGCACGTTCCATGGTGGGATATCTGGCTGGCTGGGTGGGAAGGAGGACTTGCAGCACTGACCATAGTCACAAGCACCTCCCCTCACACCCCCCTCAACACAAACTCCACAGAACCCACCTGGTAGAATGCAATGCCTCCCATCCTAACTCAAGATCCCACAAAGAACCACCACCCTGGGTTATGTTGTGTGAAGCACAGGGACACTCTTGGGACTTTTAGCCAAACAACTGCCAGGACAACACTCCCAGCCATCCTGTCAGCACAGCCAGCCCACCCCACAGGGAAGCAGAGTCAAAAGGAAGGAAGCATGGGCATGCTGGGAAGGGGGGTGGAGGCAATAGCATGATGGGAGTCGTAGTCACAGACATTGCTCAGCCTCACAACTGGCCCATCAACACCACCCTGAACCATGCTCACATCACAGGGAGTGGATAAAGACACACAAGATGGCTGACACTGGCTACTGCTGTGGGGAGCACAATGCCCTGCTGGCAACTGTGCACCAACAAACAGCAGGACACCACTGACTGACATCCTGAGAGACAACTTCCACTCCCTGCAATGCAAGCACGTTCCATGGTGGGATATCTGGCTGGCTGGGGGGGAAGGAGGACTTGCAGCACTGGCCATAGTCACAAGCACCTCCCCTCACACCCCCTCAACACAAACTCCACAGAACCCACCTGGTAGAATGCAATGCCTCCCATCCTAACTCAAGATCCCACAAAGAACCACCACCCTGGGTTATGTTGTGTGAAGCACAGGGACACTCTTGGGACTTTTAGCCAAACAACTGCCAGGACAACACTCCCAGCCATCCTGTCAGCACAGCCAGCCCACCCCACAGGGAAGCAGAGTCAAAAGGAAGGAAGCATGGGCATGCTGGGAAGGGGGTGGAGGCAATAGCATGATGGGAGTCGTAGTCACAGACATTGCTCAGCCTCACAACTGGCCCATCAACACCACCCTGAACCATGCTCACATCACAGGGAGTGGATAAGGACACACAAGATGGCTGACACTGGCTACTGCTGTGGGGAGCACAAGGCCCTGCTGGCAACTGTGCACCAACAAACAGCAGGACACCACTGACTGACATCCTGAGAGACAACTTCCACTCCCTGCAATGCAAGCACGTTCCATGGTGGGATATCTGGCTGGCTGGGTGGGAAGGAGGACTTGCAGCACTGACCATAGTCACAAGCACCTCCCCTCACACCCCCTCAACACAAACTACACAGAACCCACCTGGTAGAATGCAATGCCTCCCATCCTAACTCAAGATCCCACAAAGAACCACCACCCTGGGTTATGTTGTGTGAAGCACAGGGACACTCTTGGGACTTTTAGCCAAACAACTGCCAGGACAACACTCCCAGCCATCCTGTCAGCACAGCCAGCCCACCCCACAGGGAAGCAGAGTCAAAAGGAAGGAAGCATAGGCATGCTGGGAAGGGGGGTGGAGGCAATAGCATGATGGGAGTCGTAGTCACAGACATTGCTCAGCCTCACAACTGGCCCATCAACACCACCCTGAACCATGCTCACATCACAGGGAGTGGATAAGGACACACAAGATGGCTGACACTGGCTACTGCTGTGGGGAGCATAAGGCCCTGCTGGCAACTGTGCACCAACAAACAGCAGGACACCACTGACTGACATCCTGAGAGACAACTTCCACTCCCTGCAATGCAAGCACGTTCCCTGGAGGGATATCTGGCTGGCTGGGTGGGAAGGAAGACTTGCAGCACTGACCATAGTCACAAGCACCTCCCCTCACACCCCCCCTCAACACAAACTCCACAGAACCCACCTGGTAGAATGCAATGCCTCCCATCCTAACTCAAGATCCCACAAAGAACCACCACCCTGGGTTATGTTGTGTGAAGCACAGGGACACTCTTGGGACTTTTAGCCAAACAACTGCCAGGACAACACTCCCAGCCATCCTGTCAGCACAGCCAGCCACCCCACAGGGAAGCAGAGTCAAAAGGAAGGAAGCATGGGCATGCTGGGAAGGGGGGTGGAGGCAATAGCATGATGGGAGTCGTAGTCACAGACATTGCTCATCCTCACAACTGGCCCATCAACACCACCCTGAACCATGCTCACATCACAGGGAGTGGATAAGGACACACAAGATGGCTGACACTGGCTACTGCTGTGGGGAGCACAAGGCCCTGCTGGCAACTGTGCACCAACAAACAGCAGGACACCACTGACTGACATCCTGAGAGACAACTTCCACTCCCTACAATGCAAGCACGTTCCATGGTGGGATATCTGGCTGGCTGGGTGGGAAGGAGGACTTGCAGCACTGACCATAGTCACAAGCACCTCCCCTCACACCCCCTCAACACAAACTCCACAGAACCCACCTGGTAGAATGCAATGCCTCCCATCCTAACTCAAGATCCCACAAAGAACCACCACCCTGGGTTATGTTGTGTGAAGCACAGGAACACTCTTGGGACTTTTAGCCAAACAACTGCCAGGACAACACTCCCAGCCATCCTGTCAGCACAGCCAGCCCACCCCACAGGGAAGCAGAGTCAAAAGGAAGGAAGCATGGGCATGCTGGGAAGGGGGGTGGAGGCAATAGCATGATGGGAGTCGTAGTCACAGACATTGCTCAGCCTCACAACTGGCCCATCAACACCACCCTGAACCATGCTCACATCACAGGGAGTGGATAAGGACATACAAGATGGCTGACACTGGCTACTGCTGTGGGGAGCACAATGCCCTGCTGGCAACTGTGCACCAACAAACAGCAGGACACCACTGACTGACATCCTGAGAGACAACTTCCACTCCCTGCAATGCAAGCACGTTCCATGGTGGGATATCTGGCTGGCTGGGTGGGAAGGAGGACTTGCAGCACTGGCCATAGTCACAAGCACCTCCCCTCACACCCCCCCTCAACACAAACTCCACAGAACCCACCTGGTAGAATGCAATGCCTCCCATCCTAACTCAAGATCCCACAGAGAACCACCACCCTGGGTTATGTTGTGTGAAGCACAGGGACACTCTTGGGACTTTTAGCCAAACAACTGCCAGGACAACACTCCCAGCCATCCTGTCAGCACAGCCAGCCCACCCCACAGGGAAGCAGAGTCAAAAGGAAGGAAGCATGGGCATGCTGGGAAGGGGGTGGAGGCAATAGCATGATGGGAGTCGTAGTCACAGCTCTACATCCCCCACCACATGGCCCAGCAAGCTCACACTCACGCATGCACATCCCACAGAGAGTGGAAAGGCCCATCAAAGATGTCTGACACTGTTGCTGTGTCGTGGGAGCACAAGGCCCTGCTGGGAACTGCACACCAACCAACAGCAGGACACCACTGTCAGCCATCTTGCCATTGCTCACACCCCCACACATACTGAACTCCCCACAAAAGCAAGTAAGTTTGGGAATGCTGGCAAGTGGGGTGGAGGCAATAGCATGATGGGAGTGGCAGTCACTGATATTGGTCACCCCCACAACTGTCCCATCAACACCACCCTGAACCATGCTCACATCACAGGGAGTGGAGAAGGACTCACAAGATGGCTGACACTGGCTACTGCTGTGGGGAGCACAAAGCGATACCAAAGGGGGTGATGGACAAAGCGTTAGAGCAAATCAAACACTCACCCCCAGTCAACTGATCTGGGTTAAATCCATCATCATTCTTTAGCTCACTCCACCACCCCAGTTCAGACATGGCCATATGCAAATCAGTCTGACCCTGTGCCTCATGGGAACAGTCCAGCCCGAACTGCCAAGCCATGTCTTCCCTGGACCGGAAACAAGCATCCTGGGACCGGTTTCGGGTTACAAACCCTCATCAGCCAGGCTATCTTGAATCCAGTGGCAAAGTGGGGAGCACAAGGCCCTGCTGGAAACTGTGCACCAACAAACAGCAGGACACCACTGACTGACATCCTGAGAGACAACTTCCACTCCCTGCAATGCAAGCACAGTCCATGGTGGGATAACTGACTGGCTGGGTGGGTGGGAAGGAGGGCCAGCTGTCAACCAAACACAACCAATGCAGACCATGTTCACACCCCAACAAATACATAGAAATGCCCAAATAATGCAGGACAATGTGCCACACCAATATCAACCCCTGACTGTGACGACTTAGGACAATGCAATGTACAGGCCCGCACCCAGAGGCACAGTCACAACTGTCATGTGTGTCAACCATTGATGCCTGCAGAAACATAACAGACATTGTGTGTGTCTCCCAAAAACAGGTGATGATGGGGACACAGCAGCAGACGCTGAGGAGTCCCAGTCCCAGGCTCAAGAGGATGCGGAGCTCACTGGTGTCGTACAGCCTCTGCCCTCCTCGGACGAAGAAGACCAACCTGGCACATCCGGTGCAAGTCTACATGCAGCACCAGCAGGACCACCAGCTGTAGCACCAGCAGGACCATGCTTCCTTCCTTTTGACTCTGCTTCCCTGTTGGGTGGGCTGGCTGTGCTGACAGGATGGCTGGGAGTGTTGTCCTGGCAGTTGTTTGGCTAAAAGTCCCAAGAGTGTCCCTGTGCTTCACACAACATAACCCAGGGTGGTGGTTCTTTGTGGGATCTTGAGTTAGGATGGGAGGCATTGCATTCTACCAGGTGGGTTCTGTGGAGTTTGTGTTGAGGGGGTGTGAGGGAGGTGCTTGTGACTATGGTCAGTGCTGCAAGTCCTCCTTCCCACCCAGCCAGCCAGATATCCCACCATGGAACGTGCTTGCATTGCAGGGAGTGGAAGTTGTCTCTCAGTGTCAGCCATCTTGTGTGTCCTTATCCACTCCCTGTGATGTGAGCATGGTTCAGGGTGGTGTTGATGGGCCAGTTGTGAGGCTGAGCAATGTCTGTGACTACGACTCCCATCATGCTATTGCCTCCACCCCCCTTCCCAGCATGCCCATGCTTCCTTCCTTTTGACTCTGCTTCCCTGTGGGGTGGGCTGGCAGTGCTGACAGGATGGCTGGGAGTGTTGTCCTGGCAGTTGTTTGGCTAAAAGTCCCAAGAGTGTCCCTGTGCTTCACACAACATAACCCAGGGTGGTGGTTCTTTGTGGGATCTTGAGTTAGGATGGGAGGCATTGCATTCTACCAGGTGGGTTCTGTGGAGTTTGTGTTGAGGGGGGTGTGAGGGGAGGTGCTTGTGACTATGGTCAGTGCTGCAAGTCCTCCTTCCCACCCAGCCAGCCAGATATCCCACCATGGAACGTGCTTGCATTGCAGGGAGTGGAAGTTGTCTCTCAGGATGTCAGTCAGTGGTGTCCTGCTGTTTGTTGGTGCACAGTTGCCAGCAGGGCCTTGTGCTCCCCACAGCAGTTGCCAGTGTCAGCCATCTTGTGAGTCCTTCTCCACTCCCTGTGATGTGCGCATGGTTCATGGTGGTGTTGATGGGACAGTTGTGGGGGGCAATATGTGTGACTGCGACTCCCATGATGCTATTGGCTACACTGACTTGGCCAGCATACACAGAATTCCTTCCTTTGAGTGGTCTTCACTGTGTGTTGGTGTTGTTGTGGTGGCTACATGTCTGGATGTGTTTGTTAGTTCTATTTGTGCCACTGCCTAGCAGTAGTTGTAGTTGTGTTTGTACATGTGATGGCACAGTTGGATGTAACTTTTTTGATGGCATGTGTTGTGTTTATCTGACTGACATACACATTTTGGGATGATTCTGTTCTGGTTGCTGTGTAATTGCTATGAGTGCATGGTTTGACTCTCCCTTGACAGTGATGTGTGTGTGTTTTGTGGCAGAATATTGTGTACATTTGTTGTGTACTCACCAGGCTCTGGGATGTTCTCTAGTCCATATACGCTCACTGGCGGAAGGATGGCCCGCACCTTCTCCTCCCAGGGCCTGAGGTATATTGGCTTGGCAGGAGGGCCACTGCCGGTGTATTGGCTGATGATGTAGTCTTTCTTGAGCAGGTCCCGTACCCTCCTGCGCACGTCATACCACCTGTTCTGGATGTCGCTCTTTGTGCGCAGACATGGTGATTGTGCGTTCACCCTGTTGATGATCCTCTCCCACATCTTGGTTTTCTGGGAGATGGGGTCTGTTGGACCAGTGTGCCAAACAGCTGTGGCTCTACCCTGAGGATCTCGTCTACCATGACTTCCAATTCACAATCTAGGAACTTGTGATTCTTCTTGGGGGGCATGGTGATGGGTGGTGATGGTGAGTGATGTGTGTGTTGGTGTGCAGGTGAGGGTGTGTTAGTGTGTGTTTTGCTGGGTGTATGTGAGGTAGGTATTTGTTGGTGTGCTGATGGTGTGTGGCTTGTGTGAGGGATGAGCTGTGGGTGTGTGGTTGCTGTCTCTTGGGTGCTGGCAGTGGAATGGCATTTGCAAAGGATCATGGTTGTGATTTGTGTCCTTTATATGGGTGGAGTTGTGGGTGTGTCTTTGTTCTCTGTCCCCACCCCCCAGTATTTATTGGCTTTGTAATTGCTTGTTTGGCCTTTTTTTGTGTGATTTTTCCTTTGTACTGTCTGTGCATGTTGGAAACGTTTTTGTGACCGAGTCGGACCCTGCATTTGTCTCGTACGGTGTTCTCCGTTTCGTTCACGCTGTGTTTGTGCAGTTTTCTATGCTGCGTACACGTCGGTCGCGGTGTTTTGTGTTGCTTCGGCTCGGTTTTGTATGCGTGTCGGTCGTACGGCTTGTCCTCCGTCCGACTCGCTCGTGGTTTTCGCGCCTTGCATCGTACTTTGCGGTTTGGAGTTCACGTGTACGTTTCGGTCGGATTTGTTCCGGGTGCGTGTCGGTCGGTTGGATTCGTGTGTTTTTAAGACCGGATTGCTGTTTTCCGTGCGGCTCGGTCGTTCGGCTTGGGTTCGGTACGTGTCGGTCGGATTTTGCACGCCTTGCATCGTACTTGGCGTGTCGGGCGCCACAGGTACGTGTCGGTCGGTATAATTTCCGGCCCGAGTCGGTCGGTGCTTTTTCCGGCCCGAATCGGAATCGACCCCTGAGTGTGTGTGTCTGTAAGAACACATTTAACTAACTTAACTTCAAAATAGATTTCTTACTTTCTAAGTACATTATATCCTGCCCTATGACCTATCTACATCGTACCTTAGTAGTGACTTATATATAGTAAAGTGGAAGTTTAAGGCTTTGAAGGAGTTTTAAATGCCAAATCTGTCTTTGTCTGACTGGTGCATGAGTGGCTCTATCCTTTTGTAAATAGGTATATCTTCCACTATGGGTGGTAGACCGGATGTTTAGCTGTACATATGGTTTTAGAAGTACATATATGACTAACTGAAACCTTAAAGCACTTCTTACATGTTTAGCACATAACACCCTGCCCTATGACCTACCAACAGCCTACATTAGCAGTGACTTATTTGCACTAGAAGAAAAGTTTAAAGTTTGGCAAAAACGTAAAGTTGGCCTAGCAGTAAAATTTCACACACAGGCTCTGCAGGCAGTAGCAGGCCTGAGATGTGGGAAAAGGGCAACTTGTCTGGATCGCTCCATAGGTTTTGTCAGTACTTGAAAACATATCTAAGTGAGTGTCCTCTGCACATGTGTCAATGGATATGTAAGTAACTTTGTCACTATATCACTTACTGGCTTATTAACCACTTGCATCTCTAAATGTGTCTGTAAGTAGCTGTATGGATTGGATCCTTGCTCTGTTAGTGACTCTTTCAGTTTGTAACTGTATCTGCAAGTGGCTCAGTTACCACTGGATACATAAGTGCTGTATGGGTGAGTCGATAAGTGTGTAAATGACTCTATCTTGGTGTGACTGGGTGTATGAGTGACTATATCCTTTTCTAAATAGGTATGTAACTTGCAGTATGGGTGGCAGACTGGCTGTTTAACTACACACATGAGACTGGAAGTGTGCATATGTTTCACATGTCTTGCCTTCTAAACACATAGAACTCTGCCCTATAGCCTACCTACAGCCTACCTTACAGGTGACTTATATGTACTGGAATCTGAGTTTAATGCTTGGCAAGGTGTTTTAAATAGAGGTTAGACTGGCAGAAAAACTGCACACACAGACTCTGCAGTAGCAGGCCCAAGACATGTTTAAAGGGCTACTTATTTGCATGGGTGACTTGCTTGTCTCAGTACCTGAGTACAAATGTGAGTGAGTGTATCAGTCTTGCTATGGGTGTGTCAGCAAATGTGGAAGCAACTATGCCACTATATGACTGACTCTCTTAGTAGCTCTATGGTTCTGTAAATGTGCATATAAGTATCTGTATGGATTGCTTATTGTCTCTGTTAGTGAGTGTTGGGGTATGTAACTGTGTGTGTAACTGTCTCTGTTAGTGGTGGATACATTAATGCTGTGTTGCTATATAACTGAATGTGTAGGTACCTCTGTCACTACCTGGGTGTGTGAGTGGCTGTATGGTTTTATAAATAGGTATCTCAGTGAGAGCCTAGACTGATAAGTAGTTGTATAACTGGGTATGTTGGTATGTAAGTGTGATTCTAACTCAGTAACTTCAAGCTACATGTTTTACCTTTTAAACCCAAACCTTACTACCCTATTGGCTACATACAGTTTCCCTTATGGGTGCACTATATGAAATTAAATTAAATAACAAGACTTGGCCAGGCCTTACAAATCTCAGTTCAATATAGCAGTATAAACCTCAGACACAAAATGAAAAATGATAAGAACCACTCTCAGTATGGATTGCTTATTGGGTGTTTTAGTGAGTGTACAAGTATGTAACTGTGTCTGCATTAGTGTTTGCTTTGGTGTCTCACTTCCTCTATTGGTGTTTGGTGGGTGTGGTAGTAACTGTATCAGTGTATACCTGGGTATGTCACTATCTGCTTAAGTTTATGTGTGCGTTAGTGTGTTAGTGAATGCATCTGTGTATGCCTGGTGTGTCAGTGTATATACAACTGTGTACCTGGATGTGTTAGAGTATGTGTAAGTATGTATAGGTATTTGTCTATGTGTGTTACTGTATGAATCAGTGTGCGTCTGAGTGTGTCATTGTCAGCATCAGAGTGTGTGTGGGTGTCAAAGGGATTTACATGAGTGTGTGCATGGGTCTGTTAGTACATGCATAGTTATGTGTCTATGTGTGTTAATGTATGCATCAGTGTGTGCCTTGGTGTCTCAGTGTTTGCATCAGTGTGTATCTGAGTGTGTCAGTATATACATGATGGAATGCCTGTGTGTATTATTGGATGCACTAGTGTTTGAGTGGTTATAACAGTGTCTCCATTGGTGTATGCTGGCTTTTGTTACTCTTTAAACATTTTTAATCCTCCTTTGGTGATCTCTGTACGTTTCCTTACTTTCATCACATGCCCTCCACTTATATTTTCTTCTACTTTTTGTAAACATCCTACTCACTTTCATCTACCTTATATACACTTATTCCTTTTCAAAGGTTTTTAACTACACCTTAATTCACATACCTGTTAAATGTGGTTTTTGGTCTCTATTTGTGGGTCTCAGTTACAGTTAGACTCTCTTCTCACTGAAAATAAGCAAAAACCAAGCACAAGAATCATACACCGCTCTTATACAAAGGAACCATTAATGGCAACCTTTACAACTTTGCTTTCAAGGTTACTCAGTCAGAAAACAAATGACAACATCCCTGTTATATTTAACTTATGGTATATCATGGCTGAATGGTCAGCATTGTTAACCTTTTCTAACAATCCTCTAAAGAAAGTCAAGTTTGGTAAAAGTTTTGGGCAGATTCATAGATCCGCAGCAGGGCTCAGAGCAGCCCCCATTTAACTTCACAGTGGATTCGTGAACCTGCGCTGGAGTCCATTAAATCATATAACCATTTAACATTTACTAGCCACACGACTTCCCCCGCACATGACGACCCTCAACCATCAGAACCAGGCAGGGTTTATACCAGGTTGTAGCACAGCATTAAATGTTCAGAGGCTGCTGCAAGCTCTGGCTGCTGATTCCTACTGTAAAGAGGAGGCTTCCATATTTGCAGTAGATATAGAAACAGCTTTTGACCAGGCCTGGGCGTTGTTTGCTGAGTTTTGCTTTGTTAAAGTCCGTGAAGTGACAAACAAACTCTGCGGAGTTCCGCAAGTGGCGGAGTGCAGTGCGAACTGCCGCTTGCGCTGATCTTCCTGCAACTCGGGTAGAAATTGTACCCGAGCAGCATCTCGCGCTCGCCAACTTACTGTTCGCGAGTGGGGAAAAAACTCTTCACTACGCGGTATGTGTTATTTAGATTGTGATGCAATAGGCCTCGCGTAAATGCGAATCCTATTGCATTGCAAATGCTAGTTTTATTCTGTATAGTCTTCTATGACATTATGTTTGTGGCTTTTATGTTGTTTTAATGTACTTTTATGATCTTGATGATGGAATAAAATTATATGGTGATGCAATGTAAAATATATTTTTGCAAGCAATAAAATACATATATTTAAAAATCATGCAAACTTACCTGTGATGTAATGCTGAAATGTATTAAATATAACATTTCCACTCTGAATTTGTCCAGGTCCTACTCCTGGTTGATGATGTCAGCTCAGCAGCAAGTCATTTTCTGCTGTGTTTGGGATATCCCGATGTGGTGTTGCATGAAGTACCACACTCTTCCCTGCCTTAGACGTTGTTGAGTTATGCCATAGCCCTGTTAGGGCCCGCTACCTTTATGAGGGGGAGGTGGCACAGAGCATTACAAACTAGCTTTGCCACTTCCACTGAAAATGTGACAGGGCATCACCCCCTCATGCCATCATTGCCAAAAGGGGGTAGTGGACTCAGTGGCTCAGCCTTAGCTTGGGGTCGGATGGGACAGGTAGAAAAGACAGCCTAACCTTGTAAGAAAACAAAATAAGAATGCAAGGGAGCTGAAAAGTAATAAAAAGCAAAAATCAAGTTGGAAAAAGTTCAGAGGTATATCAAAATAGGGTAGATTGGGTTGGATGGGGCATAGGGAACAGGAAACACGAGTGGCTGGCTAGGCAGGAGAATGCCTAAATAAACAAAATGGCTGCCCACTAGTGCAATAAGACATGCCTTTTGTGCTGTTTTTTAAACACTAATGGTGTAAACTGTGCCATATATCTGGTTTTGAAATTTGCAGGATGCATCTTGTGGAATTCTGTGTAATCTCACAGAATTTTCAGCTAGTTGTGCAACTTGATGTTATATAACCAGAAGAAACTGAACACCATTTGGTACACAGCAGGGCTTCCAAGGGACGCTGCCCCGGGGGTAACGCTTTCTTCACACATTATATGATGTTCGCCAACCTCTAGTAGTTTCTTTTCATTTTGTTAAAAACATGGCAAGTCTGCCACTCAGTTTAACTTGGATGAATCAATGGTCTCTCCCAGCATACCTGGTGCCCCCTCAGTCTCCTGTCTCCTTTAGGATTTCCAAACCTGTTTCTCTTTTGCTGAAGGTAGAAGCCTTATATTTGTAGACCATAAGGTCTATAGCATTATTTAAACATGTGATTTCCTGACCTTGGCTGGGTAAATCAACCACACAGTCCCCGTCCCTTCCAAAATCTCTCTTCATGTCTTTTTACACTTTCTGAATAGAATTGAAAGTACTCACATATTTAGAGATGTCCTCTTCTAACAATAAGCCCTACGAAAAGGCACCCCCTTCTTTGCTAGATAACTCTACTATCTATTTTCACAAGGAAATTATTCCTTCTTTCAACAGATAAAGCTGCCTTAGTATTTCCCAATGAGCAGACATTTTACTTTACTCATTGACACAGTTTTTCCAAAAAATGATGCCTATATTATTTATATTTGCTTCTTTGCATATATCAAAGAGTTTAGTTAGTGGTCTCAAAATACAGACCATTCCTTGGATCACAAGCTGACTTATTAAAAAAAAAAAACAGCACTTTCATATCGGTCACCTTACTAGATAAAGTTGGTCTTGGAGAATCTGGGCCTGATACACAAAGGTAAACTTATACTTTTGTGTAAGTGTACTCTTTTTCAGTATTCACAAACTACTATTCCTAGTAGTAACTTTATGACTGCAGAGACTCCTCAGTCGGGAGGAGAACTCTGCACATAAAAACATCGGCCGGTCATCTGCTCTTCTGATACTCCTACAGACCAAAATCTTGTCTCATCTGCCACCTGTGGAATACATTTTCCCCTAATAGTCATCAATTTACCTACACAATCATACGTGCGCTTTTTCAGTTAATTTGCTAAATTAGTAAATGCTTTATCGAAATACATCTACATATTTTCCTCCAACATTTGCTATTCTAATTGTTCTGACATATTGTCCTATTTTTGCAGCTTCAGTAATCTGAACAGTAATACATTATAGGGGTTGGACCTTGACCTTTCTGCTGTACAATCCCCAAATGTTTTGCCTTCTCTACTCCTATTATTGCCAAATTCATTTTTGTTGCTCTTACCACTGCTAACCAGTGCTAACATGCTTGTGCTCTTTTCCAAAAACAAGGTATAATTGGCTTATACCTGTTCGGCATATTTTATTTACTTGTAAGTCCCTTGTAGAGTGGTATATCATATACCCAGTGTCACAAGCCCCTCATATGCCCTATGTGTTGTGGGCCAAGTGCGCAGGGCTTATGTTGCATTATCCCTGTGGTATTTAATGGAAAGCTATGATACTTTGACGGGTGTTCCCCAAAGCCTGTCATTTCATCATTGAGTCCCTGTAAGCATCCCCCAGAACCTGAGAACTCATGAACCAATACTGTACTTTCCACCCACGGTTACTAGGGCCTTGGTATGGTTTTCCATTGAGTCTCTGCATGCTTCCCCTAGAATCCCGCGAACCAATAGTGTACCTTGTACACGATGTTGCTAGGGCTTTGGTGTTGTTTTCCATTATACACGTTCGAGCAAAAATGATACATTTGTTTCCTGGTTAATTGATTCCAACTGTCATGTTGTGCTTGTCCTTCCTGTAAGATTAAAGAGAGTGTACAAAAATATATTTCCTTCATGGGTCGTTGAGAACCTTCCAGGCAGCTATGTGCTCCACAGGCCATATGTGAACTAGCAACATCCGTTGAGCCTTCAAGAGGGTATATAAACCATGCCCAACCCTGAGTTGTTGCTTGTCCTCTCACCCGTGGTTCCCATGACTCAAGCTCCCTGACGCCTCCTTCATCTCTTCCTCCTGCACAGCAACTCCTGTTTCCCTGCGATTCCCTGAGTCAAAGCCTCAAGATCTTCTTCGAACTTCAGACAAGTGGAAGAACAAGGCTAAGTACTTTGTTTCTGGTTAATGCACACTAATTCTCTTATAGTAGTAAGCAGGACCGAGTATCATCGTCTTCAAATACTTTCCACTTTTCCTCCATGCCCTCTCCATGATTAGCTCCAGTGCTACTTGTGTGTTCATGCTCTGGACCCGTCTGGCAAACTTAGCACTTGAACTTTGATTGCTCAAGGACTAAAGAATTTAGGTCTGTGTTTCTCTGATGAACAGTAGTGCCAAGAGAAAGTACTTCTGAGAGTTTGATATATGTATGAACCTTGTACAGAGATCTGTATTCCAAGTTGCACCTTTGGGAGTGCCAATAATTCCAATCTGTATTCTGAGTTTAATTCTTGGGAGTGTGCTAAACTCCAATCTTGGATGTTGGCTATTCCGCTCTCATGCCATGCTGCTGATGAAACCTCTAAGTGTATGTCACTGAAGTCAATGTACTGATGGTAACTGCCTCCTCTTGTCATTTCCAGTGTATTGCCTCATTGCAAAATCAGAGGTTCTAGTCCAGTGCATATCTACCTTGCAGACACAAATGGTCTCAAGAGTGGAAAATCCTGTTACACAGTGTCACACAGCTGCTGAGCAGATTCAGTATCCCAAGTCTCTCTTTTCTTATTTTATCACAACTCCCCTTCCCACCAAGGGCACTGCTTGGTTTAAAGAGATCTTTTTCTTGAATGGGCTAAGCCATGGGAGGGATAGGAGGTTCAGCATCGGCTCCAGTATCATCTCTGCAGATGGGACAAGGTCAGTGCATGAAGAAAGAACAAGCCTTGAATGTTTCCACCGCTCGAACATTATGGATGACCATATACACATTCAGGACCTGGTCCAGACCCAGCCATATGCAAATCAGTCTTGACCCTGTGCCTCATGGGAACAATCCAGCCCAAACATCTAAGCCAGGTCCTCCCTGGACCAGAAACAAGCATCTGGGACTGGTTTCGGGGCATCACCCCTCATCAGCCAGGCTAGCTTGAATCCAGTGGCACAGTGAGCTCGAGACCCACATATGGGCATACCCGGCGCACTTAGTGCGAGAAAGCAAAAGACACACAGATGATGGACAAAATGCAGAGCAAATCAAACATTCACCCCATTCAATAGATCTGGGTTAAATCCATTGTTCTATTGCACACCATGCCACCCCCGTTTAGACCCAGCCAAATGCAAATCAGTCTTGACCCTGTGCCTCATGGGAACAGTGCAGCCCAAACTTATATATTCTGTTATGATGTCTACCAATTACCTCCAGGCCCCAGGATGGGATCCCTTTTCTATCCTGAGCAGCTAGAGGCTCCGTAGCCAGGGCGAATAGGAGGGGGATAAGGGGCATCCCTTTCTAGTTCCTCTGCCCACCTGGTAGTTGTTCAAGATCATTTCCCCAGTCTGCACCCTAGCCCTGGATTCTGTATACAATGGAGTCATCCAGCTCACAAAGCCCAATCCCAAGCCAAACAGCTGCATCACCCTAAAAAGACATCCCCATTTCAGAATGTCAAAAGTAGGCCTGGGCATTGAACTCCGCTCCGTTCACAGAGTTTGCAGAGTTAGGGGATGTACAGAACCTTCACATTTTTGGCAATTTAGGAACTCAAACAATCGCTTCCGCTACCGGAAACCTGAATCCTTGTCATGTCATAGTTACCTCTCCAGCCCCAATGCCTTTGGCCCCACCTGAACAATTTTTTGGGGATAGTCACACAATTGATTCTTTGTGGAGTCAGTGCCAGTTGCACTTTCTTTGTAAACCAAGAGCCTTTCCCTCTGATACTGCTAGAATAGCCTTTATCATATCCTATCACAGGTAGACAGCTGATAATTGGGCTATTCCACTCATTTGAAATAATGACCCAGTGTTACATGATTTAGGAAGGTTTAAAGAAAAAATACTTTTGTCCAGGCCAGAGATAATGAATTATTAAACCTATGTCACGGCAATAAGGATCTCCTTACCTACATTGCTGCCTTTGGTAAACTAGTTACGGAAACCCAGTGGCCAGAGGAAAAAGATACTCCCTCTTTTATAGAGGATTAAGGGATGACTTAAAGGATCCCTGGCGCACATAGTAGATTTACCATCAGATTGTCCTGAGTTCGTTGACTTAGTTGTCAGGCTTGACCATAGGTTAAATGAACGAAAGGGGGAACAACCCTGAGGGGAACCTTGACTGCTAGTTGTGCAGTCTCAGCAGAAAGAAGCAGAGTCTAAGAATCAGGACAATACAGAACCCAGGCAGATTGGGGGCTTGCACGGTCCTTTGACCGCCGAGTAAACTGAACGAATAAAGAAATTAAACATGTGTTTGTATTGCAGTAACACAGGGCATTTTGCATTTGTCACTTGTGAAAATTGTTATAAAAGGGACCATTTTGATAGAGTTTATAGAGACAATGAAAATAAACAAGTTAACTGTTTGGAAGAAAGTAACCAAAAAGTTAAGTAAATTGTTTTTCAAGTACAGAGTGATGTGACTAACTGTAACCAACTATGTTATCCTGAATGCAAAGTCTGTCTCAATGGTGACTCATAATACATATGCAGATCTGTGTTCCCCGTTTAACCTTATAAACCATAATGATTTTAAAGTGATATAAAATAAAATTTCTGCAGCAGTAGCAATACCAACTATAAATCCCAGTGGATAGAATAGAGATCTGATTCCTTTAATTGGGATGATGAAATCACATATCTCATTCAAAGATAGATTCACGGTGGGAACAGTTTATATAGTTGTGAAGGAATCTAACCTGCTGGGGTGGAAACACCAACAAGAAGTGGGAATAACACTGGATTCCAACGCTCCAGAGCAAGTCTTAATAGTAAACAGGTCTATAATACTTTGTTAAAAAAACTTCCAACATAAATTACATTGAAAGCTAATTGCATGCCAATAGTACATGAAGCATGGAATGCTCTGTATTTCATGAGACAACCCCTCCAAATGGAACTAAACCATTTGATGGAATTAGGCATAATACCGCAAATTGATTGCTCTGAGTGGCTTCCTCCGGTGGTTCTGGTCAAGAAAGACCATTAGGCGTTGTGTGAATTAGTAGGACATGAATAATCATACTTGGGTAGAAAGGCATAATATTCCTTATATTAGTGATACGCTTAGTATCATAGGACATTAATCCTTTTCAGGGTCATTGATCTATCAATGGCATATCATCAAGTAGAATTTAACCCTGACTTTAGACTCTTAACTGCTTTCATCACGATTGTAAGGGCATTTCTTTTTGTAGAATGCAGTTTGGACTTGCCTCTGCAGCTACAGTGTTCTAAAAATAATGAAACAATCTAAGAAAGTATTCTCAACATGTGTTGTTTCCAAGATGACATTATGATACATGGATCTTCTGTTATAGAACATAAAAGGGTGCAGAGACTGAATATCGAGTAAAAAATATTGAGTTGCACAAATATCTAGTCATTAATATCGTGGTTCAGAAATATCGATAGCACGAATATCGTAGTCAAGAATATCGACTTAAGGTAAGTAATATCGATTATAAAAATATCGAAGTGTTTAATATCGTTTGCAAAAACGATATTTGTTGTTAAAAATATCATTTTTTATGAATGTTATATATTTTAGTATATATTTGATGTGTATGTGATGTATGTTTTTTTGTATAAGAATTGTTTGTATTTTTAATATGTGTGTTACATTTTTTTGAGTTATTAATTTTTTTTATTTGAATTTTGCGTTTTTAGTTCCATAGCGGGTTGTGGGTTTATAAGGGAATAGGGTGGGTAGTAATTTCATTATATTACATGTATTGATTATATTTATAGATTTTTGTTTAATTGAGATATTATAGTGTTAAATGTGTAAAGTGATTTATTATTAATTAATTAATAATTGGTTGTTAATTAATTTTAATTAATGAATTGGTAATTAATTGTGGTAATTGTATTATTAGTTTTAGGTGTGTGTTGTGTTCTTTATAGGTGTAAAGGGTGGGAAGTAATTTAGTTTTAATTTATGAATTAATAATTAGTTGTTAATTAATTTTAATTAATTAGTTGGTAATTAATTATGGTAATTGCGTATTTAATTTTAGGTGTGTGTTGTGGCATGTATAGGTATAAAGGGTGGGAAGTAATTTATTTTTAATTGATGAATTAATAATTGGATGTTATTTTAATTAATTAATTGGTAATTAATTATGGTAATTGTGTAATTAATTTTAATTGTGTGTTGAATTGTTTATAGGACTAATGGGTGGGAAGTAATTTGTATTTGATTAATTAATATATAGTTGTTAATTGATGTTAATTATTTGATATTTATTTTAGGTAATTGTTAATTTTTTTATGTGTTGTTTTTACTTTTAATGGGGTAAAGGGTGGGTATTAAATACATTTTATTTACTTTATTATTAGTTGTTAATAGTAATATTTTTTTATTTAAAAATAAGGTTTAATTGTGTTTTATTATTTTATTATTTAATTTAGGTTTGTGTTGTGGATATTATAGTGTTACAGTGTGTGTAGTCAATTAATGTTAATTAGTAATTGTGTATTAATAATATTTTTTAATTGATTATTAATTATGTTAATTATGGAAGTAAATGTAATTAGGAATGTTGAAGTGTTTTGTCATTGGTGTGGTGTTATAGGGTAGGAAATAAAATAAATACATTTATGTATTAATTAATATTTTTGTTTGTAAATATTTTCTAGTTTAAAATAATTATTTTTTAACATTTATTTCTTCTTTTATTTTATATATTATTTGTGGGGTTTTGTTATAGTTAATTAATATTATAATATGTTATCTTTTTATATATTTAATATATTTGATTTTTCATTTTTCAAATATTGTTTATTTATTTTTATGTTTTTTTTTTTTGTTTTAACTGTTTGAGTGTGAACAGTAATTTTTGTCTCTCCGCTATACAACACTTTCTCTAATGTTGCCCTCACTAGAATGGGAATATAATTTTGACCTCTCCTCTATCCAGCACTTTCCCTACTGTTGCACCCACCGGAGTGGGAATAGTAATTTTTACCCCTCCGCTATCCAACACTTTCCCTACTGTTGCACTCACTGGAGTTGGAATAGTAATTTTTACCCCTCCGCTATCCAACACTTTCTCTACTGTTGCACTCACTGGAGTTGGAATAGTAATTTTTACCCCTCCGCTATCCAACATTTTCCCTACTGTTGCACTCACTGGAGTGGGAATAACATTTTGTATCCCTCCTCTATCCAACACTTATCCTACTGTTGCATTCAGTGGAGTGGGAATAGTAATTTGTTCCCCTCCGCTATCCAACTCTTTCCCTACTGTTGCTTTCACAGGAGTGGGAATAGTAATCTTTACCCCACCGCTATCCAACAATTTCCCTACTGTTGCACTCACTGGAGTTGGAATAGTAAATGTAATTCCTCAGCTATCCAACACTTACCCTACGTTTGCACTCACTGGAGTGGGAATAGTTATTTTTACCCCTTTGCTATCCAACACTTTCCCTACTGTTGCACTGATTGTATTGTGAAATTTATGTTTACATATTTTTTAATAGTTTAATATTTTAATTTATTAAAGATTTTTGGGGCCCATTACGATACCCGGCGTAAAAAAATCCGCCAGGCATAGAAGCGGCAAAAATCCGCCCGCACACACCGTCTGAACACCGACCACGCCATTACGATTACACAAACCGAAAACCGCCATCGGCGGAAAAATCACACAAAATACCGCCCACCATCGTCCGAGTCGGAGTCAAACCGCCCGCCACGGACGGAAACACGCACGACAACACAAAACCGCCCGCCCTCACGGCCGACACACCGCACGTGAAATTACGATCGCACCGCCATGAGCGCGGGAAAACTACAAATATACCGCCCGCCAGCGCAAACAACGCCGATGAGAATCGACACGGCAGAAGCCATGGCGCCCACGTCCCTGCACAGAAACCATCCGCTCACAAAACCAATAGCACACAACATGGCCAACAAGTCCACACAGCAAGGCACGCACAAATACACAAGCACAGTACACATCCCGAAAACACCCCCCGGACAAACAAAAACTACAAAGGCCAGAACCCCAGACACAACACACCTGAAAACAACAGACCATGAGGACACACCCACATAGGTAAGTACAAAAGCAGCACTCCCACAGACCACAACCCCTTGCAACATTGCAAACCAGAGAGGAGAGGAGAGGACACAGTGACACAGCAAGGACAACAGCACACCACAGAAACGCACACATCACAACCACCACCACCACCACCACCACCACCAAACACCGGCACCACAAACCCCCTGCACATTACACAACACACACCGCACCAGCACCACAAACACCATGGCACCACAAAGAATGCCCAAGTTCACGCCCATTGAGCTGACGGTCATGGTCGACAAGATCATCAAGGTGCACCCACAAATCTATGGGAACATGGTCCAGCACACACCACTAGCCACCAGAAACAGAATGTGGAACCGGATCGTAGACCAGGTCAATGCAGTCGGGACCCTGCCCAGGAACAGAGTCGAAATAAACAAACGGTGGAATGACGTCAAGAGCCTGGTCAAGAAGAAGGAGGGCAAAAACAGAGAGCTGGCTGCCGTCACTGGCGGAGGGAATCCCGCGCTCTTCAAGACCTTCAAAGCGTGGGAGGAGAAGGTGCGAGTCATCATCCATCCCGAGATCCTCGCCGGATTAGCAGGGGGAGTGGAGGCTGGTAAGTACAAACTAATGTATACCAGCACACCGCTATGTACTCACATGCACTACCACCATGCCACAGCTCCCAGGGACAAACCCCCCCATGTCCAGCACACAATACACAACACACACATGCAACAGACACCACCACACACAGCCCAAACAAAACAACTGTAAGATGCGTGGGGACATGTGTACACTCAGCCAGCCATGTAACCACCAACAGGTCCCCAAATATGCCAGAAGCGCCACAACGAGCACCCACCACACCCATGTGTCCGCCACAGCTGCACTAACCGACAAGTAACAGTTAAGTGGCAGGAACACAAAGTGCAGTGGGTGGGACGGTGGACAGCCCAAGTACAACACACACCAGGCCCCTAGTCCCACAGCACAGCAAGGAGGAGCATCCCCCACACCCCACAGCCACGTGTCAGCCACCGCAGTGCACAACGACAGCCGAAAGGCAGACATCACGGTCCACAGCAATCGGTGTCAGTGGGTGTCCAGCCACCCCCACGACCCACAACACCCCCCACCCCCACAGACCTGCAACATGGAGCACCCCCGCTTAGAGCCATGTGGCATCCAGTACAGTGCACGCACGAACAACCTGCAGGTGGGAAACTGGACAGGGCTGGATTACTGGAGGCATGAGGACCGGAACACGACCAACTCATGGGACATGTCACATAGCAGACGAACACGCAGCACCGCCCACCGTCACGAACAAGTGAACAATGTGCACACGGACATGAACAACAGACTCACACCCCACATGACCCATCACAGACATAGCAACACCCAAGGAGCCACGTCTGCATGCACAAGCCACACTGAATATAGTACCACACGGCAGCCACTGTGCAACTCATCACACACAACCGAAACACCATTGAAGTCCTGTCCATGTAGCCACTACTGCCTGTCAACCACACACCCCACAACTACGCCTATGTAAGACAAACAACACTAGACGCAACAGAGCGGAACAACATAAATGCACACGAACACCACTGAACCCATCAAACACACAGACACACCATGCACATACAACATACCATCCATCCCATCCGTCAGCCCCAGTCTCATGAAAGGCATGTCATCCGCACAGCTGCCACACATACAGCAGTCACGCTAAGATACATGCCCATGACCAACCATGTGCCAGAAGTCAATGAAGCGCACGACACACTGTGAGCAACAACACACAACATGGGCCACACCCCCCGAGCACTGCAGTGATGCACATGGCACAGGGCAGCACGCACACCAAGGAGATGGGACAACTGCAATACGTTGGCTGGCACACAACCATCACTCACTCATAACGATGCGTCCAATGCCATGTCCAGTAATCACAACAGACAGCAAATATGCAGGCCATGTCAAGCATGCACACACCTCAAACCATGCACTGTCATGCTGCCACAACACATGTCACGTTCGGCACCCATGGCTCACAGCATGTACCACAAAAGCATATTCCCTCCCAAATGCGAATCTGGGGCATGGCCCCCATGTTGCCATATGCGTTCCTAAGCGTTCCATTTGAACCCCAAAAGCATATTCCCTCCCAAATGCGAATCTGGGGCATGGCCCCCATGTTGCCATATGCGTTCCTAAGCGTTCCATTTGAACCCCAAAAGCATATTCCCTCCCACATGCGAATCTGGGGCATGGCCCCCATGTTGCCATATGCGTTCCTAAGCGTTCCATTTGAACCCCAAAAGCATATTCCCACCCAAATGCGAATCTGGGGCATTTCCCCCATGTTGCCATATGCGTTCCTAAGCGTTCCATTTGAACCCCAAAAGCATATTCCCACCCAAATGCGAATCTGGGGCATGGCCCCCATGTTGCCATATGCGTTCCTAAGCGTTCCATTTGAACCCCAAAAGCATATTCCCACCCAAATGCGAATCTGGGGCATGGCCCCCATGTTGCCATATGCGTTCCTAAGCGTTCCATTTGAACCCCAAAAGCATATTCCCTCCCAAATGCGAATCTGGGGCATGGCCCCCATGTTGCCATATGCGTTCCTAAGCGTCCCATCTGAACACCAAAAGCAAAGTACAAACCAGACCCAGGATGGGCCAGGAGCCCGCATACACCAGAGTCACAATAAGTAGGGGCACAGCAACACACCCATCGGCATGGCCAATCCGTCCCATGCCACATGTGCACAGCACACAGTCCCATTGCCAAGCACACACAACTACAAATGCTACAGCCACACACACGCCTCCGGGAAACCCATGTACGAGATTGCACGAACTGTTAATGTCAGACGACAAATACATACTTCGCCAGGTGCAACACAATAACAAATCTCATTCTCTCCACAGGTGACGAACTGCCGGATGCTGGGGATGGAGACAGCAGCCAGCACAGCCAGCCTACAAGCCCCCAACGAGGACACACGGATGTGGAGGATCTCACCTCCTCTTCGGACACGGACCACCAAGCAGGCCCATCTGGTGTGGCAGGGCCCAGCCGCTCCCCAGGACCCCTCCTACCCACCAACCCATCATCCAGGGCTGCTGAACATTCCCAGCCCCCTGCTGCCACTGTCGTTGCGGCCACACCCACGGTCATTGCGGCCACACCCACGGTCATTGCGGCCACTACCACTGCCGCAACCGCCACCATCGCCGCACCGACCACCACCGCCGCCACCACCACCACGTCTTCGCTGGCGCCAGCCCCAGCGCAGGCGGTGGCCCGGCCGACTGGATCCACCCTGGGAGCCACAGCGAGGACCGTGGTGAGCAATGTGGCTAGTGGGCAGGCCGGTGGCAGCAGAACTGGTAGGAGGAGCAGGGTCAGGAAACGCAAGTCTCCCCTGGGAGCCATGCCCTGCCTCAAATGGCCAGAGTCCTTGGGGCCTATGAAGAGGCCCAAGAACAATGGGTCAGGTCTGCTTCAGACACGCGGGAGGTGCTGGGGGTGCTGAGGTCCATGGACGCCCGTATAGGTCAACTCGTGGACCTCATGGGCCAGCTGGTGGTGGCGGTGAGGTCACAGCCAGGGACAGCAGCTCCCCCTCCGCCACCACCTGCCGGGGCGCAGGGTCGAGCAGCAGTGTCCAGTTCCCCTGCGTCCACAGCCAGTGAGCACACCTCAACCACCAGCATGTCGCAAGCAGGCACCCCCTCGCAAACGTGGAAGGGGCCGTCCGAAGTGGAAACCGATCTCCCGGGAGGACTTCGCACGCTCCAAACGCAAGTGAGGCAGCCAGCCAGCCTTCCTTGACCACCCACTGCATTGACTTGGACTACGATCCCACTCCACACAGCCATCTGGATGGCATGTGTGTGTTGGACTATGGACATAGAACCAGTGGGTACACCCTGAGCATCACGCAGCCATGACCGACAGCTCATTGTCACTGCACGCACCACTTTTGTCATCACCTTACACACAATCACATGTCACAGTTTGAAATAAATGCACCTCTTACACAAACTGCTGTTTGTGCCCTGTGTTTTATTTGTACGGAATACAACGGCCACCTTGGGCGGAAAGGCACCTGATGCGTGGCATGGCAATGGAATCCGGAGGGCCTGTAGGGACCTAGGGGTGGGAGACAGAACAGGAGCACATTCAATGAGTGTGTCACACACCCATCACACAGTACATGTCAACAACTACAAGCAATGTACACACATCGCACAGAGCAATAGGGCACAATGCCACAGCCACCAACAGTGGCATACTACCCTGGCCATGGAGCGTTGACACACAGCACGCAGTGAACAAACGGCCACCCTGACACAGCACACACACACCTGCACAGATACAGCCACATCAGCCGTCGTACATGGACACTCACCGTCAAGTGAAGTAGCGGGCGATGAGCTGCTGCCGCACATTCCCAGCTTCCTCCTCTCCGCTGTCCTCCTCACTCGAGCTGTCCTGGTCTGCGGGCTGGGGCCCTGGTTGATCTCCGTCATCCACGATGAGGGGGATCTGCTTCCGAATGGCCAGATTGTGCAGCATGCAGCACGCCACCACTATCTGGCACACCTTCTGTGGGGAGTACACCAGTGCACCCTCGGTGCGGTCCAGGCACCTGAACCTGGACTTGAGGAGGCCAAAGGTACGCTCGACCACACGTCTGGTCCTCCCATGTGCCTCATTGTAGCGATCGTCTGCTGGGGTGCGAGGATTCCTCAATGGACTGAGCAGCCATGCCCCATTCGGGTACGCAGAGTCACCTGGGTGTGAGGGACACAGAGAACCGTTGCTATTCCAACTGGACAGGGGACAGCATCGCACAACCAGCACGCTACACCACTCCACATACTCACCGACAATACAGCCACGATCCTGTTGCAGATTGGACATCAGTCGTGGCAAGATGCTGTTGCGCATTATGTGTGCGTCATGGGCCGAGCCTGGGAACTTTGCACACACGTGGGTGATCACCATGTCCGCAAGGCACACCACTTGCACATTCAGGGAGTGCGTGTGCTTCCTGTTGCGGTACAGGTGCTCAGTGGCCTGTGGTGGAACAAGGCCAACATGTGTGCAGTCAATGGCTCCAACGACGTGTGGGATTCTGCCAAGGGCATAGAATGCACCCTTCACTGCCGCCAATTCACGAGCCCTGGGGAAGCGGATGTACCTGTTTCGGTACAGCATCATGGCTGCCAGTACATCCCTCAGCACCTTGCTGAACATGGGCTGGGACATCCCTCCTCCACTGCCCACTGTGTGCTGGAATGACCCAGTGGCGAAGAAATGCATGGCGGCCATCACCTTAGCCGTGGGGGTGACAGCAGTCGGATACACCCTGCGGGGACGGAGATGGGGTTCTAACATGGCACACAGTCGATGCAGGGTTGGCCTGTCCAGCCGAAACTTCCTAATAACCTCTGTATCGTCCATGTCCACCAGCAATTGGTATGGGCGGTCAATGTTCGGTCTCCGCCTAGGGAAAATGGCAGAGGACACATGTCAAAGCAACACAACACATAGCAATATCGCATACACATCACTGACATGACTGAGCAAGCACATGAGCCACAGCCCAGCTGTCAAGCTGGGACGGCACGGCCACAATACACTTACACAGGTCTCCCAACAATGGCAATGGCTAGTGATACAAACCACTGCCATGTGCATGCACATGGGGATCTAGGCCCCAATGACTTGCGGGGCGTGCTGATGGGGACTGACTGCATATTCGTCAAGCGGCAACGCCACGGCAACATGAATGTCTGCTGAGCATGGAACTGCTTCCGAGGCTGGATGAGTATGGCACACGACGACGACGATGTGGGCACAGGCTGAGCGGCCAAAACAAGTGGGACCGGTGGCACGAGGGGATATGAGACAGTAGTAGGTGTCAGCACTGCACCCTATGTACAGCACTGTACGGATCACACCTCCCGAAACATTGACAGGTGTCCCCATTGACAGCCCCATGCCAAGACGGCTGTGTGCTTGCAGTCACACGTCACAGGTGAGAGGTTACATTGCACGTGCCAGGTGGCAGACGTACATAGTGGGAGCTGGCATGTGTGTGCATGTGTCTCCTGTTCAGGATCCACCAGATGGGCGCTGACTCTGTACTGACCATTGGACACAGCATGTTCCGTGGAAGGCTTGTGTGTGTGGGATGGTGGCACTGGATGTGCCTCCGTTGGGTGGGGGGCCATGCACAGGGCGGGTACGTCGATGAGTGCGCATTGTTGGTCACGGTGGGTGCACCCACTAAGATGTGTTGCCCTGTGTTCAATTCCTATGTCCGCATGATGATGGACTGTAGATGTGGGCAGACTACACATTGGTCGATGTGCTGTCTATATGCATGTGCCCTCACACCAGGCACAGCTGCCCCTGCACATGTGACCCCTGCTGGACTCGCTGCTGGGTCTGTGGAGCTGATGCACCTACTGTGCGTGGGGCGGACAGCTCTCCTCACTTCCCTCATTGCGCATGTCATGACTTTGCCGCAGGTGACATGGATCATGGAGGGCCCACATGTACGCGTGGGTAGGCTACACATGATTGTTCACTGGTCGCCACCCCCAGTCAGTGTTTCGAATGGGAAGGTTGTCGTGCTGGTGGTATATTCGATGTGGTGGATGGGCGGGCCTAGGTGCGGGCCTACATTCCGGACATGGGGGGTAGTTGGATTGGCGACTAGTTGCAGTACACACGGGACACGTCTCTTCCTTTCCACATCTGGGTCATCCCTTGTACTCACTGACAGTGATACAGTCATCTTCGCCCCAGCCCTCATGTCCTCCCCTCGCTCCCCCAATATGCATGTGCACCTGCGAGGCTAGCGCTTGCACAGGCAGCCCCAAGCTCGCACCAGAGAGGGCAAGGAGTGTATGTGTGGGTCCAGTTGCACAAGTGGGCTGTCTCAGGGTATGATGTGTTGCGGGACGCCGTCCACCTGCGTGGTGCCCCAAATGGAGACCCGGCCTGCATGGACTATGCATCACAGTCTTCGCCTTCCGGATCCGCCACCTGCGACACCCAGTGGCTGTGGCTGCCCTTGCAGCCAGGCCGCGTCCGTCTGTGACTGATGGCCCACACATTCACTCTTTGGCCTCTCTGGGGAGGGCTTGGGGGTGGTGGCGCACGCGCTTGCACTTAGTCGCAATGGCATGTGGCGTGGTTGGTATAATGGGCAATGGATGGGATGGTGCGAGCCACCTCCCGTGACGTCAGTGCTGCTCGTGCTGTGGTGCGTCCCCCCTACACTTCCATTTGACTTGTGCCATGCTAGACGTTGAAGTTCTATTGCCTGCGTGATATGACCAGGAGGAGCGCGAGGAGACCTCTCACACACCATGCTCCACTGCCATCCCGTGCCCTGTATCGCCTGTGCGCATTGACTATGTTGGGGTTACACCTGGTCGACTGGGGCTGTGTGTGCCTTGTCAAGGTGCATGGCGGGCGCACAACAGGATCCAGCTTGTCCACAGAGGGTGGGCTGAGGTGCGCCTGGTACCGCTTTGTACGTGTGCCCGGCTGCTGTGCACACACTTGTTCACTCCCCCCCGACAGGTGTCCTCTCACAATGCCCAGGGAAGTGGTGGTGTACTGTTCATGACCCCTCCCAACACGGCGTGCTCCAACTTGGCATGTGCGCATCTACCCGTCACACCCACCCACCTGAGCACTGCGTCCATACGACTTCACACGACACATGTGTGTCTTCCACAGTTGTGCTACTCATTTGCGTTGACATCCAATACCAGTGGACTACATGGTCATGTCACGACTGCCGTGTACTTCACATTCTCTCATACTCTCTCATTCGTACTTGTGAAATGAGTCAGCGGAGACAGTTTTGGTTTCAAACATTATATTGAGTCTTCTGTCCTCTGTGATGCAGTATAGTGGACACTACTGGCAGCGGAATACATGTTGAGGATATACTGAGCATGATTTCAAATGGGATAGGGTGTGGGGTTACATGTGACTGGCTGTTGCATGTGGGATGTGGGCTTCAGAGTTACATCTGCTTGGCCAAGGCTGTGCTAATGTACATTTACGTATAGCTGCGGAGCTGCGGACTTTGACACAGACGGTATACATGTAGCCTACCAGACCGCTTGGCATCATGGGCACAGTCCATCTCAGTTCCATGTGACAGGTTTGCTGCGGTTGTTCCTCATGCACGCGTGCATGTGAGATGACATCAGGGCATGTGCTTGCGTGCATGCAGCGGCGTGCCACTTGTTGTTGCACTGTGGTGGTTACTGGACATGTCACAGTCACTGGGGTCGTGTTGTTGTTGTATGCACTTGTCGTCCATGCAAAGGTCCTGGTATGGGATTCCCGGGGCGGGGGTGGGAGGGGTGCAGCACCCACAGACTCCAGGCGACCAATTCATGTCCACTGAGCGGTGTGTGTGTCCATGTGCGCTGGATCCATGTCGTGTCCTGGTTGTTCGTGCAGTTCCGTCCATGTGGGTGCGATACACAGAGCCCATGCCACTGCCTCCCACGATGCATGCAGTGTTCCTGGATGTGATGGGGAACAGTGTGCATGTCCCGGTCATATCCGATGTCATGGCGATGTCGTTGATGGTGTGGTTACAGTTGCCGGTCGTTTGGTATGGCTGTTGTGGTGGTGACTGGCCAGTCCGTGCGGAAGCTAAGCATGGGTGCGGGGTTGGACATCATGGGTCAATCGGGGAACCTGCGTTGTGGTCCGACAAATTTACAGGTTGTCAGGTATGCGATGCCGTCCAGCAGGGCTTCCATGTCATTGGTGGTGTACATGTTTGCCAGCCAATGTAGCGGATGGTGGCTGTCAAGGTGTTGTTCGTAAGTTGTCCCTTGGAGGACCATGATGGGGCATGCTGGGTGACATTCGATGTAGCTGTTCTCGATGATCCGTCGTGTGGAGGCACAGTGGTCCCATTTCAGTGCGGGTGCGATGTTGGCCACATACGCCATGCCCCCATAGGCAGAGCAGGCCCTGTCGTTTGCGTCCAGAGGGAGGAGTAGTGGTAGCAGGTCCGCCTTCAGACATGCCGGGTTGGAGAGGCATATCTCCACGGGATGCTGGTAGGGACACCTCCGACAGTAGAAGACGGGCATGACGCAGCTGAACAATGTGATGCGGTAAGTCAGTCGGTAACTTACGTTCAGCAGGGACAGGAGATCGCATCCCAATATATGAAACAGGTTGGTTTTGTACAGCTTGAGCTGTTCGGCGTAGTTGGGTAGGTGTGTTGCGGTTGCCATTTCGCAGCGGTGCGTTGTGGTGGCGTGCTCCGGCTGTGTGTGCAGTCTGCAATGTGCACGCTCCGAGGTTGCTGTGAGCTCTGTGTAGTCGTAGGGAGACAGGACTTGTGTTCTGTTGGCTTGTTTGGAGGACACGGGCCCTCATCCCACATGCTTCTCAGACAGTTCAAGGTCAGTGATGTGTGACTCCTTCCAATTAACTTGCATGTGGCCGACATGGGGGAGTGTTTTCTTCTTTCTTCCCCGTCCGTTGTGTGCTTCTGTGATATGCGCTATCTGCCCTGTGGTCGGTCTCCTCGGCATGCCTGTGTTGGTCTATTCTTGGACAATGGCTGTATTCACCGGCTTCTGTCGTAGGGCTGTGGTTTCGGAGTTGGAATGGAAGGTCATTCAGTGCTGTCTGCTCTCCCTTCTGTGGGCGGCAGGCTGCCTTTCCGCTCTGCGTTGGGCCTTGTGTGTGAATGTTATTCTTGGGCCACCTGTTGTCGGTCCCCGGGCTCTTTGGTGTTCCGTTTTATATGTCTTGTTCATATGTGCAGGGTGGTATGGGTGTTTCAGTGTGGTACTGGCGTTCCTCTTCCCGAAGGGGCCCTGCTTCTCCTAGTTGGTGTTGCCGCCGCTGTGTGCTACGCCATGTTTGTTACACTGGGGTGTGTCCTGCTGTTGCGTAACTTCACTGACATGTGTGCGTCGGTTGTGTGGCGTTGGGTGTTGTCCGTGAATTGGGCGTTGGGGACATGTCTGTGGCAGGCCTGTCACGTGTCATGTGCGTTCGGGGTGGGGCTGATGTGTGTGCTGCTTGGTTGTGTCCCTGTGTCTGTGTGCGACGCATGCATGGCGCTGCGGTTGGCCTCTGCGTTGTGCGCATGTGTGGCGGCGTCATCAGCGCTTTGGGGCCGTGACGGGGTGGTTGGTTCCTAGTCCCAGGTGGTGTGTACACATGTGTTACGCGATGTTACGATTTGGCCTGTGTGTCATATGTGGATGCAATGGTGGATGTGTAGTGTACACGCGCTGGTGGGGGGTTGTCTGCTTTTTCCGCCCTTGCACTGTGTGCGCTGTTTGCGTGCACTTGTTGTGTGTGTGCCTACCTGCGTCTCCGCGGTACGTTGCGTCCTTGGTGGTGCATCAGCAGGAGCATGGGGAGGGCCTGCAGTGCTGGATTCATGCTCGGGGGAGCTGCTTCTTCGTTGTCCGTGCTCGGCGTCCGTGTTACCGCTTCGGTTTGTCGTACGGTATCTCTTAGCCGTGGGAGCCGTTTGTTTGCGGCATCGTAATTTATACGCCGGGCGGGACGTGATTTCGTCGGACGGTGTGTGTCAGTTAGGCTGCGCCGCTACGTGTACGGGCGCACTTTGATGGCGGACGGTGTTGCTGGCTTGCCGGCGGTGTTTGGCCTACTTTTCGCATCGTAATTGGGCGGGCGTGTGGACTGCTGCGTGCCGGCGGTAACTGGTGGTTTTTGCATCCGCCAGCACGGCGGTTGTGCTTCCGCCCGCCATCGTAATGAGCCCCTTTGTTTTTTATATTTCAAATCATTAATATATATATTGTTATTTTTTATATTATTTTAAACTTTTAACATAAATTTAAAAGAATAGTTTATTAATTGTTTTAAAGTAAATACATATGTATAAATTACTATGTTTGTGTGTTTATTTTTTATTATGTTTATTTGTTGTACTTTATTAAAATGTAAAATAAATGTATTTTATTTTGTTAAAATTATATTTAATATTTAATTTATATTAGTTTATTTTATATTTATATAAAGGTCGATATTTTATACATCTATATTTTTTACATCGATATTTTTTAGTCAATATTTTTGTACTTACCTGTTTAAGTATAGAAGTCGATATTTTTGTTGTCTATATTTTTTACTCGAAATCTTTTACATCGATATTTTTTACATCGATATTGTGTCAGTGAAACACATATAAGTTTGGGCTGGACTGTTTCCATGAGGCACAGGGTCAAGACTGATTTGCATATAGCTGGTTCTAAACTGGGGTGGCATGGTGAGCAAAAGAACAATGGATTTAACCCAGATCTATTGACTTGGGGTGAATGTTTGATTTGCTCTGCATTCCATCCATCATCTGTGTGACTTTTGCTTTCTCACCCTAAGTGCGCTGGGTGTGCCCAGATGTGGGTCCCGGATTCACTGTGCCACTGGATTCAAGCTAGCCTGGCTGATGAGGGGTGATGCCCCAAAATTGATCCCAGGATGCTTGTTTCTGGTCCAGGGAGGACCTGGCTCGGCAGTTCGGGCTGGACTGTTCCCACGAGGCACAGGGTCAAGACTGATTTGCATATGGCTGGGTCTAAACTGGGGGGGCATGGTAAGCAAAAGAACGATGGATTTAACCCAGATCTGTTGACTAGGGGTGAATGTTTATCATCTGTGTGTATTTTGCTTTTTCACCTGTGAGGACATAAGAAAAAAAAAGTTTCGGGAAGATATTGTGAGGCAGACTTTTAAGAGGCACAAATGTGTGATTGGTGTGAGGTATGTGGTATATCTTGGATACGCTATTTCAAAGGGCTGTGTTCAAACTTAAAGTGAGTCTAGTAGATTTAACTAAAAAGCACCCCATCCTACCAATAAAGATTAACTGAGAGCCTTGGTTTGGAAATACCATGTCAAAATATGTCAAAATATTTTAAGAATTGACTTACGGTCTGAGAGAATTGACGAAGAATGGTAAAACATTTTGTTGGGATAGAGATTCCAAATTACCTTTCAAACAGTAAAAATACATTATTCCTGCCCCATAGTTAGGTAATTTTGATTTAAAAAGGAAATCATGTTTAGAAACGGTTGCCAGTGATAAAGGCCTAGGAGAAACCTTATCTCAGATAGTGAAAGAAAAAGAAACCATTGCTTCTTTGACTCACACACTCTTTCTAAGCCAGAGGGGAATTATTCAGTGGTAGAAAAAGAGGCTTTTAGTGTGTTTTTGGGCCTTTCATCATTTCATATATTATAATGGGGTATACTGTTCACAGTCTGCTCAGACCAATAACATTAACCTACCTGTTTAAAACAAAAGTAGTAGAGAGTACAACTCCATGCATTGAAAAATTGGTGCTTGGTCTAATAGTTTTTTTCTGCAATGTAGAATTTGTTCCTGGTGAGTGTAATTTTACTGCTTATTTTCTTTCTAGGGCTGCCTTAGACTTAGGAGATGACTTCAAAATAAGTGAATGTCCAGTCTTAAAAGTGACTCATACAGCTATTAGCACAGATGAATGGAAAGCACTACCCAAACCAAAATGTGGTTTTAAATGATTTTAAAAAAAAATCGATTATTCATGGCTTGTCTTCCAAGTGCAGTGATTTAATTGAATTAATTGAAAGGTTACTGGGAAGTTAGAAATGAATTGTCAATTACAAATGACCTGATTACAAGTTTGGTGGATGGGATACTCTGTCAGAAACGTGACAGATATCCTGTCCACCTTATTACAATTCCATTGTATCCTATGGAACTTGTAATATGGCAGACTTTATATCCATCATGTTTGTGATGGAGTATCCCACCCACCAAACTATTAATCAGGCCCCTAGTGTTGAGAAATGACAATATCACACCTCCAGTAGATGTAGAAGGAGAAATTGTGCATTTAGCACATGAGAGACACTTAGGCAGATGGCTCACCAAGTAGAGATTGAGGCTTCATTATTGGTTCCCAGAGATGGATGCAACAGTAGAAATAAAAGTGAAGGATTGCTATTCTTGTGCTATGAGTGACACATCTAGATATATTTGTAACCCCCACCCTTTCCAAGGTGCAAGTAACAGAAAAACCTGAGAACTAATTAGCATTAGGTATTATTGGTCCTATTAATAAGAAAGGTGTCACAACATGTTTCATGTTTGTTTGGTGGATTATCTTTCACACTAGGGGGCCGATTCCGATCTCGGCCGGTAGTGCTCCGAATCGGATTTGGCTTTACCGGATCCGATTCGGAGCCTTGTTTCCCGACCGAATCGTACGCGGGTCCGGCCGAGCGAGTACGATGCAAGCGCCCGCGAAATCGCCGACCGACTCATACGCGGCTTCAACACGCTCCGACCGACTCGCACGGACACAACTCGCACCGCGCAATGGAGACGTTCCCCGGCCGGGTAAGTACGATGCGCACCGCGAGCAGTCCGACCGACTCACGCCGTCCGGCTCAAAAGAGCTGTCGGAGCCGGACTTTGCGCGTCGGACCCCCATGTATGCATAGGCACGTGAGTCGCACACAGGGGGGACCCATGGGTCCCCCCTACCTGTGCATGTACGGCGCGATGCGCTTCGCCGCGTACCCGCTGTAGGGGGCGCCCTTGTTCGCCTTGCACCCATTGAGTCAATGGGAGCCCGCGTACGCGTTGTACGACCGGCTCCCATTGACTTCAATGGGAGTCCGACCGAATCGAGTCCGGGTGCATGCGAATGCATCGTACTCGTTCGGTCGGACTGCCAGAGTCCGATTCAGTCGGAATTCTCTCCGGGTCCGGCTCGGTCGGAGAGATTTCCGGCCCGAATCGGAATCGGCCCCTAGGTTGTGGCTAACATGGTAAATGAGACCACAATAAAGTGTTATTAGAATTTATAAGCGAGGCATTTTCTTATGAAGTTGCTACCACTGCTTTAGTTATGGATAATGGGTAAAATTCACCTCAATTGCATACAATACTTTTTGACTTAACTTTCTATTGAGCACCAGGCACAGCATTATATTGTCCTCATGCTAATGATGTAGTGGGGAGGACCAACAGATCGATTGTATCCAACTGTCTTGTATGATATCCCATGCAGTAGATAAACAATTTAAGGCATGTTATGGGCATACCACACTGCTCCCAATTTGGTTATAGGTATTTTTTATTTTTATCTCATAGGGCAGACATCTCCACTCTAAACTTTGCCAAAATTGGTTAGATATTCCCAAACATTCTCAACAATTGCTCAAAAATAATAACATTCCAAATCATCACACAAAATATAAGGAGTGGTGCGATTCCAAACATGGAGTAAAGAGCCAATGTTGCAAATAGGGTGATGTTGTATTGGTCAAAAGACCCCCTTTTCGGAGTGCAAATGAGAGTAAATATTCTAAACCGATGAGTATTAAAGTAAAACACAATAGTCATATGTATAGATGATGGTCAAATGTGGAGCATGGACAGATTGGTCAGATGCCCAGACAATTGGACTGACCCTGGTAGAGTACAGCGAGTCAAGTTAATAAAAAATATATAATCCTTATAACAAAAGAATGAGAAAAGTTCTATTTTGGCAGAAGGACTATTGTATGAAATAATCCTTTTGTTTTGTTCCCAATCCTTCGCTGCTTATGGCTTTCTGACCATTCCATTCTCCTCCCCTTACTCCCTCCCATCTCAGTAGTATATTTGGATGGTTCAGAATGTTGCCTGTAAGGAGATGTTCTATTAATGAGAACCTGGGAGACAGTTCATATAGATGTTACTTACCTCACCTCAGAGTAAAGTTTGTTTATAACAATAAGTTAGAAACTAAGGCTTAAAAAGCACTGAATATCATTAGCTATACTTGAGTGAGCTAACTATAATTTACACCTGACATGCACTGCTTATAACCTCACATATTACATCACCCTTAACATGTTAAGTGGTATCTTTGATGACATCACTGATGACATCTCGAAAAACAATGTTTTTGGAAAATATATTTTTAAAAAGTCATTTTTTATACAAGATGATTTGAAAAATGATGTGATCACAGCCCTACCCTCCTTGTACACAACAAAGACACGGAAGGAGAGCCTAGTATTGCTTCGACAAATGTGGGCTGGGGCTTCATCTCCTAGAACATTGCCAGGGCCCGATCCAAACTTGATAATTCTGTTTGGACCAATTTTGTTAAACTTGCAGACATAGTATGTCTCCAGGAAACAAGGATGACACAGGGTTTCCATCTAAGTGGCTTCCATGTCATCTTGGAGTGACTTTTATATATGTACAAATACCCTCAGACAAACTGTTTAAAATGTGATCCTCAACCCTTTTCCTGGTCACCTTACTCACTTTTGTGAATAAATATTACATTATGTTAATTTATTTGTATTGTGCCAGTCTTAAGCACTTGACAGCAGAAGTCATTGATCCCTTCAAAGACTTTGTAGATTCCTTTCTCTTGAACAATAAAAGCAAGACTATGATACTGTGGGCAGTTTACTTTAGTATCAATTTATGTGGGTTTATTGGGAAAAGGGTTTGTGGTCTTACGAATTCAAAAAATAAAAGTCCTACATACGTCATCCATTTGCAGTGTGGGGGAGTTCTGAATAGTTTCATTCTAAAACATGACTTAGTCTTAGCAAATGAAAGGGTTTGCAGGGGGAAAAGTAAACTCCCTACTGTTATTGGTAGTATGTGGGGGAGCCCGATTGATTTTACTTTTATGTCTCCTGATCTCGCAGATTGAATTTGAGATTTCATTGTTGTGGAAAATTGCTTGAGTGATCACACTCCCCTCATGCTAGTCCTGAATCATCAGCTGGAGTATACAAAAGCAGTTAAGAGCTGAAAAATAGAGCACCCAAATAAAATGGGCATAAAGGTCAAATAGGAAAAGGTAAATCTGTGAACACTTTAACATACAGATTGTTACCCATCACCTACCCCTAGTGACCACATGTTTATCAGACAACTTGCAAAGCTGTCATATTCTATAGTGTTTTGAGAGCTTATGTAAAGATATTTCAGATAACCTAACTGTACATACTACTCTGAGAGAAAACACCCTTTACAGATGGTTTTACTCGAAATGCTCTTTAGCCCACAGGAATTTAAGGCTCTTTTAAAAAAGCAGCCCGCTCCGTAGAGAAGGTGAAAATAGCAAGGAAATTATATAAACATGTAGTTGAGGAAAGGAAAAGAGAGATATGAGCTTTAGCAATGGAAGATCTGCAAAATGCTGCTACATTGAGAAATAACAAGCTCCTTTGGGATATTATCAATTGCCCAATTCTTTACTGACAATGAGCCGACAAAAATAGAAGCTGTGATCCCTGCTGATAGATGGGTGGCCCATGTGTCACACATCTTACTACCAGAGGTGATTAAATCAGGTATTATCCCACCCATTCTATCTGTTCCAGATCCAAACCTGCTTAGCATTAAGGTTCAGGATACTTTCAAACCCATCAAAGTAGGTGAGGAATTAAAGGACATTTTTAAAAAGTACCTTGGGAAAAAGACCAGGCTCTGATGTAGTCTTCCTGGAAAACCAGGCTCTTCCTGGAAGACCGCCATTATTATTACAATGTATAAAAAGGGGGATCAACAATCACCATTTTTTTACAGACCTATATCCTTAATCTACTCTAGTATGAAAATACTTGGAAGGGTGCTCCTAACATGGCTGGAGCAGTGGGCTACTGAACACAATCTCCTTTCCAATGTTCAATTTGGGTTCAGACCATGGGTAGACACAATTGACCATTGTTTACATATTTATTAGGCCTGGGCGGTAAATTCCGTTCCGCTCGCGGAATTTGCGAAATTTGCGGAATTTTGCGTTCCGCGGAGAACGCGGAATCGCCAAAAATTCTGCGCTTTGCGGAATTTTTTGCTTGTTCGCGCTTTCAAAATGCGTGTTCGCGAGATATTTCTCCCCGAGCACGCAAACAGCGTTCGCGAACAGGAAAAAAGCATTGCGAACGGGCGGAACAAGCAATTCCGTGTGTTCGCGGAACTTTTGCGTGCTCGCGGAGATTTGTTACCGCTTCGCGGAGCTTTGCGTAGCGCGACTACGCAAATTCCGCCCACCCCTAATATTTATTTGATATCAGGGAGGTACGTTAGGGCAAAAGGGGTCACTTTATTTGGCCTTTGTAGATTCAAGCAGGGCTTGTGACCTTCTTAATAGTTCCAAACTTTGGGGCCTGATGCAATCAATGGGGGTTGAACCCAATCTCTTACTATTGATTAAACAACTACATCGGTGAAGGTCCGGTATGGCCCTCAGGGTTTAATAAGCTCTGAAATAGAATCCATACAGGGGGAGAGACAGGGTTGTATTCTTTCCCCCTTCCTCTTCATGCTATATATTAACCCTATATGTGCACCTGACAAATGGTAACTGTCCGACGCAAAAGTGCTCATGTGCCTTTGATGGATCCTGTGCGTGCGACCACAAGGCACAGGAAATCCCTCTGGTGTGGGCAACAGAGGGATTTCCTTTGCATCAAAACAGCCTCTGGAGCTAGGGAAAAGCTTCCCCAGCTCCCAAGGCCATTCTGAAGTTCTCAGTGAAATGACGATCAGCTGCAAGGTGCGCTCATATCATTTCACTGAAACTGACATTTTTATAGGGAGACTGAGGGGAAAGTTGAATGGTAGGAAATCTGTGCCTTTTGGTGATCCCATAACTTTCTCACACAGAAATGAGAGGAAAATGTGTTTTTTTAGCAAAATTTGAGGTTTGCTGTGGATTCTGGGTAAGAAAAATGTGGAAGATCCATGTAAGTAACACCTCCCTGGACTCCACCGGGTGTCCAATTTTCAGAAATATCTAGTGTAGGAAGGTGGAATCTGACTATATGGTTGCCCCCACTTTTTTTATGGTGTTTTGCTGGTTTATGACTTAGTTGGACTGGGATCCTGCTATTCAGGGCCCCAGTCTATCTGCTTTCTCTGTAAAATGGTTTCCATGTGCCTTAGGCACATCTCTGATTGGAATCTGGAGTGCCCTTATAAGTCCCTAGTATATGGTATACTATGTACCAAGGGCATAGGTACCTCAGAGGCCTGCCAGGGGCTGCAGCATGTATTATGCCACCCCTGGAAGGCCATCCAAACTGACACCACAGGTCTGCTACTGCAGCCTGGGTAAGGTGGTGCATGCACCCCTTACTGTGATATAGGTTACCTATATCACGAAATACATACACACATATAAACCTATAAGTCACTCCTAAGGCAGGCCTTATCAATCCTAAAGGCAGAGTGCGTGGTTCCTATCTGAGAGGGTGCCCCTGCATGAGCATGGCCCCTCTGCAGCGTTCGGAGACCATCTCTGATGCTGTTTGTAGTGCAGCCTGACCATATACTCTTAAGCGCATTATATCCTCGCGGTAAAATGCTAACTTTGGAATGTCTGCACCTAAACATGTCGTGTTTGGTGTCAAACATCTTGGAATACTACCCCCCCGCCAATCCTGGCGGCGGGGGTAGCATTCCACCCTTCTAGAGGGAAAGACATGTTAACTCTGACGAGTCCGGTAACTTCTTTCCAGAGCCCTGGCATCACAAAATGGATGCTGCTGCCACAGACACGAGTCTGGCCTCCTGCTGCTGGACGAAACTCCGGCAGGGGAGGCCTGGACAATAGGTTACCTGTCCCAGGGAGGTGTGACCACCTCCCCAGACAGGATAATGTGTATTGGGGCTGGGCGGGAGCACTTTCGGGTGCTTTGAAGTCCTGCACTGCGGGCACATTTGGTGTCCCTGTGCATACCCCAGTTCAAACCAGATCAGGGGCTTGCAGCCCCTGCTTTGGCGCGAACTGGACAAAGGGAAAGGGGTGTAGCCACCCCTCTGCCCTGACCCACCCATAGGTGGGGCCACAGAGTAGTCCAACCCCTATTTTTAGAATAAAGGTAGGAACCCAGGGGCATATTATCAAGAACGGCGATAAAATTATCGCCGCTTTAGCGGCAGAAAACTGCCGCTAAAGCGGCGATAATGGGCTTGATAATATGCCCTGGAGAATTCCAATAGAAACCCATGTTCTGGTGTCAACCTGGGCTTCTATTGGAATTCTCCAGGGCATATTATCAAGCCCATTATCGCCGCTTTAGCGGCAGTTTTCTGCCGCTAAAGCGGCGATAATTTTATCGCCGTTCTTGATAATATGCCCCTAAGTCTTTAGGACTTTAGATTATCCCTGGACGAAACTCTGAAACTGAATCCTGGACCTTCGACGCTCTACTCACGATTAGAGGACAGAAGAATCTCCCTTGGGGTCAAGGAGTGACTCCCCTGCTTGGCAGGCACCAAAGAAGCATCTGTCTGGTTCGCATTTCTGAAGCTCCTGTCAGACGCCGAAGTCATCGCATCACCAGAGGTGGATTCTCAGACTTCCCCGAGGCTACCCTGAGTTCCCAGCAAAGCTGAGGCGCGTGGCTATCGTGGGTGACTTGAGACCGTGACCCCTGGACACTGAGCACATTTGAAAGTGCATCATCTTCTGGGTCTCCCAAGAAGTCATGCTTTGGGCTCCGAGTAGCCCTAGCCTCCAGCACCAACTGCACTGAAGATCACTGGCCCCCACTCCACGAGTGTCCTGTAAACCAGCTCCACGTGCGGCGTCACGAGGCTCCTTCGCGGTCGCTAGCCCGTTGGCTAGTAGCCCTTAACGAAGGCCAATCCTTTTCTTACTTGGCATCCTGGTTGCTCCAGGCCTGCCCTCACTTACCCTCGCTGGGTGAGTTCCACAGACCTTGCTGGTCTGCACCATCGACGATCTACATCTTCACCGAGACTTGCCGTTGCCAAGGCTTCTTGGGTCCAATCCGGTCGCCGATACCTCAGCACTCGACAGACATTGTGTACCAGCCCGAATCCTGCTCCTGGTCGCCGACAACGCCTCCTGGACCTCGTGGCTGAAGAGTCAAGACAACCGTCAACGCACCTGAAGCACTCAACATCGGTGGGCATCTGTCCATCGCCTTCCTGGTCACTGGCTAGTGACCCAGACTCTGTCCCCTCTGCTTTCAGGTTCTTCAGAACTCCGATCCACTCTTGGATCCACCCGGACACTTTTCTCTTGGCCGCCAGCAGCACTTTGCAGCAGATCGCCATTCGAATCGACGACGAAACCCGACCCCGAAAGGCACCTATGCACCCGGCTTCCCTGGGTGAGGTAACACGAGTACTCCGGTGCTCCCGTGGGTAGAGACTCTTCAAAGTCCTAGATCTCAACGTGTTTTGTCCTAGTCCTCTTTTAAGTGTCCCTTTTCTCTATTTTCCCGATCCCGACTTTCTCCATAGAAGTTAACGGCGTATCGCGGTTGTGTATTTACACTGCACGCGTCTCCCGTGGGTCCCCTGTGTCACTACCTTGGGTGGTTCCTTGTGGTCCAAGCACTTCTAGAGGCTCTAGGCCTAGTGTCTAGTTCAGTCGTGGTTCGCATACCACTTTATTGGTATATGGTTTGGTACGCCCCTAGGGCCCAAACGTGTATTTGTGCTATTACTGTGATTTAATATCTTATAACTTATGTACTTCGAACTCTAGCCTCATAAAGAGACTAGAGGGGTGTGTTTAGCAATAAATACATATATTTTGAATATATACCTGGTGTGGTGCTCTTTCATTTGGTCACTCAAGAGATTATAGACTGGTAAAACAAGCTGCTTTACATTCCTTCAAGACTTAGCCTGAAGGCTGCTCTCCATAGCTACCACTAGGATAGCTTTCAATAAAGGTTGTCTTTAACCTATCTCCAATAAGGGGTTGTTTGGACTGGTGCAAGGTGCCCACTATAATTAGTGGACAGCATATGCAAGGCCAACTTCTCACATTGGTGTGCAGCGTGTGGGATTCCAGCTTGCTATTGTTTTACCAGATAATCTCAATTGAATTGATCAATTGAAAACCACTAAAGGTACCTAAGGTACATATAATTTAAGCTTAGAATACAGTAAGTTCTACTGAACTTAGAGTTGTGTGTTAAGGGATAGCACAACCCTTTCTACAACTCAAGAGAGTTTAGTAGGCCACACTAGAGTAGGTAGTGCATACACCACACCACACTAGTAATGTATTTAAGGGCAGGATCCAAAGAATCCTTGCAGGAAGCCATTGAGCTTCCACCCTCCAAGTATGATACACTCCCATTCTTGGAATTGAGAGCTTTATGTAACTTGAGAAAAATAAGGACAGGCCAAAGTCCCACCACCCAACACCTCAAGGAGTTGTTGGTGGCTTATGACCTTAGTAAGGCCTGTAGGGACTGAAGGGGTAGGAGCTGAGGGTGGGGCAGAAGATGAGGAAGGGACCAGGGGTACCAATACCCCCAGCCCCCCTCTGAAACTGGCCAGGAGGGTGACAATGACCCTGACCTGGAAAATCCAACCCCTCCTGGGGAGGAGGAAGAGGAGGATCAGAATGATGCACCCTTTGTCCCCCCAGGAAGGATTATGAGTGTGACCAGGAGGTCTAGGTCTCCTTCTCAGGAGTCCAACCACTCTGGCACCTCAATAGGGAGCTCTGTCTCATCTCATAGGAGGGAATCCCCTCATGAGAGAAGAAAGAGGCTGATTCAATATGAGGAAGCTCAGCTTGAACTCATAAGGAAGCAAGTAGCCTTAGACAGGGAGTCCCTTGATCTCTTTAGAGAGAAAAGAAAGTTGGGACTAGAGTCCCATGGTGGCAGCAATATCCCTAGAGATAGGGACAGGTCTTATGACCATAGAAACCTAAACAAGATTGTCCCTCCCTACCAGAGTGGGGATGACATCCACAAATGGATAACTGCATTGGAGAGGGCCTGTAAAGTTCAGAAGGTCCCCCAGAGGCAGTGGGCAGCAATCTTGTGGCTCTCCTTTGCAGACAAAGGTAGAGACAAGCTCCTCACTGTAAGAGAAGAGGATGCTGACAATTACACAGTCTTGAAGAGTGCTCTGATAGATGGGTTTGGCCTAACCACTGAACAGTATAGATTGAAGTTCAGAGACACCCAAAAGCTCAGACTCAAGACTGGGTTGATTTTGTAGATTGTGCTACAAAGGCTCTGGAAGGTTGGATACATGGCAACAAAGTGCATGACTTTTTAGGATTGTACAATTTGATTATGAGGGAGCAGATCCTTAATAATTGTCAAAACCAGCTTTTGCACCAGTATCTGGTGGACTCTGATCTGACCTCTCCCCAAGAATTGGGAAAGAAGGCAGACAAATGGGTCAGAACCAGAGTAAAACTAGAAATCAGGGTGGTGACCAGAAGAAAGATTCTGCTAAGTCCCAGGAGAAAGGTGGGGATAAATCTAAGGATAAGTCCCCTACAGGGCCCCAAAATTCCTCTTCTGGGGGTGGGTCCCAAACTCCTTCCTCTCCTGAAAAGAAACCCTATTGCCATGTCTGTAAAAAGCCTGGGCACTGGAAAACTGATCCCAGTTGCCCCAGGATTGGCAATAAAGAAAATGTTCCTCCCACAACTACTACCACCCCTCCTGGTACTCCCAGTAGTAATCCTCCAGTTGGGAGTAGTGCACCCAAAAAGTTGGGTGTTTTTGCAAGAGGAACAGAGGTGGGCCCTAGTTTAGACAGGGACCCCTCAACAGACTCCTCTGACTCTGATGGTGGTATAGGATTTGCCACCTTTACCATGGGTCCCATAGCATTGGGCAGGTACAGATTGGAGCCAATAATTAATGGTCAGAAAGCTGTGGCATTTAGGGACACAGGGGCTAGTGTCACCATGGTGGCAAGGAAACTAGTCCCCCTCACCAGCTTTTACCTGAGTTTAAATACCAGGTGACCAACATTGATGGTGTCAGAACAGATCACCCCATGGCCATAGTCAATCTCAGCTGGGAGGGGGTCACAGGCCCAAAAGAGTGGCAGTGTCCCCAACCCTACCTGTAGATTGCCTGATGGGCAATGATTTGGAAATTTCAGCCTGGGCTGAAGTTGAACACCAAACCCATCTTAGGATGTTGGGCGTCCCTGCAAAGGTTAGTGGGGCTGTGATGGCCACAGCCCCAGCCCAAGAATTCGGAGAGATGGAGCCTGAAAGAATGGCCCACTCTCCCCCAAAAGAGAGCACAAGGGTTGAAGAAAAGTCTTCTTCCCTTCAGACAGTAGGTAAGGGTCAGCCTCCTCAGGGAACTGACCCTACCCCTAGTGAAGGAACTGCCCCAGAGGTAGTCAGTCCTGGCCTGGCCACACCCCTGATGGCAGAGGACCCTTCCAAGGTGGTACCCAGTCTGGAGCAGGTAACCTGCCCCTCTCTACCCTGCCTCAGTCAGCCCAGGGCTGCAGAGGTCAGGGAGGCCAGTGGACCCCCCAGGGCCCCCTGTCCAGAGGAACCCCCCCATCAGCAGATTAGGGGCACCCAGTCTAGTAGCCCTAGCTAGGTGAAAACTCCTCTACACACTGAGGGATCCCCCATGCCTTTATGTAGGGACCTCCCCAGAAGGACTCTGGTAGGCAAGGGCAAACCTGGGACCTGAAGGTTCCAAACCTGCCCTGTCCCTCCAGTAGTCCATCCAAAGGGACCCAACCCCCAGCTGTAGGCAGCCAAAGGTTGACCCTTAGAGCAAAGTGCAACTCAGTCATGGAAAGACAGGCATACATGGTGACCAGTGATCTGAGGAAGCTGAGGCCAACATTCCTAGGGCCTCACTTCCCTACTCAGCCACCTCACCAGCCTTGTACTTTACCTAAGCACACCACAGGTAGTGATTCCCCATGGTGGAGACCCTCTCATACCCTTAGGGTGAGGGATTGCTTAGTGGACCATAAGACAGGGGGCAACCATGCTAGTGCAGGTGCTTCCTTATATGACCACTTAGTCAATGAAGGCTCAACTGGCCAAGGTTAGCCTTATCTCCTTTCGTTTGGGGGTTATGTAGGAAGGTGGAATCTGACTATATGGTTGCCCCCACTTTTTTATGGTGTTTTGCTGGTTTATGACTTAGTTGGACTGGGATCCTGCTATTCAGGGCCCCAGTCTATCTGCTTTCTCTGTAAAATGGTTTCCATGTGCCTTAGGCACATCTCTGATTGGAATCTGGAGTGCCCTTATAAGTCCCTAGTATATGGTATACTATGTACCAAGGGCATAGGTACCTCAGAGGCCTGCCAGGGGCTGCAGCATGTATTATGCCACCCCTGGAAGGCCATCCAAACTGACACCACAGGTCTGCTACCCTGCCCACACCACGTCTTCAACAAAGCCGACGCCACCATCGCACCCCATCTCCGGGACATCATCAACTCCTCCTTCCACACCGCCACCTTCCCGGAGAGCTGGAAGCATGCCGAGCTTACCGCCCTCCTGAAGAAACCAACGGCGGACCCCACCGACCTCAAGAACTACCGCCCCATCTCGCTCCTTCCGTTTCCGGCCAAAGTCATCGAGAAGACCGTCAACAGACAGCTTGCCGCCTTCCTCGAGACGAATGGATCCCTCGACCCCTCGCAGTCCGGGTTTCGGGCCAACCACAGCACCGAGACCGCCCTTATCGCAGCCACCGACGACATCAGAACCCTAACCGACAACGGGGAAACAGCTGCCCTCATCCTCCTGGACCTCTCCGCGGCGTTCGACACCGTCTGCCACCGCACCCTAGTGAAGCGCCTCAGCAACATCGGAATCCGAGAGAAAGCACTGGAATGGATCATCTCGTTCCTCGCCGGAAGAACCCAGAGAGTCCGCCTCTCCCCGTTCAGATCCGAAGCCACCGAAGTCATCTGCGGCGTTCCACAAGGATCCTCACTCAGCCCGACCCTCTTCAACGTCTACATGAGCCCCCTCGCAGCCATCGCACGCCGACACAACCTCAACATCATCTCCTACGCCGACGACACCCAGCTGATCCTCTCCCTCACCAACGACCCCACCACCGCCAGAGCCAACCTGCACGACGGGATGAGAGACGTCGCCGACTGGATGAGGAACAGCCGCCTTAAACTGAACTCAGACAAGACGGAAGTCCTCATCCTGGGCTCATCACCCTCCGCCTGGGACGACTCCTGGTGGCCCCCGGCCCTGGGCACCGCACCCAAGCCAACGGACCACGCACGCAACCTGGGCTTCATCCTGGACTCCTCCCTGTCGATGACCAGACAAGTCAACGCCGTCTCATCTTCATGCTTCAACACCCTGCGCATGCTCCGCAAGATCTTCAGATGGATCCCCACTGAAACCAGGAAGACCGTCACCCAGGCACTCGTCACCAGCCGACTGGACTATGGGAACACCCTCTACGCCGGAACCACAGCCAAACTTCAAAAGAGACTCCAGCGCATCCAGAACGCCTCCGCACGACTCATCCTGGACATCCCCCGACACAGCCACATCACCGTACACCTGAAAGACCTGCACTGGCTCCCCGTCAGCAAGAGAATCACGTTCAGACTCCTCACCCACGCACACAAGGCCCTCCACGACCTGGGCCCAAAGTACCTCAACGACCGCATGTCCTTCTACACGCCCACACGCCAGCTACGATCAACCAGCCACGCCCTCGCCACCGTACCACGCATCCGCAGAACCACCGCCGGAGGAAGATCCTTCTCCTACCTGGCGGCCAAGACCTGGAACTCCCTCCCCACTCACCTTCGGCGAACCCAGGACCATCTCGCCTTCAGGAAGCAGCTCAAGACCTGGCTGTTCGAGCAGTAACTTACCCCCTCCCCCAGCGCCTTGAGACCCTCCCGGGTGAGTAGCGCGCTCTATAAATGCCGTGATTGATTAAATGCCGTGATTGATTGTGGTGCATGCACCCCTTACTGTGATATAGGTTACCTATATCACGAAATACATACACACATATAAACCTATAAGTCACTCCTAAGGCAGGCCTTATCAATCCTAAAGGCAGAGTGCGTGGTTCCTATGTGAGAGGATGCCCCTGCATGAGCAGGGCCCCTCTGCAGCGTTCAGAGACCATCTCTGATGCTGTTTGTAGTGCAGCCTGACCATATACTCTTAAGCGCATTATATCCTCGCGGTAAAATGCTAACTTTGGAATGTCTGCACCTAAACATGTCGTGTTTGGTGTCAAACATCTTGGAATACTACCCCCCCGTCAATCCTGGCGGCGGGGGTAGCATTCCACCCTTCTAGAGGGAAAGACATGTTAACTCTGACGAGTCCGGTAACTTCTTTCCAGAGCCCTGGCATCACAAAATGGATGCTGCTGCCACAGACACGAGTCTGGCCTCCTGCTGCTGGACGAAACTCCGGCAGGGGAGGCCTGGACAATAGGTTTCCTGTCCCAGGGAGGTGTGACCACCTCCCCAGACAGGATAATGTGTATTGGGGCTGGGCGGGAGCACTTTCGGGTGCTTTGAAGTCCTGCACTGGGGGCACATTTGGTGTCCCTGTGCATACCCCAGTTCAAACCGGATCAGGAGCTTGCAGCCCCTGCTTTGGCGCGAACTGGACAAAGGGAAAGGGTGTAGCCACCCCTCTGCCCTGACCCACCCATAGGTGGGGCCACAGAGTAGTCCAACCCCTATTTTTAGAATAAAGGTAGGAACCCAGTCCTTAGGACTTTAGATTATCCCTGGACGAAACTCTGAAACTGAATCCTGGACCTTCGACGCTCTACTCACGATTAGAGGACAGAAGAATCTCCCTTGGGGTCAAGGAGTGACTCCCCTGCTTGGCAGGCACCAAAGAAGCATCTGTCCGGTTCGCATTTCTGAAGCTCCCGTCGGACGCCGAAGTCATCGCATCACCAGAGGTGGATTCTCAGACTTCCCGAGGCTACCCTGAGTCCCCAGCAAAGCTGAGGCCCATGGCTATCGTGGGTGACTTGAGACCATGACCCCTGGACACCGAGCACATTTGCAAGTGCATCATCTTCTGGGTCTCCCAAGAAGTCATGCTTTGGGCTCCGAGTAGCCCTAGCCTCCAGCACCAACTGCACCGAAGATCACTGGCCCCCACTCCACGAGTGTCCTGTAAGCCAGCTCCACGTGTGGCATCACGAGGCTCCTTCGCGGTCGCTAGCCCATTGGCTAGTAGCCCTTAATGAAGGCCAATCCTTTTCTTACTTGGCATCCTGGTTGCGCCAGGCCTTCCCTCACTTACCCTCGCTGGGTGAGTTCCACAGACCTTGCTGTTCTGCACCATCGACGATCTACATCTTCACCGAGACTTGCCGTTGCCAAGGCTTGTTCGGTCCAATCCGGTCGCCGACACCTCAGCACTCGACAGACATTGTGTACCAGCCCGAATCCTGCTCCTGGTCACCGACAACGCCACCTGGACCTCGTGGCTGAAGAGTCAAGACGACCGTCAACGCACCTGAAGCACTCACCATCGGTGGGCATCTGTCCATCGCCTTCCTGGTCACTGGCTAGTGACCCAGACTCTGTCCCCTCTGCTTTCAGGTTCTTCAGAACTCCGATCCACTCTTGGATCCACCCGGACACTTTTCTCTTGGCCGCCAGCAGCACTTTGCAGCAGATCGCCATTCGAATCGACGACGAAACCCGACCCCGAAAGGCACCTATGCACCCGGCTTCCCTGGGTGAGGTAACACGAGTACTCCAGTGCTCCCGTGGGTAGAGACTCTTCAAAGTCCTAGATCTCAAAGGGTTTTGTCCTAGTCCTCTTTTAAGTGTCCCTTTTCTCTATTTTCCCGATCCCGACTTTCTCCATAGAAGTTAACGGCGTATCGCGGTTGTGTATTTACAATGCACGCGTCTCTCGTGGGTCCCCTGTGTCACTACCTTGGGTTGTTCCTTGTGGTCCAAGCACTTCTAGAGGCTCTAGGCCTAGTGTCTAGTTCAGTCGTGGTTCGCATACCACTTTATTAGTATATGGTTTGGTACGCCCCTAGGGCCCAAACGTGTATTTGTGCTATTACTGTGATTTAATATCTTATAACTTATGTACTTCGAACTCTAGCCTCATAAAGAGACTAGAGGGGTGTGTTTAGCAATAAATACATATATTTTGAATATATACCTGGTGTGGTGCTCTTTCATTTGGTCACTCAAGAGATTATAGACTGGTAAAACAAGCTGCTTTACATTCCTTCAAGACTTAGCCTGAAGGCTGCTCTCCATAGCTACCACTAGGATAGCTTTCAATAAAGGTTGTCTTTAACCTATCTCCAATAAGGGGTTGTTTGGACTGGTGCAAGGTGCCCACTATAATTAGTGGACAGCATATGCCAGGCCAACTTCTCACATCTAGGTTTTTTTAGGTTCCCCTAGATGTCCGCAAGCTTGGGACCAAATACACAGGTGCCCACCTATCTATCACAAAACAACCTGGTTTTTCAAGGGGGTCACCAGTTATTTTGGTCCCATGCTAAGCGGCCATCTAGGGAAACCTGGACAATCCAGAAATTTCAGAAAATTTGACACCCATGGGAGTACAGAGAGGATTGGCTTGCATTGATCCCCAAAAATGTTCCTACCCAGAATCCCCTGCAAACCTCAAATTTAGCTGAAAAAATCAAGCTTTCTCGCATTTCTGTGTGGGAAAGTTGTGGGATCAATGGGCTGACACAAATTTCCTACCACCCAACGTTCCCCCAGGTATCCCCATAAAATGGTACCTCTCTTGCATGGGAGGGCCAAGTACCCATGGCAGGACAGAGACCAAAAGAGATTTGTGGAGACATCAAAATTATCTATCACAAAACGAGCTGTATTTGTAAGAGAGTCATCTGCGTTTTTGGTGCCGGACTTGGCGGCTATCTATGGAAACCTACCGAACCTAGACATTTGTGAAAACTAGACACCCGGGGGAAGTCCAGGGAGGTGTGACTTGCATAAATCCCCCAACGTTTTCCTACCCAGAATCCCCTGCACTATATCAAAAACGTTTTTTGATGGGGAACTCTCTTTTATAGAAAATAAATGATTTTAATTATTTAGGTATTCCTTTTATTTCCTAGTTTTATTGGGAAACACATTTAATTGCCAGAGTACAACATTTTAAAAGGAATATTGAGGCAATGTTTAGATTCTCCCACAGGATGGGACAGAAACCCATCAAAGAATGAATCCACCTTTATGTAGCCAAATGTATTTCTGCTGGGGCATTTGGACCGTGTTTATGGGGGTATTCAAATATGACCCCCTCGAACAGGTGGAAAATAAGTTTATGCAGAGAATATTAATTGCACCCCCAGGGACTGCCACATTGATATTTCATAGAGAATTGGGCCTTACTTATTTATAAGACACACTGCACATGGCACTTGTACTATTGTGGATTAAGACCTGGACAAACCCGGAGGTAGAATTGGTCCGATCTTGCATTTCTGATTGTTTTTCTTTGAATGGGGTAGGCCGAATTCACTGTTAGATCTGTTCACAAATCCTGGCCATATAACTTTAAAAACTAAAGAGAAAGTTAAAATGTGTTTTCTGACCCATCTCTCTAACTTAAGGCTTCAGAAGGCCCAATCAATGGTAGCAATTATCAGATATGTTACAAACTCAACAACTGCTAACATAGAACCATAAGTACTCTGGATAACAAACCCAGTTCGCCACCGCTCTTTAACTCTCTTAAGGTTCTCCATTTTATATTTTAGGGTGGCTTATCCTGTTCAATTTGATTGGTCACATGACTTACCCCCCTGTTTTGTGATCATATTAGTAAACAAAGCACTTGTCACTTTATCTTGTTCTTCTCATTATATGTGGATCCCACAATTGAGTTTTTAAGGCCGATCTTACAGAAATCCAACTTTAGAACTCACATTTACAAAATCTCTCCATGATAGAAGTATGTTTTGTTATTCTTTATTTTTTAAGGAAATCAAGAGATATGAGATGATCCCACTGTGATAATGAGAATGCCACCCCCTGTATTTACACTTTATCTTTCATAGTACTGCTATATTTTTGTCAAGCTGCCTTTTTAATATTCTTAGAGGATGAAATAATGGTTTATGATTTCTCATTATTGCAATGATTATGAGGGGCTGTATTTCTAGTAACTATCACACATAGTTTTTGCACCTTCGTGGAAAACAATGGTCTTACCAAGAGAATGTTTTAATACTTTAAGAACAATTATTTGTACTGTACAATTTTATTTCTGACTTTTATGGCTTATGCTGAATAAAGTTTTACTTGACTTGACTCCAATATGTAACAACTAGTTTCCCATCTGTTAATATTTATATTTTATATTCATGCTGGAGCCTGACACCATCCTTTTCCCTCCAGACTGTCTGCATCCCATTGATAGATCATTGTAAAATAAACTTAATTCCTGTTGTTACCTGCACATTCAAATTACCTAAGGCATCCTGCAGGCAATGAAGCTTCTTTGCTACCTGCTTCTTGCAACACAATTTTCTATTAAACGCCATGTGTGCACGGACGCGCAGCATACAGTAAGCCGCGCGCCTAGGGGTTATTTCGCACAATTTTAATATTGCCTATAACTTGCTAGTCACTGATTGTATTTTTAAAGTTTTAACTTCGTTTTTAAACAAAGTTTAACAAGATATCTTGTTTCTCTGCACTTTGCACTATCATTCGTTTCTGCCGGTCCCCGGTCCGCCGCGGCACTTCCTGCCGTTTGAGCAGAGGGACGCTGCTCCTCCCCCAGGCTCCCTCATTTCCGGATAGTACATGTGGTACACACTACATAAATGCCATGTGTGCACGGATGCTTGCAGCGGGCGCGCCAAAGGCAAACCCATATGCACTTGTCTGCATCCAGATCGCGGCCAGCGCCAGTCATCCTGCCCCTTTCACCAGCGGTAAAAGCATTTCTTGGCCACGAGACTCCTGCCTGGCTTTAAGGAGCAATCTATGCCCAGTTGGCCATGATATTAACCTTGTGAGTGCTGTACTCCCACACTACTGCAAAGGATGTAATTTTGTTTTAGGGAATACGGGGATGTTCCCCGGAAAGACAGTAGGGAGCCTCCAGGCCTCGATGCAAAAGAAGTCAGAAGACAGGATGAAAGCCTGTCTGATCAATTGCAGGTCACTGCCCAAACATGCAGAAGATATCTGGCTATCGCTGTCTAACAATGAATGGGATGTGATATTCCTGACTGAAACATGGTTAAAGGAGGAATCCAGACCGGCTTTGGCCTTGGCCATTCCCCCGGGTTTTAAAAGCTACTGCGAAAACAGGAAAGGTGAGAAAAGAGGGGGGAGTAGCCATCATTGTGAGGGATTCTTGGGAGATCTCCACTACAGAGCTGTGAAATATGTACATGATAGAAGGTCTAAATTTCTGTATAAATGCGGGACTATTGATTTACCGACCACCAGATTGCCCTCTCAGTCTAATCCCAGATCTATGCAGTTTCATTGCCCAGATGTCATTGCAATATGCCAACTATACGGCCCTAGGAGATTTTAATCTACACATCAATGATCCAAGCTGTATTCATGCTTCTCAGCTAACCATGTCACTAAATGGAGCTAATCTCACTCAGCATGTAAAATCCCCCACTCACTGCGCAGGCCACATTTTAGATTTAGTGCTCTCGAACATTTTGTCCTTTGGTAACCGAGACTCCGCAACAATTGGTCTGGACTGACCACTGCCTGGTCCCTTTCTCATTCAGTATGGAAATATTACAACCAGGTGGAGAAATCCGCAATATGCCAAAAAGAAATTGGAAGTAGCTAACGGCAGTGTCCCTGGGTCCAGTGCTGTTGGAGAGCCAACTACAACTAACTAATGACCCTAATGTAGACACGCCTGCACTGAGCAGGTGGATCCTTACCGCCCTGGACAACGTAGCCCCGGCCAGATTAGTTAGAATGTTGAAAAATTCCCCATTGGCCCCTTGGTTCTCTGAGGACATCAGAGCGAAAAAAAGTAGATGTAAAAGAATGGAGCGCCTCTGAAGGAAAGATTATAGCCCAATGGCCAAACTTGCTTAAAAGGAAGCTCTAAAAGAGTTCCACAAACTGATGAGGGTGGCAAGGAGGGACTACTTTGTGAAACGCATTAACAGCGCTGCGAACTCGGGCAAAGAAATCTTCAGGCTAGTCAGCTCCTTCACCAAGCCTACGGCACTTGAGAGCAAGATACAGCTGTCCCCTTTATTGTGTTCGAAGCTATCAGACTTCTTTGAGAATAAAATTCAGAAGGTCTATGACACCTTCACGACAGAGGTAGAGACAGCTGAAATAGAAGCCTTGGGAATCCGTAACATTGAGGTTACTTTTTCAGAATTCTGTTGCATCTCCCAGCAGGAATCCCTGGCGGAGATCCTGAAATGTAAGTCAGGGTCCCCAGAGGATCTGTGCCCTCCAAAACTGTGGAGAACATTGGTTCACCTGATTAATCCTACCCTGAATCATATATGGAATACCTCACTCTCCATGGGCATCTTTCCTGATGCATGGGAGCATGCTATGCTATTGCCCCTTATGAAAAAGCCTAACGTGGACCTGGGAGAGCTTAACAAATACCACCCAATCTCATTACTGCCAGCACCAGCGAAGATGTTGGAAAAGATGGTTCAGCACCAACTGGCAAACTTCATTGATGGGCATGACATTTTGCATGATACGCAGTCCGGTTTTCGGTCCGGTCCGCTACTATTCAATATACATCTGGCCCCCCTTTTTTTTCTTATTGCCAACTGGGAAGTAAAGGCAATATCATATGCGGATGACACCCAGATGGTATTCTCCTTCAAGGATCACTCTGTGGACTCTTTCATTGAATTTAAGGGATGCTTAAAGGACATCTCCTGTTAGATGAATAATAACAAACTAAAGCTCAATGCGGAGAAGACAGAGGTCCTGTTCATTGGCAAGGCATCACCTCCGTCTGCTGGACTTTGGTGGCCGGCAGAAATGGGCCTGCTACCTAGCCCTGCAACTACAGCAAAAACTTTGGTGTAAAATGGGAAACAGATCTTACGTTTACAGCCCAAGTACGTCACATAGCAGCCTCATGCTTCGGTTAGCTAAGAAGCTTGAGGAAATTTCTACACCTACTACCGGAGGACTATCATAGAATCATAGTCCATGCCACAGTGACATCTCGGCTGGATTATGCAAATTGTCTATACCTGGGACTACCTGCCTATCTGATTAAGAGATTGCAGATGGTACAAAATGCGGCTGTGAGATTAATTAGACGTATCGGCACCACATCTCTCTGCATATAAGACAGCTGCATTGGCTACCGGTAGCGAAAAGGATAGAATTAAAGGCCCTGAACATGGCCTTTTGGGCACTGCGAGGCAGAAGTCCCAGTTATCTTAAGCATCGGCTATGCCTCTACCAACAAAAACAATCATTGAGATCTAATTCTCTGCACCTGCTCTGCGAACCTCGATATGCAAAGTCACGCATTGGGGGCAGATCATTCACGGCGGTGACGGCTAGATAGTGGAACTCCCTGCCTGCCAATATGCGTTTGATTCAATCTGAAATGGAGTTCAGAAAGACTTTGAAGACTTGGTTATTTAGCCAAAGCTAGACTCCTGAAATCCCTTCTCTCCCGCTTGCCCGCTATAGCGCCGGGACACCTCTATTTGAGGTAGCTGTCACGCTCTATAAATGTCGATGTTATTATTATTATTATTATCCCTCAGGTGAGGCTGGAGGTGACAGGTAAGTGGTTTGGTGGGAATGGTGTCAGTGGTTGAGAGAGGTGGAGGCCACTGGGGGTTATGATGTGATAAGGCACTTGGAACTGCCCCTAGACCAGGACGAGTGAGAAATTCACTGCAGCTGGTGTTATCTTTACGGAGCATGGTGCCATATGCTTCAGGATATCCACTGGGTGCTGAAGCACAAAACACTTGGGATTGGAGGCATAATCAGCCATCAGCTCAGAGTGGAGAGGCCAAGCTGTTGATACAGAGAGCAGGCAACAGATCATGAGGCAGAGCTGCACCATGCTGTAGGACATTTCAGTGCCTCTAGATATTGTTGCTATGGGTAGCTTCTTCTCCTGTATGGATATTGAAGCAGGAGTCCCAAAGAGGGTGATTTCACTTCTAGATATTCCACATTCTTTCTTTAAACAATAATTGGCCTCTAACTTTTGAAGGCTTGGTGACTGTGCAGGTAGTGCAAGAAAAGTTACTACCCTGGGCTACTAATTTCCCTTTTGACATAGGGACACGCCTCTACTCATCCGCTGGAAGCATGGCAGTGGGAGAGCTCACTGGGCAGGCAGGCCCTCTCTGCCCTAGCTGGTGCAGAAGCATTAGGCTCATTCTTTCCTTAATAGTGGGACTGGTCTGCAAAGTGCATAGAGACTCCATGGCTTTGTGCCCAAATAAATAAGTGGCTTCAGTGTGGGTGAATACAAGTGTCAGGTTCAGGGACATCATAAGACATCTCTCTCTCTTGCGAGGGTGATAAATGATACAGCGGATTTGCTGTTGGTAATTGGCCCAGCAATCCAGGACCTTGTATGATCAGAAGGGCTGATCAGTAGGCAGAGTGCCTTACCAGCATCCAGCATGCATTTGGCAGCATTAGTCTACCGTCTAGGAAAGTTCCCTTTGGAGGAGCAACGGCGCCACAATTCTGATGGAGCTCTATCATGCCCAGGAAATTAGACAATGTCCAGTCACCTAACTGATATTGAAGTGTTGTGTGGTCAAGACCATTTCACAGGAATAATGAGATGTACACTTAGGGCCTAATTACGAGTCTAGCAGTCCTCGAACTGCCAGACTCATAGTGGGGTACGACCGCTACATCATGATCCTACTGGCCGTGCTGCCCTGGGACCACTGACATCGCCAGGAAACCGCTGTTCCCTGGCAGTGGCATGGTGGTCCAGAGGCATCCATATGCTTGGCAGGACCACCATGGTCCTGCAAAGCATATTACAAGTTTCCTCTCCACCATTATTTTTATGGCAGTACTTCCTCCATGAAAACCTTGGCAGAGAGTAAACAAATGGGGCCCTACAGGGCCCCCTTGTGTCTCACGTCCTGTGGATGCACACAGGGGGGCACAACATGTGCCCTCCTGTGTGTATGCACAGAAGTTCCAGTATGGCATGGACTTTTCAGTCCATGCTGTGATGGAACTGTTTTTGACGTTCCCATGGAGGTGCCTATTTTATAGGCACCACCATGGGAACGCCAAAGGAATCACCAACCAATGACTAAAAAAGCAATTATATGGCGGGCGGTCCTCATGCTGGTTTGGCGGTGCGGCAGCGGGCAGTCCATCCCACTGCCGCATTATCAAACTCGTAATCGGCCCCTTAGGGCCTGATTTAGATCTCGTCTGCCAAAATATAAATCCCATTATATCCTATGGGATTTTTATTTCGACGGATGAGATATCTGTCACCATTTTGATAGAGTAGTCTGTCCGCTGAGATCTAAATCAGGCCCTTAGTTTGGTAAATGAAGTGAGGGTACGAGAGACCAATTTCCTTTTTATTAGCAGGGTCACTTGACCTGGTGATGCCTATGTAGGGATGCAAGTGCAAGTGTGTGACAGTATCTAGAAGAGGAGAGTGTCTTGAGGCCTTTATGGACATACCCACACAGCAAATGGCTGTAAATCTGGCAGCAGCTGTAAACCTAAACCTTAGGATGATTCATGAATCATTGGAATATAGTAAGGCCCTCATTCGGAATGGATGGAAATCTTCCTGGTAAACCTGCCCCCAAAATTACCTTTACCAGGAGTATCAGTAATCCTAACTTTACTACTCCTAAATGCCCTTTGTGAATACCGAAAGTCATTAAGTTAGGATTTTTCTCAGATTACTTATGAGAATCGGGACCATGGTCTCCGGGGATAATTCTAAAGTTATATACCTCCTTTTGTGTCCCCAAGGTCCTATTTGGAAGTGAGATATGGGGTTACAAGGTGGCCAATAAATTACAAACTGAATTTTTTTTATTTCTTAGGCAAATTCTGAAAGTTCCCCAGGGCACCCCCTCGTACTCTGTACATGATGAATTAGGTACTAAGCACTTAATGGACTCAGTGGCTGTTAAACCCCTGCTATGTTGGGCGAATATATGGTCCAGTGAGGAGGCAGTTATTCAGGACTGCCATACGCTAAAAATGTGAATACCGAAAGTCATAAAGGTAGGATTTTGTCTCAGATTACTTTTGTGAATCGGGCCCCATGTACCTAGTCTGTGGGTGTAGTTTGCAATAGCTTCCAATGATCTTTTCATGGCCAAATGCTTCCCCTCAAGCAGGTGATTAAAATTGAGTTTCTCATCAAATAAAATGTCCAAATAAGAAAATGCTTGGACCTTAACTAAGCTGTGTGTGCCTACTTTAAAATTATTGTGTCTACTGTGCCGTTTGCCAATTTCCATAAAGTACGATTTGGTTAGGTTTGGTGTCAACTCCATCTCATTCATAAAAGACACAAACCCATCAAGTAAGACCTTCAAACCCCTTGGTGTTCGTGCTAGCAGTACTGCATTGTCTGTATACAACAAGACAGTGACCGGTTTCATACCTAGCCTCTACAGCTGTCAGGGATGAGTCTAGTACATTAATATATAATGTAAATAAAAAAGGGGCTAATATACATCCTTGTCTGACCCCACTTGAACATTTAAAATGATCGGTAATTTTGCCTTCCTAAGTGTATCTGACTGTGGCAGTAGTGTTAAAATGTAGGGTCATTAAAACATTTGTGATAGCCGGGTCAACCCCAAGGTCGCCAAGGAAATTTCACAGTTTGCTACAGTTCACTCGGTCAAAAGCTGTTGTGAGGTCCATAAAGCCCAAAAAGAGCGCCTCAGGTTTAGCTATTGTGTATTTTGCAATTAATAAGTAAAGGTTACAGCACTGGTCTGTGGTTGATTTTCCAATGCGAAACCCGTATTGCACTTTCGAGATGATTCGATTCGTATCTGCCCAATCGGAGAGCCTATTTAATAAGACCCGGCCAAGAATTTTCACTGTGGAATCAATGAGAGATATGGGGCAATAGCAATGAGGGCTGTCCCTTTTGTCTTTCTTGAAGATCGGGACAATAGGGCAGTAGAGCACGAGTGAGGCATTACTGTTGTTACTGCAGCATTTAAAACCCTGGTGAGGGCTGGGGCCCATACGTCTATGTTGTTCCGAAAAAGGTCCGGAGGAATCCCGTCGGGTCCAGGGGCCTTGTTCTGGGACAAGCCCTCAATTCCCAACCTAACCTCATCAAGAGTAAAAATAATGGATTCCACTCTGTGAGGAAGATTTAAATCCTTTATGGGTTGCTTGTAATGGCCGTGATTATAAAGTGACTCAAAGTGAGCCTTCCATTGCTCTGGGGTGATATTATGACTTAGTCCCGGTTTACCGGGTTCTGAAAAACAAGGGCTATTGGTAATCCTCCAAAATCGAGTGCAGTTCTTTTGCTCGCATGCCTCTATTAGCTCCTCCCAGTCTTGTTTTTGTAGCAAGCGCTTCCGACCCTTAACGCCCTGCTTAAAGTTACTATGGCAAGTTGCCACCCAAGAGCTGTTGCGTGGGGTCTGTTTCAGAGCACTCTTGTGTTGCCGCAAAGCCCAGGAGCACTTGCTATCAAACCATCTTGGGAGTTCAGCACGAGATGTAGCTACCGGGACTGTTAACAAACCAGCGATTGATTCTTCACCACGGGCTTGCAGGTCTAAATACGTTAGAATATCTTGCTGGCTTATTCTGAGAAAAGATTTATTAAAAGCAGTGACGTCCAGCTGTGACCACCTTAAACACCTCCCTTGATCGATTGCAGAAATCGTACCCCCATTTACCCTACATGGTATAGCCTGGATTCCTGGCACTGTGAGCACCAATGTCTAGGGGTTGTGATCACTAAACGGGTTGTGTAAAGTTAAAGGAAGATATAAACCACCTCAAGGAAAAAGGAAATAAAAACAAAATCAATAAATGTTGCACATCACCTGCCTTTATACGTCAAAGGCACCGAAGAATCAGGGGATTTGGCAAGCAAATCCAGAGTGTGAGTTAAACCATAAGTATTTAGGAGGATATTCAAATGCCGCCCTTCCGGGGTATGCTCCAAGTGCAGACCCTCGCTAATCATACATGTGGACCAATCTCGCAAGGTCAATGCTAAGTCTGGACATAAATGACAATTAAAATCTCCCAATAAAATTAGTTGTGCCTGGAGCAGACCTTCCCCCTGTATTTGCTCAAGGCGCCCACTTAAAACTTGCAGACCCATTGTTCTTCCATATTGCGTTATAAAAATGAATTAGTGTGAACCAATACGCTTTGCTCGCTCTTAGACCTTGTACTTCTTGCCTTCTTCAGGACCGAAATGATCCCTATAACGCAGGGTTCCCGGAGAGCCACAAGAAGGTATTCCCAGGTGTTCTAGCAGCCGGCAGCATTGTCTGTATGAAGGCGCCCCTATACTCCTCGTGACATCTCATGGAGAGGACACATTAATATACGAATGATATACTAATGATATCATTTTCAAATGCGCAATTGGGGCGCAGAGAAGAGTACTTGTGATCAGTAGGCCTATGTACATTTATACAGCCCAGTGAGGCGTTATAGGGATCATTTCGGTCCTGAAGAAGAAAGCCTAGGGGATGGCTTCTGAAACATGTCGACCTTGTAGAAAGTGACTCATTATAGTACACCATCTACTTTTGTTCCCCCCTTTTTTTACCATTCTCAGCTAGGGAAGCTAATAAAGTGTATTCTTTTCCACTAGCCAGGGAATTTTTAAACCATCACATATATTTATTTTTCACGATCCCACGTACTACACATATACACTAATCATTAAAGTAAGTGCTCCCGCGTCCACGTAGGTAGTAGCACGCCCGTCCCATAGAGGGGCGGGAAGACCCCAATGATGAAGCATGACACTGAATCAGATTTCAGTGTGTGAGGGGTATTTTATAACTTTTTGAACACTGTCCTTCCTACAAACATGAGAAGGTATTCCTTTTTTCTAATGACCACCGTTTTTTAAAAACACTGAAAGTAAGATTAAGCACACACTTACGTGCGTTTATATGTTTTTGTAGTAGAATCTCTTTGTTGAATTACTAATGAGAGCCCCCTGTCTTTTGCTACCACCGAAAGAGGTTGTATATAAATGTTAAAAAGCGTGGAGCTCAGAGCCGATCCCTGGGGTACTCCATGACATACAGTGTGCACCTGAGAGCATTGAGGGAAAGAAGCAACCTGAAATTATCTCTCAGAGAGAAATGACGTGAGCCAGGTTAGGATGGCACCTCCAATACCTATCTTCTGTAAGCGCTGCAACAGGATCTCATGCAAGTCTGTGTCAAACGCAGCACTTAGGTCGAGTAGGATCAGAGCTGAGGTGTTGCCTTCATCTAGGGAGCCCCGCAAATGTTCAGTCCCTGCCAACTGGGCAGATTCGGTGCCGTGATGAGATCTAAAGCCATTCTGAGAACACTCCAAGATTTCATTGGCCACTACAAATTTGGTTAAAATAGAATTGATGTAGGATTAAGTAGTTTTAGCCAGGAAGGGAAGAAGGGAGATGGGATGAAAGTTTTCTGGTTTAGATACATCCAGAGTAGGTATTTTCAGCAGAGTGATAACTTTGGCATGTTTCCATGGGGCGGGTACCAACGCCATCAACAGCGACAAGTTTATTAGCTTGCAGCAAATAGTTAAATGGTGTTCTTGAAATTTCTGGAACTGGTCAGGTATGAGTGGGTCAGCTGATGAACCCAATTTGATTTTACTGCTGAGAGTACATAGTTCTGCATAAGATAGTAAAGGGAAAGAGAGTAGTGAAGGGCCTGGGGAGCTCATCTGCACATCTCGACTTACATAGCAAGTAGTGGTGGGAAAATATTTGTAGCTATTTTCTACCTTACTAATAAAGTAGTTTGCCAGATCATCACACTACTGAAGTGGGTTTTCTCAGGTAATTTAGAAGAGAGAAGAAACTTTTAGCAGGGTTGCTGCTACTTTTAATTTTATGCATTCCTGCAATCATCCAGACACTAACGTTGTATGCATTTAATCATCCAACCAGTGTCTATGCATGTATTGAATTATTGAGCACAATGAGGAAATACAAGGCTATCACTTTGATAATAAATCTGGAGTGAACTGTTATGCAAATGTAGTGTTAAATGGACTATATAAATTGACTCATTTTACAAATTCTATTAAAGAAAAGGTAGATAAATGAATGTCATCACAACTGTGTAGAAGTATTATACATTCTGCTACTGGAATAAGAAAACTCACAGATGACTGCACTAGATCAGAAGTGTTCTCTCAAACTCTTCAGCAGGATGCTCAAGAATTTCTAATGGTAATGCTAGGACTATTAGATGAAGACAATGTGAATATCAATGAATTATTTGGTTTAACTAATAAATAGACCCATAACTGCGAAGATTGTGCATTTACGTCTAGCACTGAAATCAATTCAAAATGATTCCTCTACTTGTCATTACCAGATTGTGAAACTGTGCGGTTTGAAGATTTAACTAAAAATGCCCATCAAGATATGACCTGTTCAAACTGAAAATCAGAACTTACGTCAACGTTGTTTCCACAGAGGTATGGAAAATATATCATAGTCATACTACAACGATGCAGAGTGGATGGTACTAAGTTAGGAATTGAAATTACAAACTTTAAAGCTGCACACATTTCCATCTCCAAAAGAACTTTCACAACTATAGCAATTATATTTAATGAAAGAGTTAATATAACCTCTGAATACTACACAATATATTTAAGATGTCAAACAGGATGGACAGACTGCAATGACATACAAGTGACATTCAAATCAAGACTACCCAAAAAGTTACCAAACTCATATCTGCTGTTTCTAGAACCGCAGTTGTAAGAGAATCTAAGATAAGAAAATGTGGTAATGTGTTGATATATATATATATGGATTATGTGTTTCTGAGACATTATCCGGCCTATTTGGGGTATTTTCTACAGCAAGCTGTTAAAAATGAAGGACTCTTTTTAACTGTGGGAAAGGAATGTACAAATATTTGAGGAATACATTGTGTTACTACAGATAAAAAGTAAATGGAGGTACTATTACCCATGCACCTATCTAATCACTGTGGCACTGCCCATTCATTTATCCAATCACTCAGGCACTTACCTTGTACTCATCCATTCACACAGCCAGTACTCATGCACTCATCTATTTACCCAGGCACTACCCATGCACTTATTCATTCATCCAGCCATTATCCATGCAATCATCCATTCACTCAGGCACTACCATTCCACTCTTCCATTCACTCAGGCACTTCATATGCACTCATCCATTCAGCCACACAGTACCCATGCATACATGCAATCACCCATTCACTATGTTTGCACTCATCAAATCACTGCTTATGCACTCATAGATTTTCTCAGACACCACTGCTGCACTCATTGTAACATCCATGCACAGTTGTGCACTCATTCAATTATCCATACACCAGCCATATACTCATTCCAACATATATACATACTTTATCTTTTTTAACTATAAAAGGTGGTTCCTACAGGAACCTTTTTTTTTTAAGGCTTTTGTAAAGTTTCAAATGTTGTTCTCTTTTATAATAACAAAAATGGCAACTGGGAAAGTAGGAATTAAAAAAAGTGCACTGAAAAATGTGCAAAACATATAAAAGAGGAACCAAGTTAGCATGTATGGTGTTTTGCAGCATTGTGAATAGCTGTAAGAGTCTGCTCACCAGAACATATGACAACACTACAGTCCATGCAGTACGTGGCCAATCTTGATATCTCTGGAGCTAGATATGTTGCAGTACTCTGCACCTCAGAAGGGAGAAATTGACCAGGAATTGTTGCTGCTGCCACTGAAGTAGATGGTCCTCCAGCTACCCTCTGCTTGATTGCCAGTTGGAGAGGTTTTTTCTGATAGGTTTTTACATGGTATAACATGGACGTTGTCCCACATGAATATTTCTTGTTGGTACCTCTAGAGAGAGTCTTCTTGCAAATTGTGCATTGCAGAAGTTTGGCAGCTGTTTTTGATTCACCTGATCGAATTGTGTGGAGGTTCCTCTTCTTCCAAATCCTCAGTCTCCACCTCCTCAACATCCTGATCCATCTGTTGTTCCTGCTGACCCCCATCTCCTTGCTGTGTTGCCATTTCTGATAGAAAAAAAGAGTAAAACGTTTGCACAGCAAAATGAATCCACCTGCTCAGAATGAAGTTCTATGAAAGAAGATTCAAAAGGGAGGAGTGGGTGTGTACTTCCTATTGATTTTGCTGAAAAGTATATTATCCAATCATATTCCTTGCTTTCCTGATCATGTGACATTCGCGGTGACCGAAATAGTCACAGTTACTGCGGTGAAGCAGAAATGCAAAATATAAGTTTAAAGTAGTTTTGTTAAAAAATGGAAAGAAAAGCAGAACTTTCAATATTATAATAGTGAACAGATATACTAAACTTGTTCACAGTACCTCTACATATTGTTTCAGAGTTGTCGAAAAACGTGTGCTATCCGCAAATACCAACGTCATTGCGACTTCCTCTGTCTTTGAGGAAACAGGAAAAAGTGTTTGGAGTCAATTAATCTGGAACCTCACCATAAAAATATGAGTTTGACAAGTATACTAATAGAGCTCTACTGTCAAATATACTGTAGAATATGTCTATATATATGATTTACACTTTGTATAAACTACGAGCTCTTCGCGTCTACCGACGTCATCGTGATGACTTTGGTAGTCGCAAATAAAAAAAGTTTTGTTGAAAAGGTGGCTTAAAGCTAAATTGATCATGCAAAGAAAAGTGAAAGGAATATTCTACTAAATATTTAGACTTAAAATTTATTTAAAAAATGTCTTTAAGTGTATTTTTTAGTAGATGAAATAGATTTACTGATGACAGAATCTCCACTGTCAATGCAACAATGTTGTGCCGACTTTCAAAATTGTTAAAAATAAAACCAGTTATTAATGTCTTTTCTGATAAAGACATATGAAATCAAAAATGAGTGGTGTATTATATAAATATAAATCACAATATCCAAATATAGCAAGAAAGTATGAAAATCTTACAGGTTCACTTACAAAAAATGGACATTACAATTAAGAAATAGAATTTAAAAAAACCTTAGAAATGTAGAAAACCAAAGGATATAGGAACGTTATAGTTAACAATTAGCATTAAAAAAAACTTAGAAATTCACTGAAAAAAACAAAAGTTAGAGGGACGTTATAGTTAGGAAATAGAATTTAAAAAAACATTAGAAATTCACTGTAAAGACAAGTGAATGTCACTGACCATGTCATGAGTGATGCACTATGTGAGGTGTTAAGAAGTGCATTGCGGGGCACGAGGTAAAATCCGTATTTGTAAAGCGCGAACTACTCACCCTTACGAGGTATAGTTAGCTCAGCTAACTATAACTGCTGAATTTCTCTGCTTTTGTACGATTGATACTTGAGCTTAACTATAACGTCCCTATAACCTTTGCTCATTTGTTTACCCTTTTATATGTTTTGTACATTTATCATGCTGTCCCAGTTGCCATTTTGTTATTATAAAAAAGAAGAAAAATAATTTAAGACTTTACAAAAGCCTTAAAAAAAGGCTCCTGTTGGAACTGCCTTTTATAGTTAAAAAAAAGATAAAGTATGTATATATTTTGGAATGAGTGTATGACTGGCGTATGGATGATTGAATGAGTGCATAACTGGTGCATGGATGTTACATTGAGTGCAGCAGTGGTGCCTGAGTGAATCTATGAGTGCATAAGTAGTACCTGAGTGATTGGATGAGTGCAAAGGTAGTGATTGGATGATTGCATGTGTGTATAGGTAGTGCATTGGTGAATGGATGAATGCAACAGTAGTGCCTGAGTGAATGGATGAGTGGATGGATAATGGCTGGGTAAATGAATGAGTGCATGGGTAGTGCCTGGGTAAATAGATGAGTGCATGGGTAGTGGCTGCATCAATGGATGTGTAGAAGGGTAGTGCCTGGGTAATTGGATGTGTACATGGGTAGTGCCTGAGTGAATAGATGAGTGCATGCATAGTGCCTGAGTGAATGGATGAGTGCAAGGGTAGTGCCTGGGTGATTGAATGTGTTCATGGGTAGTGCCTGGGTGAATGGATGAGTGCATGGGTAGTGCCTGAGTGAACAGATGAGTGCATGGGTAGTGCCTGAGTAATCGGATATGTGCATGGTTAGTGTCTGGGTGATTGAATAGTTCCAGGGGTGTGGCTGAGTGAATAGATGAGTGTAAGAGTAGTGCCTGGGTAATTGGATGAGTGATGGGTACTGTCTGAGTGATTCGATATGTACATTGTTAGTGCCTAGGTAAATAGATGAGTGCATGGTAGTGCGTGAGTGAATGGATGAGTGCAAGTGTAGTGCTTGGGTTTTGGACGAGTGTATGGATAGTGCCTGAGTGAATGGATGAACACATGCACAGTGCCTGAGTGAATGGATGAGTGCAAGGGTAGTTTCAACAAAATGATCCAGCACTTCATATAGTATCAAGCAAAGACATCAATATTAAATTATAGAAGCATTATTTTCTTCATATAAAAGACACGACGTCTGTTCAACAGGAGAGTTTCAATCTCTTTATTCTTAATTTCTTCTTGATAATTAGATAAAACCGTAGCCAACGCGTTTCGTCACAAGGACTTCTTCAGGGCAATATGAGTAATCAGTGGTCCTATCTTAAGAATCAGTGTATTATATCAGTCCATTCCCTAGATCCGTTTCATGGTTAAAAAAGGGGGTATCTTACACGTAGATCTTTCTCTTTCTCTTCTACAATGTAAATCACTTGGATTGAGAATTCTAATTGGCCGTTACAATTGAAGACCAAAAATCATGGCAAAACACTAAGGTCAGTGTTGCCCCATCCCTTCACTTCTGATGCACGGTCACTTGGTGAACAGCGTAGTCCCGGTACAGGTTCTGAGTGCAAGGGTAGTGCCTGGGCGATTGGATGAGGGCATTGGCAGTTCCTGAGTGATTGGATGAGTGCATGGGTAGTGCATGGGTGGCAGGATGAGTGGAAGAATAGTGCCTCGGTGATTTGATAAGTGCATGGATAGCACTTCATTGAATGGATGACTGAATGGATAGTGCCTGGTTCATTGCATGACTGCATGGGTAGTGCCTGAGTAAATGGATGAGTATATGGGTGCTGCTTGGTTGATTGAATTTGTGCATGTGTAGTGCCTGGTTAATTGTATGAGTGTGTGGGTAGTGTTTGGGTTACTTGATGAGTGCAGAAGTATCACCTCTTGAATGGATGAGTGCAAGCATAGTGCTTGGGTCATTGAATGAGTGCATGTGTAGATTGTGGCTGATTGGGTAAGTGTATGGATAGTGCCTGGATAATTAGATGAGTGCATGGGAACTGGTTGTGTGAATGGATGAGTGCATGGGTAGTGGCTGTGTGAATGGATGAGTGCAAAGGGTAGAGCCTGGGTGATTGGATATATGCATAGTTAGTACCTGGTTGAATAGATGAGTGCATGGGTAGTACATGAGTGAATGGATCAGTGCAAGGGTTGTGCCAGAGTAAATGAAGGAGTGGAATGGTAAAACCTGAGTGAATGGAAAAGTGCAAGGTAGTGCCTGGGTAATTGTATGAGTTCAAGGGTAGAGCCTAGGTGATTGGGTAAGTGCATGGAGAGTGACTGGGTGATTGGGTGAATGAATGCATAGTGCCTGCATGATTGGATGAGTGCATAGATAGTGCCTGGGAGATTGGATGAGTGCATGGGCAGTGCCTTAGTGAATGGATGAGTGCAAGGGTAATGGCTGAGTGAATGGATGAGTGCATGCATAGTGCCCGAGTGAATGGATGAGTGCAAGGGTAGTGACTGGGTGAATGGATGAAAAAGTGCAAGGTAGTGCCTGGGTAATTGTATGAGTTCAAGGGTAGAACATAGGTGATTGGGTGAGTGCATGGAGAGTGACTGGGTGATTGGGTGAATGAATGCATAGTGCCTGTATGATTGGGTGAGTGCATGGATAGTGCCTAGGTGATTGGAGGAGTGCATGGGCAGTGCCTCAGTGAATGGATGAGTGCAAGGGTAGTGGCTGAGTTAATGGATGAGCGCATGCATAGTGCCTGAGTGAATGGATGAGTGCAAGGGTAGTGACTGGGTAAATGGATGAATGCCTGAGTAGTGCATGTGTGAATGTAGGAGTGCATGGGTTGTGCCTCAGTGAATGGATGAGTGCAAGGGTAGTGCCTGAGTGAATGGATGAGTGCATGGATAATGGCTGGGTGAATGAATGAATGAGTGAATGAGTTTATGGGTTATGCCTGGGTGAATGAATGAGTGCCTGGGAAGTGTCTAAGTGAATGGAGGAGTGTACGGGTGGTGCCTCAGTGAATGGATAATTGCAAGGGTAGTACCTGAGTGAATGGGTGAGTGCATGATTAATTGCTGGGTGAATGATTGAGTATATGTGTAGTGCCTGGGTGATTGGATGAGTGCATGGGTAGTGCTTGGGTGGCTTGATGAGTGGAAGAATAGTACCTGGGTGATTTGATAAGTGCATGGATAGCCCCTCAATGAATGGATGAGTGCATGGGTAGTGCCTGGTTCATTGATTGACTGCATGGGTAGTGCCTGAGTGAATGGAACAGTGCATGGGTAGTACCTGAGTGATTGGATATGTGCATGTGTAGTGTCTGGGTGATTGCATAGTGCATGGGTAGTAGCTGAGTGAATGGATGAGTGCAAGATTAGTGCCTGGGTGATTATATGAGTACATGGGTCATGCCTGAGTTATTTGATATGTGCATGGTTAGTGCCTGGGTGAATGGATGAGTGTATGGGTAGTGCATGAGTGAATGGATGAGTACAAGTGTAGTGCCTGGGTCACTGGATGAGTGTATGGGTAGTGCATGAGTGAATGGATGAGTACAAGTGTAGTGCCTGGGTCACTGGATGAGTGTATGGGTAGTGCCTGAGTGAATGGATGATCTCATGGTTAGTGCTTGAGCAGATGGATCAGTGCAAGGGTAGTGCCTGGGTGATTGAATGACTGCATGGGCAGTGCCTAGTTGAATGGATGAGTGTATGGATAATGCCAGAGTGAATGGATGAGTGTATGCATAGTGCCTGAGTGAATGGATGAGTGCAAGGGTAGTACCTGGATGATTGTGTGATTGCATGGATAGTGCCTGGGCGACTGAAATAATGTATGAGTAGTGCTTGCATGATTGTATGAGTGCATGGGTACTGCCTGGGTGAGTGGATGAGTGCATGAGTAGTGCCTCAGTGAATGGATGAGTACAAGGGTAGTGTCTGGGTGATTGGATGAGTGCATGGATACTACTTAGGTGATTCTGAGAGTGCATAGATAGTCTCTGAGTGAATAGATGAGTGCATGGGAACTGCTTGGGTGATTGTATGAGTGCATGGGTAGTGACTGGTTGATTGTATGAGTGTGTGGGTTGCACATAGGTGACTAGATGAGTGCAAGAGTAGCACCTGGGTCATTGGATGTATGGAAGGGTAGAGCCTGGGTCATTGGATGAGTGCAAGGGTGGTGGCTTGGTGATTGGGTGAGTACATGGATAGTGCCTGAGTGATTGGGTGGATGCATGGATACTGCCTGTGTGATTGGGTGAGTGCATGGATAGTGCCTGGGTGATTGGATGAGTGCATGGGTACTGCCTGGGAGATTGGATGAGTCCATGAGTAGTGCCTCAGTGAATGGATGAGTGCATGCATAGTGTCTGGGTGATTGCATAGTGCATGGGTAGTGCCTGGGTTATTGGATGAGTGCCTGAGTAGTGGCTGTGAGATTAGATGAATTCAAGTGCAGTACCTGAGCGATTGGATGACTGCTTAGGAAGTGGCTGGATGATTAGACAAGTGCAACTTTTGTGCCTGGGAGATGGGATGAGTACATTAGTGGTAACTCAATTAATCCATCACTAGATTAGTGATTTGACACACGTAATATACCTCGACCTCCAACCACTGTGAAAAAATAGAAACAGACAAAAAAAAATGTGAATTTCATTTCAAACACTAGGCAACCAAACTACATACAATATCTTTTAACCAAAACGTTAATTGAACATAGACAAATGTTTTACAGTTTTTTCCTGTTCTCAATTTTCATACAGGTTCACTTTCAACAGTGCTTTGTATGAAGACTCATCATGAAACAGTGGGAAAAAACATCAATGGATTATTAAAAAAAAACGAAAAGTGCACAGTAGATCAGGTGACTTTTTTAGTGGTGAAGAGACTTTTCACATGCAACTTAAGGCTACTGGTATTATAGTATCTCCATTTACTTTTTGTCTGTAGTAACACAATGTAGTCCTCAAATATTTATACATTCCCTTACACCAGTTAAAAAGAGTCCTTCATTTCTAACAGCATGCTATAGACAAAGCCCTCAATAGGCTGAATAATGTCTCAGAAACACATAATCCATATATATGTCAACACAATACCACATTTTCTTATCCTAGATTCTCCTTAGAACTTCGGTTCTAGAAATAGCAGATATGAGTTTGGTAACTTTTTGGGTAGGCTTGATTTGAATGTCACTTGTATGTCATGGCACTCTGTCCTTTCTGTTTGACTTCTTAAATATATTGTGTAGTGTCCAGAGGTTATATTAACTCCTTCATGAAATATGATTGCTATAGTTGTGAAATTTCTTTTGAGATGTAAATTTGTGCAGCTTTAAAGTTTGTAATTTTATTCCCTAATTTAGTGACATCCACTCTGCATCGTTGTAGCATGACTAGGATATATTTTTCATAACTCTTTAGAAACAATGTTGACCTAAGTTCTAATCTGCAATTTGGACAGGTCATATCTCGATCTGCATTTGTAGTTAAATCTTCAAATGGCACAGCTTCACAATCTTGTAATGTCAAGTAGAGGAATTGCTCTGAATCGATTTCAGTGCTAGATGTAAATTCACAATCTTCACAGTTATGGGTCCATTTATAAGTTAAACCAAATAATTCACTGATATTCACATCTTCTTCATCTAATAGTCCTAGCATTACCACAACACCGGACCGGCAAATCTCAACAGACGACTCACCTTCTACACCCCGAACCGCCAGCTCCGCTCTGCCGACCTCGCCCTTGCCATTGGCCCCCGCATCCGAAGAGCGACCACCGGCGGAAGATCGTTCTCCTACCTCACCGCCAAGACCTGGAACACCCTCCCCATCCTCCTACGGCAGACCCAGGACCTACTAACCGTCAGGAGGCTACTCAAGACCTGGCTGTTCGAGCAGTAGCAGCACCTCCTCCCCCCCCCAGCGCCTTGAGACCCTCACGGGTGAGTAGTGCGCTTTACAAATGTTCTGATTGATTGATTGATTGATTGAGCATCCTGCTGAAGTATTTGAGAGAACACTACTGATCCAGTGCAGTCATCGGTGAGTTTTCTTATTCCAGTAGCAGAATGTATAATACTTGTATCACTTCTTAATTCTTTGAGTACACTACACAGTTGTGGAGACAGTCTTTTTTCTACCTTTTGTTTAATAGAATTTGTAAAATGAGGCAAATGATAGAGTCCATTTAACACTACCTGCACATAACAGTTTACTCCAGATTTATTATCAAAGTGATAGCCTTGTATTTCCTCATTGTGCTCTAGTTTTCTTCTCTTTCCTCCCTGTTGATTTTCTTTTTGTTTATCTTTCTGTTCAACTCTGAGAGACTGTTTTGATATTTTCCGCTTTGCCCACAGTATTGCTTTTTGAACCACAGGATACTGGCCTAAATGAGGAGCATATTGAGCTCTTAACTGATTATACTCCGTTACACAGCTCACTAGCACTTACTTTCTTCTCATCAAAATCAATCAGAAATAAACCAGACAATGTTCTAATTTGTGACAAAGCAACATATGGCATTCCTTCTTTGAATACACTACTGCCAATATTAACAAGACCTGTATCTACACTTAAACCTTGCGATTTGTGAATAGTTACTGCATATGCTAAAGACACTGGGAACTGCTTTCGCTGGACATACAAGTCTTTCACAAGTAGGAAACATACAACACATCTACCAATCTGCGTAACTTTAGCAATATCATCAAATTTTATGGCTAAGTATTCCACATCAATTCATTTTGGATAATTAACAAATGTCATAACTTTACCCATTGCACCATTCACTAGCCCTTCTTCAACATTTAAATTACGACGTAAGATTACATGACAATTTTTACAGATACCTAACTGTTTTTCTAATCCTGCAGTTTTCGACACAGACTTTTCTAAACTATCCAATTTTGATAGCAGTTTTTCTGTTATTAGCACTGTAACTCCTTGATGTTCTATTTTATTATTTGCTCTAATTTCGACGATCTCCTCTTTTTCCAGTTGCAATAATTGTTTATTGAATTTACTACACTCCTCAAGAAATGGCATCAACCAAACAATACACTTCTTTTCCTTAACAAAATTGTATATTACTCCGTAGCTGAAACATTACTTGGAAACATATTTTTGATGAGACGGGTTTGCAATACTGTCTTTCCCTATTTTGGGAGGACTCCCACTCTTATATCCTTTAGTACATCTGCACAATGCATATCTGATGCTTGGCGCATATTTTGGATTAACTCTTTGTATTGAAAGTTTTCCAAAATGTTTACAATTCCATTACTTCCTAGTGAATTCCTTGTTTCAGTATGTAGTAGTTTCTTGAATACAGGTTGTTCTTTTATGGGAGTTAGTTGTAGCAGGTCTCCAAAGACTAGTAAGTGTTTTCCTTCAAAGAGTAAATCATAGTCAGTTTTTAATATTTGCTGCATTCTTAAATGTATAAAAGCTAGCATTACATTAGACACCATACTGACTTCATCAATAATTAGTAGCTTATATTTCTTTAATACTCTTGCCACTTCATGGCCAGCATCACCAGGTAATTTGTTGTATTGTAGTTTGTTGTCATGTTCAACAGGCAGCATTAACAATCGATGAAGGGTAACTCTTTTAACATTATGAGCAGCTTAGCCTGTTGGTACAGTGACTACACACAACAAATTGGAATCTGTTGTCTTCTGTAGGTAACTTGTAAGTACTTTAATAAAGAAGCTTTTTCTGGTTCCAGCTTGACCACTTATGGTAAATAGAACTGGTTTATATGTATAATATGCATATTTTTTATTCTCATGGACTAAACTACCTCTCCAATAATTTCTTTCTGATCCGCATTCAATTCCTTCTTCAGTAGGTTCAGATCCACAGTTTCCTGTCTTATTTGCTTCATTGTATTCTCCACTACTTTCATAGCTTTTGCAGCTTCATTTTCAATGATTGGCTGTCCAAGAGGATCTTGACTTCCACGTGCTGAATTTTGACTGCTCTGAGAACTCTCTCTTGCCATCTCAGCAGCATTTTTTTCTTCTTGTTCAATCTCTTCTCTCAACATTTGAAGATACAATGGAAACACAGTTTTCTCAATGCTGTCTTTCACAGCGTTGAATGAGGCTTCAAAACAGTCAAATTCTCCATGTAGCTCACTTTCAGTTCGCCATGGCTTAAACAACTGTAATAAGGCTAAATAGAAAAACACTCTTTTGTTTGGAGTTTGGCAACTTAGCTTTCAATGGTTGATTTAATTTCCTTTTTTATGTCTCTCCAAACATCCTTCACATCCAGCCACAGCAAATTTACCTTTATCTATGTTTTCACTGACATTACTTCTGAAAGAATAATATTGAAGTATTTCATAAAGACACATCCTTTTCAGATGGCGACTTCTTCTTAGATAGTACGTTTCCAGCATGTTACTCTTCAGAATATCTGTACTGTGCAGCTCAAAGTCTGCAAGATATTGAATTGAAGGAAAATACTTCAGTACTCTATTATGAGTCTTAGCAAGCCCTAAACTCACCCATAGCACTTCTCTAGATTTAGAAAAAAAACTAGCTGAGCTTAACCGGTCTACAAATTCATAGGAGCCTATCTCTCTGTGAGAAACATTTTCAAACTAAAACTGTACCATTTCTTCGTAAGACGATTTTCTGCTGAAATCTCCTTCCACATCTCTTTCACCTCAGTTTTTGCTGACTTTGAATTATAAGATGTAACATACCAGTCAACAGCAATTGAGGTTTCTGCAACAAACTGCACATCCATGTTTGAATTCCACATCTTCAGAATCACAGGGTTGTAGTCATTAATGTACTTGGAGGCCTCTGTTCTTCTTAGGTTGTATGTATTTTTGGGGGATTTCCTTGTAAGTGTATGTCTGATGCAGACAACAAGCTGTTGACTCTTCCTTGTGAGATAACAGGACATGGGAATCCGAAACAACATCTTGTATAAAATTTCCCTTTTGCTCTGTATTTTCGCTGACAATATTTTCTGCATCTATGATTTTGGAATTGGTTGACTTGTTCTCTTAATATGTTGTTACTACTCTCTTTGGGATGGAGCAAGTTACATACCGCTCAATAAAAGACAACATAGATTCCTCATTGTCTGTTCCAAACTTTGGAGCATCTTTTACCCAAAATAGCATGTGAATATGCGGAGCACCTCTGGCTTGGTACTCTTTACACCAAAATAAATCAATCACTTCACCAAGCTAAGGTTTTGTTTTGTTCAAGATGAAAGTCATCCTTGCTTGAAATCTGTGGTTAAAATATCTGAAAACATTTGCAGGGTCTAGTGAGTACAGTTCTCCTGTCATCTTCAGGTGAATGTCTTTTATATTCTAGCAGGTCATCCCATGCATATTCAGCACAACTCAGCATCAGGAACCAAGTAAGTGCTCCAAGGTTCCTCAACATGCACTTGAGTCCACCATGACAGAGATACCAATACTCATTAGTCCCAAGCTGACATGCCATTAGGTTTATTAAATTGTATTCCAAGTGCTCATCTTTTCCTTGAACTTTTTCCAAAAGTTCTCTTGCTGATATATTATGCAAATGAACTCCTGTTTTTAGAATATGATTCACGGCATCTGAGAGGCCAGACAAGTCACTCTCAAATAATGCGTGAAATATATATGGAATAAACTGACGAAATCTAGGGTCTTCTGAATAAAGTCTACTACATCTATACTCAGGTGAAGGTATTTGCACAGGTCGCTTGTCATACCTGCCACCTACTTCAGTAGGAAAAAGATGTGGGAAACACTGAGCTTCTAAAAAAAATTCCCACACACTTAATGGAGCTCATTTTGCTTCCTTCATTTGAAGCAGCTCGATGGCATCACCAATAACCACTTTGGAATGCAAAGGGTGGATTCTATAATGTTCATACATTTCTTCTGTCCTGGACTGATCCACCTTCTCATTCTGTCCAGGTGATGGAAATGTCTGATTCTCCAAATGTTTGATATCTTGCAGGCTTTCCATGTTTCTATAGTAAACATTGTTTTGTTTCAGATATAAAGGTGTTTTTTTTTAAATTGGTAACATCTACTTACTCCTGCCATATCTTCTTGTTCTTGGTAGGCACACTATTTACGAAAATTACTAGTCCTTCCTCTAAATCTCTATCTACCCCCACCATTTCAACTTTTTTCTTGACATCTAATGGCAAATACATTACTCTACCTTTTAGACCTTTTTTGTAGCACTGTTGGGGGTAACTTGCCTGTCTTTGGTTCCATGCGTACTATAGCCTGAAATGGATGTATAGTTTGGATAAGAATGAACTCATAAATATTTAAACCTTGAAGTGCTTCTGGAATGGGAACCAGTTCTAACTTGTTATACACAGCTCTAGGAGGCATTTTTTATCCTCTAATTTATTGTAGCAGTACTTACATATAATTTGTCATTTGGACAAGTCAAATCATTATTCTACAAATAAGTACAGTGCAAACTTTAGCCAGTTATCATTATTTCCTATTTCACTTTTTAAATATGTCAGCAGTCCGTGTTTGATTCTTGTAGTGAGTGCGTCGACAGCATCTACAAACATACTCTGGTTTTTCAGCACGTACTGTCTTACATTTTATAATCTCCTCTTCAAAACTATCAGCTGTAGTACCTGTGTCCTGTTCTACAACTCCTCCTGTTATCAACTATTCATTTTCCCTACAGTCCTGTTCTGGAGCAAAGAAACAAAACTGTACATCATCACAAACCTTTTCTACCTGTGCCACACTACCATGCAATAGTGCCCTATTCATTTCCCCTAAACATAAGCCAGGTGTTTTCACATAGTATACCCTCCTAACTAAAGTTTGCATTGTTGAGTGGTGTACAGCTAACATCCTAAAATGATGAAAGGTGCTCTGGCACACTTTCTTTGATAAACAAGCTAGTGAGTGTCCCAGCAAATTTGTATACATGTTCAGCTTGCACAGATCCAAACCTTGTAAACTACTTATTGTTTGTTTTAAACTTTGACTTGGAAGTATACGTAGGAATGTCTTTAACTTAGCAATGGATTGCTGTCTAATACTACAAAACATACTACAATTCCATTTGTATACAGGGGCCTGACTACGCTGCCCTTGTACCTCTTCTGCAAAAACGTACTCTACATTTCTAGGTACAATCACCTCTTTTCCTATAGGACTGCCATTCCGTCCATCATCTTGTGTGTTTTGCATTTCGCCCTATGTGGGAAGGGTATGCCCAGACGTGGGTCCCGTGCTCACTACGCCACTGGAGTCAAGCTATCCTGGCTGATGAAGGCTGATAGCCTGAAACCGGTCCTAGGATGCTTGATTCCGGTCCAGGGAAGACATGGCTTGGCAGTTCGGTCTGGACTGTTCCCATGAGGCACAGGGTCAAGACTGATTTGCATATGGCTATGTCTGAACTGGGGTGGCGTGGTGAAGCAAAATAACGATGGATTAAACCCAGATCTGTGACTGGGGGTGAATGTTTGCCAATGTGCAGCATTCCGTCCATCATCTTGTGTGTTTTGCATTTCGCCCTATGTGGGAAGGGTATGCCCAGACGTGGGTCCCGTGCTCACTACGCCACTGGAGTCAAGCTATCCTGGCTGATGAAGGCTGATAGCCTGAAACCGGTCCTAGGATGCTTGATTCCGGTCCAGGGAAGACATGGCTTGGCAGTTCGGTCTGGACTGTTCCCATGAGGCACAGGGTCAAGACTGATTTGCATATGGCTATGTCTGAACTGGGGTGGCGTGGTGAAGCAAAATAACGATGGATTAAACCCAGATCTGTGACTGGGGGTGAATGTTTGCCAATGTGCAGCATTCCGTCCATCATCTTGTGTGTTTTGCATTTCGCCCTATGTGGGAAGGGTATGCCCAGACGTGGGTCCCGTGCTCACTACGCCACTGGAGTCAAGCTATCCTGGCTGATGAAGGCTGATAGCCTGAAACCGGTCCTAGGATGCTTGATTCCGGTCCAGGGAAGACATGGCTTGGCAGTTCGGTCTGGACTGTTCCCATGAGGCACAGGGTCAAGACTGATTTGCATATGGCTATGTCTGAACTGGGGTGGCGTGGTGAAGCAAAATAACGATGGATTAAACCCAGATCTGTGACTGGGGGTGAATGTTTGCCAATGTGCAGCATTCCGTCCATCATCTTGTGTGTTTTGCATTTCGCCCTATGTGGGAAGGGTATGCCCAGACGTGGGTCCCGTGCTCACTACGCCACTGGAGTCAAGCTATCCTGGCTGATGAAGGCTGATAGCCTGAAACCGGTCCTAGGATGCTTGATTCCGGTCCAGGGAAGACATGGCTTGGCAGTTCGGTCTGGACTGTTCCCATGAGGCACAGGGTCAAGACTGATTTGCATATGGCTATGTCTGAACTGGGGTGGCGTGGTGAAGCAAAATAACGATGGATTAAACCCAGATCTGTGACTGGGGGTGAATGTTTGCCAATGTGCAGCATTCCGTCCATCATCTTGTGTGTTTTGCATTTCGCCCTATGTGGGAAGGGTATGCCCAGACGTGGGTCCCGTGCTCACTACGCCACTGGAGTCAAGCTATCCTGGCTGATGAAGGCTGATAGCCTGAAACCGGTCCTAGGATGCTTGATTCCGGTCCAGGGAAGACATGGCTTGGCAGTTCGGTCTGGACTGTTCCCATGAGGCACAGGGTCAAGACTGATTTGCATATGGCTATGTCTGAACTGGGGTGGCGTGGTGAAGCAAAATAACGATGGATTAAACCCAGATCTGTGACTGGGGGTGAATGTTTGCCAATGTGCAGCATTCCGTCCATCATCTTGTGTGTTTTGCATTTCGCCCTATGTGGGAAGGGTATGCCCAGACGTGGGTCCCGTGCTCACTACGCCACTGGAGTCAAGCTATCCTGGCTGATGAAGGCTGATAGCCTGAAACCGGTCCTAGGATGCTTGATTCCGGTCCAGGGAAGACATGGCTTGGCAGTTCGGTCTGGACTGTTCCCATGAGGCACAGGGTCAAGACTGATTTGCATATGGCTATGTCTGAACTGGGGTGGCGTGGTGAAGCAAAATAACGATGGATTAAACCCAGATCTGTGACTGGGGGTGAATGTTTGCCAATGTGCAGCATTCCGTCCATCATCTTGTGTGTTTTGCATTTCGCCCTATGTGGGAAGGGTATGCCCAGACGTGGGTCCCGTGCTCACTACGCCACTGGAGTCAAGCTATCCTGGCTGATGAAGGCTGATAGCCTGAAACCGGTCCTAGGATGCTTGATTCCGGTCCAGGGAAGACATGGCTTGGCAGTTCGGTCTGGACTGTTCCCATGAGGCACAGGGTCAAGACTGATTTGCATATGGCTATGTCTGAACTGGGGTGGCGTGGTGAAGCAAAATAACGATGGATTAAACCCAGATCTGTGACTGGGGGTGAATGTTTGCCAATGTGCAGCATTCCGTCCATCATCTTGTGTGTTTTGCATTTCGCCCTATGTGGGAAGGGTATGCCCAGACGTGGGTCCCGTGCTCACTACGCCACTGGAGTCAAGCTATCCTGGCTGATGAAGGCTGATAGCCTGAAACCGGTCCTAGGATGCTTGATTCCGGTCCAGGGAAGACATGGCTTGGCAGTTCGGTCTGGACTGTTCCCATGAGGCACAGGGTCAAGACTGATTTGCATATGGCTATGTCTGAACTGGGGTGGCGTGGTGAAGCAAAATAACGATGGATTAAACCCAGATCTGTGACTGGGGGTGAATGTTTGCCAATGTGCAGCATTCCGTCCATCATCTTGTGTGTTTTGCATTTCGCCCTATGTGGGAAGGGTATGCCCAGACGTGGGTCCCGTGCTCACTACGCCACTGGAGTCAAGCTATCCTGGCTGATGAAGGCTGATAGCCTGAAACCGGTCCTAGGATGCTTGATTCCGGTCCAGGGAAGACATGGCTTGGCAGTTCGGTCTGGACTGTTCCCATGAGGCACAGGGTCAAGACTGATTTGCATATGGCTATGTCTGAACTGGGGTGGCGTGGTGAAGCAAAATAACGATGGATTAAACCCAGATCTGTGACTGGGGGTGAATGTTTGCCAATGTGCAGCATTCCGTCCATCATCTTGTGTGTTTTGCATTTCGCCCTATGTGGGAAGGGTATGCCCAGACGTGGGTCCCGTGCTCACTACGCCACTGGAGTCAAGCTATCCTGGCTGATGAAGGCTGATAGCCTGAAACCGGTCCTAGGATGCTTGATTCCGGTCCAGGGAAGACATGGCTTGGCAGTTCGGTCTGGACTGTTCCCATGAGGCACAGGGTCAAGACTGATTTGCATATGGCTATGTCTGAACTGGGGTGGCGTGGTGAAGCAAAATAACGATGGATTAAACCCAGATCTGTGACTGGGGGTGAATGTTTGCCAATGTGCAGCATTCCGTCCATCATCTTGTGTGTTTTGCATTTCGCCCTATGTGGGAAGGGTATGCCCAGACGTGGGTCCCGTGCTCACTACGCCACTGGAGTCAAGCTATCCTGGCTGATGAAGGCTGATAGCCTGAAACCGGTCCTAGGATGCTTGATTCCGGTCCAGGGAAGACATGGCTTGGCAGTTCGGTCTGGACTGTTCCCATGAGGCACAGGGTCAAGACTGATTTGCATATGGCTATGTCTGAACTGGGGTGGCGTGGTGAAGCAAAATAACGATGGATTAAACCCAGATCTGTGACTGGGGGTGAATGTTTGCCAATGTGCAGCATTCCGTCCATCATCTTGTGTGTTTTGCATTCTTTATTTCATAACATCGTCCTCTTTCATCAATAGCATGAACTAATATGTTATACTGGAGATAGTTTTCTTCATTAAAGAAAGACTCTGTACTAGAGGTATGTACCCATATCCACTAAAAACTGTACAAAAGCTAATTCTATTCTGGTTTTGTCTCTTCATGCACAACACTATTTTGTCAAGAGTCTTCATTCTATTTAGAATCAAAATGAAAAGCTTTTTCTTCAAAGCAAATTCCTTATCAACTACTCTCTCAACTTGTATTTTAGTGGCTCTCCTTCTTCTATGCTTCTTCATAATTCTGTATAGATTTGTAGCCATTCTACTATGAAACATTCTGGCTCAGATATCCTTAAACTGCTTCTGTCTCCTGGTTGAGGTGCATCAATGTCTTTTATAATCTTTTCTGTTCTTGTAATGTACACTTTGTCCACTCTTATTGTTTATCATAGTCATAATTTCATTTTCTTTATTTTGTAATCTTTGCAAATGTTTACAAATATTTTTAAGAAATTACTTTGTCCTCCTACCAGAAGCTCTTTTTTGTTTCACCACTTTTACTGCATTTTGCCCCTTTTGTAACTCATTTCTGCAAATATACTGTAGTTCCTTTCTGTTGCTTTTTTGTCTGAGCTTTTGTAGGCATTGTAACTATGTGTAATTATGTAGGTATTGTTCTGTAAAAAATAAAACAAGCATATTTTAATTTTTACCCTAGCCAATCTACCAACTACTTTACTAATGACTTACATATAATACAAAAACAGTTTTTATGTTATGTTGCAGTTTTAAATCTACATATGAACCTAGATATATTACTACATGTACCTACTTCAATATAACAAACCCAGAGGAAAACACAAAACTTTATGTATTAGTTACCTTTTAACATTTTAGCACCCTCTTGTACAACACAGCTACAACATATTTCACTTCTCACTTATACATGGTGAAAGAACAGTCTATAGCAAATTTTAAAATGAACACAAAGGCAAGGAGGCATATTTATAAGCCCCATGCACTTTACGGAGCATCACATTTTTTGACACACCGGCACCATAATGTGGTGCTCCATATTTACAAAGCCACGTAAAGCCACTCTGCGTAGCATCTCATGGCCTTATAAATACAGGCGCTTTTCAGGCAGCACTTTGTGTGAAAGAAGCATGCCATGGGTGTTGCTGTGGGTGTTCCCACACAACACCCGTGGATTCTGCCACATATCCAAATTTACAACAATTCGTGAACCTGGGAATGCGTCAGAATCCTATATCTCCCCAGGGGAGGTGTAGATAGATGCAATGAGGAGAACTACTTTTCTGTCTCCTACTTTATTCCTGTTTATATGCATGCTGCATTCTGCAGCACACATACAAAGAGAACAATACCTTTCATAATAGTTTTTCTACAGCAAGGTTTCCCTTCCTGCACAAAAACAATTTTCCCCACTACACAGGCACCCTTGAGCCATGGTGCAAGGGTGCCTCCGTTGGTGCATGGCAGCTAGTTGTGCACCAGCACAGGAGACAGCATAGGGATCCATCATATAGTTGTAAATATGACACATCCATGTGCTTTGAAATTAATGCAGCATGGCACAGCCAAATGGCTTGCAGCTCCGCACTGCACTACTTTCTTCTGAATTTATCCCAAAGTGTACAAGTACATACAGTGTCTCAACACTATAAATATGAAAATACAACATAGGAGCTATTGGAAGCCTCTCTACCACTTTGTTAATGGTCTTTTTACTATCTCAGTACTGTTCTACTTAAATGTATCAGATTAAAAGTTTGGGAAACAGTGCATATAACAATCTGCACGTTAATCTCTATCAAAGCATATACCTCACTAATTCTTCCAACTACATGCAAAGAGTATGTCACAGCTTGCATATATAATTCATCAGATGGTTCTAAAAGACTACATATTCCTCAGTAAAACTTGTAAAAACATGTGTTTGTGGTTGAATACATGAATACTCCCTGGTGATTACATGAGTCCATTATTATACCTTGAGAGATTGGATGAAAGTAAGTGAACTGCTGGGGTGATTGTATTAGTGCAAGAGTATTTTCTCATTAATTAAATGAGTGCATAGCTACTGGATGGATAACAGGTTTACTACAATAGTACTCTCTATGTAATTCGATGAGTGCATGAGTAGTACCTGAGTGTTTCATGAGTTCATGAGTGTGTCTCAGTATTTCAATGACTGCATGGGTTGTAAGTGTGTGCTTAGATGTCTGCATAGCTTCTGCCCAAGTTTTACATAGACTGCACAGTTACAGCCTTATTAATTGCAGTAAATGGTTACTGTCTGGGTGTTTAGATGAATGTATAGGTAGTGCCTTCATAGTTCAATGACTACATCATTTCTGGCTGCCTGATTCAAAGAGTACATGTGTAGTGTCTAAGTAATTTAATAACTCCATGGATACTGAATCACTGATTTGATGACTGCCACACTTGTGGTTGGGTGATTGCATAAGTGCCTGAATACCACCTAAATGACTATGAAAGTACCGTCATTGCTGTTAGATACATAGCAGTTGTGACTATATCTCTGACTCATTGGTTATCTCCTCCTGTCAGTATCAAACTACCTGTTTTATTATATATATATGCTTTTCTCCTGAGCTAGGTGTGAGTTCAGTCTAGATATCACACTTGGTATATAATTGCATACATGGCTCTCTAGTCAACATACATTGCTTTATTACTGAGCATGCACATGCATCAGTAGGTTTCTAAAACGAATAACATTTTTTAATTTTTCAAAGCACAAAACCTTATGTGAATGGTATACCTACATTATTTCTCAAATATGTTTTCTGCTTCTAAAACATATATTCTGTATTCCTCTAACAAAAGTTACACTCCCAATGAAGGTAGCACAAGAATTCTCAAGGCTTTCTGCACTATTATTCCTTCTCAATTTTCAACAGACCATGTTTAAAGAAAAAACACCACCCTTACCATATACATGAAATGTTCATCAGTCTTACTGAACATAGATCACAATGTACACATATATGCAATTTCCTAATAGATGTACACCTTCAAGACATCTTTCCAAAAATATATACCTCTGCATCTTTAAGTAAACTCTAAAGTCACACAGTTTATATAGCTATCTGCAACCTCAAGAACCATATCTCATCATCTAAGCATATGCAAAGCAGTCATGTAAGTTAAAAAACACATTGACAAACACTTCCCAATATGTACCTAACAAGTATTACTTCTTTCTAATTCATATACAGGCAGCCAACATGTTCTCATCTTTTATTTGTGACTACACTACTCCAGTTGCATAATGTTACTAAAAGTACTACAACTCCCAGAATGAAAATAACAGATGTATCTATTCTACACATGATGTTTAGACATTTAAAACTTTCTTAGTTCCTCATTGCAACTTTCCACATTACTATGCTATTATTTTTCAATAAAGTACACAATGTAATAAAGAGGTACTAATTCATTTTTTTCTTACTTCCCAAAATATTCACAACTAACTTCTTAAACACATACCCTCTAATTGATACAGTTCATCTGATATATTTTTTCATATCACTGCGATACTCTTTTTTTTATAAAACTCCCATATACATCTTCATTTCTAATGTAATTCAGTTTGTAGATTATATTGTTGTTTTTGCTCTTTGTGCATAGTTTTGACGGTGTTAGGTTTTATAAAAACTAAGCACAAGAATGGTACATAACACTCATACAAAGCAACCATGTAATGGCAACTTATTCAACTTTGCACTCTGTGATCATGAGAAGGCAGCACATGAAATTTTAGACTACACAATCTCCACTTGTGAATGGTTAGTATCTGTTAACTCTTTCAAAAAGATATTCCTATCTATGTGTGTTCGCAATTTTGTGCGATGTTCAAACCTATATCTAGGTTCACTTTTAAAAAAAATTAAATACTACACAGCAGTTTATTACATACTTCTGAGTTGGAAATCAAAGCTTGCCATTACTTGAATTATGTCATCACTCCTCAACCTTCTATAAAATGTTCTGTCTCTTTAACATCCTTCCCCCAATACACTCTTAGCTCGGTGAACCTAACAACCCAGTGGAATGAGTAGGTCACAAGTTCATAGCACATTCTAGAAGGAACATGCTACTTCCAAATGAGATACACCAGGTGTGGTTTACTCCACAGATTCAAAAGCATATCAAGATCTATATTACATTTATTTTTTTAAACAACAGCCAATAATAAGACTTCTTCCTGAGGCATCCAACACACTACCTAATTGTGTTCACTTTCATGCTGACAGCATCCAATGAAATAAATATATATTTTGTTTTAAAAAACACCTCCATTTTAACTGCTTTTCCTTTGTAAAAGTACCTCATTCAGACCCAGCCTTCTCCTGATTACTATTGCTCCTTCACTTCAAAATGCTTAGAGTATGGATTCTGGGCAACAGCTATATCTATTGGGCTAAAGATGTTGCAAAAAGGGAGGTATTGATAGGGACTTGGGTTTGACAAATGTGCAGATTACTTAGTTTGGCCAGAGAGGGTTAAAGTTTTGTCAGTTGATGAATTTGGTTAAAACCATTGTGGATTTCCAATCTCCTCACCTCATGAATGTGCACTGTGGTGGCAATGATCTAGGCATATTGACTTGGGCAGGACTGGAAATCCTAATGAAAGAAACCTTTGCAGAACTCATGTCGCTTTTCCCTCACACTGTTTTGGTGTACTCTCATATATATGCCAAAGACAGAAATTGAAGTGGTCATTTCAATTCTGTCCACAGATTGGCAAAGCCAGGAAACATGTTAATAAAACTGTTTCTGCATTCCTCAGAGACCATTGCAAGGGCTGTATTTAAAAAAACAATCTGCGTTTTGACATGCATGGAATTTATAGAAATGATGGAGTGCACTTTACATATAAAGGCAACAGGGTGTTTTTAAGTAAACTGAAACTCTACATCTGGTTTTATATATAGCAGCCATATACACACAACCAACACAATGGCTCTTGTCAGAGCCACCCTAGTACCTGAAGTTTTTTTTCTAAAAGGTTTTTTTTCTTTAGTTTTGACAATCTTCATGATGACATCGCGATCCCTGTGAACACATCACAAAAACGGAAAACAAAAGCAGAAATTCAACGACCACCAACACGTCCAAAAATAATATGTAAAAAAATCCAATGTGAACATTGCCCTACACATATTACTAGATACATACTTCTTTCAAAGCATTTTTAAATTCATATTTTTGTACAAAGTTTCTTTAAAAACCATCTTTCAGACCTTTTTTCAGTTTTCGTGGTTATTAGGAAAGTCGCAATGACATCGTTAACAGCGACGATTGCGCCTTTTCCATAAAGTGTAAAACACATATATTCACACATATTACAGTATTTTACACACTAGGGGCTTCTAACAGTATTTTCTCAAGTCATGTCTTTCTAGAGAGTTTCTATAAAAGCCATCTCTAAAACCTATTTTATCTTTTCGCAGTGACTCTGGAGATCATGATTCGGTTGATAATTGGGATGCCCTCGGACACGTAATAAAAGCCGAAAACAAAAGCAGCCATTCAATGTCCACCAACACATCCAAAAATAATATTTTAAAAAACACATTCTGAACATTGTACTACACATATTACTATACACATACTTCTTTCAAAGCATGTTTAAACTCATATTTTTCTACTAAGTTTTTTTTAAAACCATCTTTCAGACCTATTTTCCCTTTTCATGGTTATTGGGAACTTCGCAATGACATTGTTAACTGCGACAATCGCGCCTTTTCCATAAAGTGAAAACACATATATGCACACATATTACAGCATTTTACACACTAGGGTTTTTATACTGTACACCTCAAACTCTTGTTTTTCTAGTGTATCTCTAGAACAACCATCTCTAAAACAGTTTTTCCATTTTCACGGTGAGGCCATATATCGCAATGACGTTGCTAATCGTGATCCCCGCGGTTAGAATGCGAAAGCAGAAAGCAAATGCAGGAATTCAATAGCCACCTCCACATTAAAAAATTATAACTTTATAATTAATTCTAACCATCACAGTAGATAAATAGCTCTATAAAAACATTTATTATAATCTCAATATCTCTATAAAAATGCGTATTAATGATTCACTGATATATTTTTTTATATTTCCACCAATATTCGCGACAACGTTGATAGTCACAGTGTCCCCACGATGGTACATGGGGAGCCGCACTGGCGGTTATGTCGTCATTGCGAATATCCCGCGCATTTAAAAAAAATCAATTTTGGACACATAACTTGTGTCACTAACACACCCATTTCTCAACCATGGGGTCAGAGTATCTCCACCCTGACCCCTCATGTAGGCTTTCACAAAGATTTTCAGCCCCGTGAACCATTCCTGATAGATAAAATGGCAGCTGCAACTTTCTGTTCAGGTTCCGTCCAGCCAATCAGAGCATTCCCGTTGTTGCGTGCATTCGTGATTCATTGCGAAACCTCACCAAAATATCTGTGGCCAAAGATATCACTATAATTTTAAGCTTACATTTCTCAACAACAACTGAATGGATTTATACCAAATAAGAAAAAGGCACTTCCTTGAACCAACATCTACCTCCCTGCGAAATTTGGTGTAAGTCTGTTCAGAGGTTCGGACTGTAGATATGGCTAGCGGTTCCTATGGGAATTAACATTACAAATGTAACCTTACTTTGCACCCCAAATTCTCAGTCCCCACTGCTCGGATCACCCCCAAACTTTCCATAACAGTAGAACCCTCCTTGACACTTTTTGGTGAAAATTTCATGCAGATTGGTCAAACGACGCCAAAGTTATAGCCAAGTAAAAAATGATTTTCCTATGGAAACTAGGTCCCAACTAGAACTACCTACTGGCGACCTATATATATATATATATTATCTACTGGCGGTCGCCAGTAGATAGTTATAGTTAAAACCTATTATCCATAGGAAATCCGCGACATTCTATTTGAAATAACGTTGGCGCCGGTTGACGAATCTTCGCAAAAGTTTCCAACTTGTTGGGGCGCTCCGGTCCGCTCCTATCCTGAAAGTCTCGGGGTGATACTTCAAGCGGGGGCCGAGAAAAAGGGGGGGTCCCAAAACGCGTTTTCCCCATTCATTTTTCCATAGGAACCTTTAGTCGCAGCTACAGCCCGAACTGCTGAACGGAATTACACCAAATTTGGCAAAGAGGTAGCCCTTGGTTCAGTGTCGTGCCTTTTGCTTAAATGGTGTAAATCCGTTCAGTAGTTCCTGAGAAAATCAAAAGTAAAGTCACATATATATCTGGGCGGAGCCTAACCACACATGTCATCGTGAGATCTGATTGGCTGTCAGCACTTCATCCTGGAATTGCTGGCAGCCATCTTGGGACCAATATAAATGATAGTACCTCATTGAAATGCATTGTAGTGAATAGAAGATTTTGAGGGTCACCAAAAGGAGAACTATAAAGGGTGATAACAGGCTTTAGTTACATTAGAATTTATTTGTTGATGGTACCATACTAATTTTAGGAATTGTGGTGTATTCTAAGGTGATTTTACCATGTGAAAAACCTTCTGCTGGGATATCATGAATCATGTTTGAGAGAACACTATTTTCTCATGCTTGTCCCATGGAGGTTTGGAAGGTGCTCCAGAAGCTAAAATGAGAGCATATTTTCTGTAAATTCACATTATCTTTCTCACTCATGTGAGAATGAAGTCTGACATTCTCAGTAAAACATGTACATCCAACAAGGGCAGAGACTGTCAGTTGATTCCTTTGTGTTCTACTGCAGCTTCCCAGAGTGTTCTAAAGAACAACTAGAGTGCTAACAGCCTTACGTATGACAAAAGTATGGCACACCTGAAGCCATCTTGATTGGAATAAACTGGTAACACTTAAAACATTTAATTTAAAAAGGAACAAAATGATGGGGTTCATTTTGTCATAGAAATTATGGTTAGTGCTGTAGAAAGAAAAATTAGGACATATTTGAAGTGTGATCTCAAATATCTTCCTGTTATATTTCAACAGGAGCAGCCTGCCAGTTGATGCCTTTGTGTTCTACTGCAGCTTCCCAGAGTGTTCTAAAGAACAACTAGAGCGCTAACAGCCTTACTTATGACAAAAGTATGGCACACCTGAAGCCATCTTGATTGGAATAAACCGGTAACACTTAAAACATTTAATTTAAAAAGGAACAAAATGAGGGGTTCTTTTTGAAATAGAAATTATGGTTAGTGCTGCAGAAAGAAAAATTAGGGCATGTTTTAAGTGAGATCTCAAATCCTCTTCTATTTCATTAGAAAATTCTGACATGCAGACTGAAACAATCACTTTCAATACCAGCAGCAGACTACCAGTTAACTCCCTGGTGAGCAGTAGCTTTACTCCAGTGATCTAATGAGCAACTAGAGTAATAACATTCTGAATTTATGGCAGATGTGAGACACATCTGAATGCCTTCTTGATGGAATCAAAGTAAAAAACTGAAAGCATTTCCTACTGAGGAGACTGCAGTAAATGAAGAAATTAGGAAACTTCATAACAAAGAAGTCTTCCAAGATGGCCACCAGTGAAAAAAGAGCCCAAATGTAGCACAAATATTACCCAGATGTACCCCACATATAGCCCAATGACAAAAGTGTGCAAAACACTTTTTATTTTTAGTTTTTTGTAGTTTTATGTAGTGCAGACTGGTCAGGTATTGGAGCATTGCATCTTAAAACATGACCCCCTACACTACAAAAACACCACTGCACTACCTTAAACCCTAAAACACTACCCCCAGCACGACCCCCTACACTACACAAGCACCACTGCACTATCCTAAACCCTAAAACACTACCCCCAGCACGACGCCCTACACTACCCAAACACCACTGCACTAACCTAAAACCTAAAACACTACCACCAGCACGACCCCTACACTACCCAAACACCACTGCACTACCCTAAAACATGACCCCCTACACTACACAAACACCACTGCACAACCCTAAACCCTAAAACACTACCCCCAGCACGACCCCTAAACTACACAAGCACCACTGCACTACCCTAAACCCTAAAACACTACCCCCAGCATGACCCCCTACACTACACAAACACCACTGCACTACCCTAAACCCTAAAACACTACCCCCAGCACGACCCCCTACACTACCCAAACACCACGGCACTACCCTAAAACATGACCCCCTACACTACACAAACACCACTGCACTACCATAAACCCTAAAACACTACCCCCAGCACGACCCCCTACACTACACAAGCACCACTGCACTACCCTAAACCCTAAAACACTACCCCCAGCATGACCCCCTACACTGCCCGAACACCACTGCACTGCCCTAAACCCTGAAACACCAGCCCCTGCATGACCCCCTACACTGCCCGAACACCACTGCACTGCCTATACCCTGAAACACCACTCCTAGCACAACCCCCTACACTGCCCGAACACCACTGCACTGCCCTAAACCCTGAAACACCACCCCTTCACGACCCCCTACACTGCCCGAACACCACTGCACTGCCCTAAACCCTGAAACACCACCCCCAGCATGACCCCCTACACTGCCCGAACACCACTGCACTGCCCTAAACCCTGAAACTCTACCCCCAGCAAGACCTCCTACACTGCCCGAACACCACTGCACTGCCCTAAACCCTGAAACATCACCCCCAGCAAGACCCCCTACACTGCCCGAACACCACTGACCTAAACCCTGAAACACCACCCCCAGCACGACCCCCTACACTGCCCGAACACCACTGCACTGCCCTAAACCCTGAAACACTACCCCCAGCATGACCCCCTACACTGCCCGAACACCACTGCTCTGCCGAAAACCCTGAAACACCAGCCCCAGCACGACCCCCTACACTGCCCGAACACCACTGCACTGCCCTAAACCTTGAAACACCAGCCCCTGCACGACCCCCTACACTGCCCGAACACCACTGCACTACCCTAAACCTTGAAACATCACCCCCAGCACGACCCCCTACACTGCCCGAGCACCACTGCACTGCCCTAAACCCTGAAACACCAGCCCCAGCACGACCCCCTACACTGCCTGAGCACCACTGCACTGCCCTAAACCCTGAAACACCAGCCCCAGCACGACCGCCTACACTGCCCGAACACTACTGCACTGCCCTAAACCCTGAAACACCAGCCCCAGCACGACCCCCTACACTGCACGAACACCACTGCACTGCCCTAAACCGTGAAACACCAGCCTCAGCACGACCCCCTACACTGCCTGAACACCACTGCACTGCCCTGAACCCTGAAACACCAGCCCCAGCACAACACCCTACACTGCCCGAACACCACTGCACTGCCCTAAACCCTGAAACACCACCCCGTGCATGACCCCCTACACTGCCCGAACACCACTGAACTGCCCTAAACCCTGAAACACCACCCACAGCGCGACCCCTACACTGCCCGAACACCACTGCACTGCCCTAAACCCTGAAACACCACCCCCTGCACGACCCCCTACACTGCCCGAACACCACTGCACTGCCCTAAACCCTGAAACACCACCCCCAGCACGACCCCCTATACTGCCCGAACACCACTGCACTGCCCTAAACCCTAAAACACCACCCCCAGCACGACCCCTTACACTGCCCGAACACCACTGCACTGCCCTAAACCCTAGAACACTACCCCCAGCATGACCCCCTGCACTACCTGAACACCACTGCACTACCCTAAACCCTAAAATACTCCCCCAGCACGACCCCCTACACTACCCGAACACGACTGCACTGCCCTAAACCCTAAAAACTCCCCCAGCATGACCCCCTACACTACCCGAACACCACTGCACTGCCCTAAACCCTAAAACACTCCCCCAGCACGACCCCCTACACTACCTAAACACCACTGCACTGCCCTAAACCCTAAAACACTACCCCCGCATGACCCCCTACACTACCCAAATACCAATGCACTACCCTAATCCCTAAAACACTACCCCCGGACAACACCCTACACTACGCAAAGACCACTGCACTACCCTAAACTCTAAAACAATACCCCCGCACTACTCCCTACACTACCCAAAGACCACTGCACTACCCTAAACCCTAAAACACGACCTCCTACACTACACAAACACCACTGCACTACCCTAAACCCTAAAATACTACCCCCAGCACGAACCCCTACACTACCCAAACACCACTGCACTACCCTAAACTATAAAACACTACCCCCAGCAGTACCCCTACGCTACCCAAACACCACTGCACTACCCTAAACCCTAAAACACTAACCCCAGCAGTACCCCTACACTACCCAAACACCATTGCACTACCCTAAACCCTAAAACACTACCCCCAGCAGTATCCCCTACACTACCCAAACACCACTGCACTACCCTAAACCCTAAAACCCTAAAACACTAACCCCAGCATGACCCCCTACACTACCCAAACACCACTGTACTACCCTAAACCCTAAAACACTCCCCCAGCATGACTCCCTACACTACCCAAACACCACTGCACTACCCTAAACCCTAAATCTACCCCCAGCATGACCCCTACACTACACAAACACCACTGCACTACCCTAAACCCTAAAACACTACCCCCAGCACGACCCTCTTCACTACCTAAACACAACTGCACAATTTGTTACAGGCGTTGCAACGCAGGCCTGTGGTGCTTACTGGAAGTACCTGGTGGGCTAGATGGGCCCCAGGGACTCTCAGGATTCAAGGTGACCTAATCCCCCAACTTAAAACGCGCCACGGAGCGCGTTTGCACAGTGGTGAAGGGAGGGGCGGGGCCTCAGGTGACATGTGCGCAAACACGCCCTGTGGTGCGTTTTAAGTTGGGGAGTTAATTCCCTTTGAATCCTGGGGGCCAACTAGCCCACCAGGTACCTTCAGTAAGCACAACAGAGTTGCGTTGCAGAGAGGTGAAAAAGGCGCGTGGCCTCAGAACGCCTCTCTGCAACTCAGCTCTGTGGTCCTAACTGTAGGTACCTGGGGGCTAGTTGGGCCTCAGGGACCCTCAGGATTCAAGGGAACTTAATCCCGCAACTTAAAACGCGCCACTGGGCGCGTTTGCACACATGTCACCTCAGGTCCCCCCTCCCTTCACCACTGTGCAAACCCGCACTGGCTCTGGTTAGTCAGAGTCAGTTACCACCAGTACCCGTCTGAAAAAGTTGTGGGCACAGGATGATTTTGCAACAAGGCCTCTTTCTGCTCCTCTGTTGGTTCTTTCTGCATATCTTTTGCTTCTTTCTGTGCATTTTTTCTTCTTTCTTCACATGTCCTACCTCTGTTGGCATAGTTAGAAACTAGCATTTAAAAACCTTTGAAATTCACTTAAAAATCATAGGTTTCAGGCACGTTATAGTTAGAAATTAGCATTTAAAAAACCTCTGAATTTCACTGAAAAAACCATAGGTTTCAGGCACGTTATAGTTAGAAATTAGCATTTAAAAACCTTTGAAATTCACTGAAAAAACCATAGGTTTCAGACACGTTATAGTTAGAAATTAGCATTTAAAAACCTTTGAAATTCACTGAAAAACCATAGGTTTTAGGGACAGTTATAGTTAGTTGGACATTGCACTCGTACAAAACCTGTGAAATTCCCCTGTTATAGTTAGTTCAGCTAACTATAACTCGCGCCCCACAATGCACTGCTGATGACGTCACATATTACATCACTCATGACATGGTCAGTGACATCACTGATGACATCACTGATGACATCTCAAATGACATCACTGATGACATCATCCATGTGATAATTTCATGCATCTTCTCACACCCTAATATAACTTTTGATACACCCACTCTAAATTACAGACTGCCATTCTCAAAACCATAGACACTCCAACACCAAAAACTACATACCCACTCACTGATTCTTAGGTCTACACACACATCCACTCACTCATCTGTACAGTCACTCATACTTACAGTCACTCAGTACAGGACTATCATATGCACTCATACACCTATATAAACACTCACACACCGCCACTCATCCATAGAGGTACTCACACACCTAGTCAGTCATGCAAAAATTTATCACACACCCATTTACTCACCTATACAGTTATACACACACCAGCTCACTTACTCATACAAATACTAGCACATTCTTACGCTCTTATACAATAACTGATACAAGCACACACGCATCCATACAGCCACTCTCACAATAACACACTCTCACTTATAGCCATTTAAATACTCTAACACACATATATACTGCCTTTTACATATGTAGTTACTCGCACATGTACCACTGAGATATAAATTCACTCACTAACACACCCATACACACACTCACCCACCCAAGCAGTCCATCACAGATGCACTCTTGAAATCATGCACCCAGTGAATCACCCACTCACACATCTATGTATAGAGTCAAACACACCCCACCCACACAAACACTCGGGCAGCCATACAGATACTCAGAGAACCAATCAATAACCCATATAGACACTCATGTAGCTATTCGCAAATCCATGCATCCACTTACACACCAACAAACAGACGGATACAGACATTCACACAGTTTAGTCACTAACCCATGCATTCAGTAAGATACGTTTAATCACTCACTTGTAGAGTCAGTCACTCACGTACTAAATCATCCATTCAGACACTTATACACCCACTCATTCTTCAATACGCCTTTCCCTATATATATTAAACATATTTAAACTTTACAGAAACACACAGTCACTGGATGATGTCATCAGTGATGTCATCAGTGATGTCACTGACCATGTCATGAGTGATGTAATATGTGATGTCATCAGCAGTGCATTGTGGGGCGCGAGTTATAGTTAGCTGAACTAACTATAACAGGGGAATTTCACGGGTTTTGTACGAGTGTAATGTTCAACTAACTATAACTGTCCCTAAAACCTATGGTTTTTTCAGTGAATATATATATATATATATATGTATATATATATATATTCACTGAAAAACCATAGGTTTCAGACACGTTATAGTTAGAAATTAGCATTTAAAAACCTTTGAAATTCACTGAAAAAACCATAGGTTTTAGGGACAGTTATAGTTTGTTGGACATTTCACTCGTACAAAACCCGTGAAATTCCCCCGTTATAGTTAGTTCAGCTAACTATAACTCGCGCCCCGCAATGCACTGCTGATGACGTCACATATTACATCACTCATGACATGGTCAGTGACATCACTGATGACATCGCTGATGACATCTCAAATGACATCACTGATGACATCATCCAGTGACTGTATGTTTCTATAAAGTTTAAATATGTTTAATATATATGCCAAGGTGTATTGAAGAATGAGTGGGTGTATAAGTGTCTGGATGGATGATTTAGTAGGTGCGTGACTGACTCTATAAGTGAGTGATTAAATGTATCTTACTGAATGCATGGGTTAGTGACTAAACTGTGTGAATGTCTGTATCCGTCTGTCCGTTGGTGTGTAAGCAGCTGCATAGGTTTGCGAATAGCTACATGAGTGTCTACATGGGTTATTGATTGGTTGTCTGAGTATCTGTATGGGTGCCTGACTGTTTGTGTGGGTGGGGTGTGTGTGACTGCGCATAGATGTGTGAGTGGGTGATTCACTGGGTGCATGGTTTCAAGAGTGCACCTGTGATGGACTGTATGGGTGGGTGAGTGTGTGTATGGGTGTGTTAGTGAGTGAATGTATATCATAGTGGTACATGTGTGAGTAACTAATATGTCAAAGGCAGTATATATGTGTGTTGGAGTATATAAATGGCTATAAGTGAGAGTGTGTGATTGTGAGAGTGGCTGTATGGATAAGTGTGTACTTGTATCAGTGATTGTATAAGAGCGTAAGAATGTGCTAGTATTTGTATGAGTAAGTGAGCTGGTGTGTGTATAACTGTATAGGTGAGTAAATGGCAGTGTGATTAATTATTTGCATGACTGACTAGGTGTGTGAGTACCTCTATGGATGAGTGGCGGTGTGTGAGTTTCTATGTAGGTGTATAAGTGCATATGAAAGTCCTGTACTGAGTGACCGTAAGTATGAGTGACTGTAGAGGTGAGTGAGTGGATGTGTGTGTAGACCTAAGAATCAGTGAGTGTGTATGTAGTTATTGGTGTTGGAGTGTCTATGGTTTTGACAATGGCAGTCTGTAATTTACAGTGGGTGTATCAAAAGTTATATTAGGGTGTGAGAAGATGCATCAAATTATCACATGGATGATGTCATCAGTGATGTCATCAGTGATGTCATTTGAGATGTCATCAGTGATGTCATCAGTGATGTCACTGACCATGTCATGAGTGATGTAATATGTGACGTCATCAGCAGTGCATTGCGGGGGCGCGAGTTATAGTTAGCTGAACTAACTATAACGGGGGAATTTCACGGGTTTTGTGTGAGTGAAATGTCCAACTAACTATAACTGTCCCTAAAACCTAGGTTTTTTTCAGTGAATTTCAAAGGTTTTTTAAATGCTAATTTCTAACTATAACGTGTCTGAAACCTATGGATTTTTCAGTGAATTTCAAAGGTTTTTTAAATGCTAATTTCTAACTATAACGTGCCTGAAACCTATGGTTTTTTAAGTGAATATATATATATATATATAGCACTCTGGGTTTGTGGTTTTGCTGGAGTGCATCATTATTGCCAGTGGTGCAGGGGAGAAGCATACCACAAACGCCTCTTAAAATGCACAGCATTTTTCGTCTCCATCTAGAGAAAATCTGCACTTGAATCTTAGGGTTAACTCATTTATTCACAGACAGCACTTTGTGAAAACTGGAAAGGATTTAAAGGTCCTATGGGAAGTAACATGGGGAAAACATGATTTTAAGCACCCCCTGGTTTTCTTCCCCCTCATTTAAACCCTATCCACAGGTGTTGCCAGTTGCATGAACATGAAAGAGCTACTCTTATTTTCATTAATCTTTCTTGTTATTATCGTTTTCGCAGTCAGTTGTAGGAAAGTAAAACTAAAATCAATGTCTTTTCCTTCACAGTTCTTGCAGTGTACAAATTTTTGTGACATTAAAAGCATTAACGTCAGCTCATTGTTTATGTCGGGCTAGTAGGAAGCTATTGTTAGGACTAAAGTTTCCATAGGAAAAGGGTTTTTTGTGTGCCGCTTGATGAATCTTCATGAAATTTTCACAAAACCTCACCTTTTGGTTCAACTTCTGAGTTGAACGTTTCGGGTGATTTTTCAAGTGGGGGCCGAGAAATAAGAGGGTCCCAAAATGTTTTTCCCTTGTTATGTCTATAGGGATTTTTCATCATTTGAACACAACTACAGCACGAACCATAGAGTGGAATTGCACCAAATTTGGCAGAAAGGTAAATATTGGTCCAGAAAGTGTGCTTTCTGTGATTTGGTGTAAATACGATCAGTAGTTTCAGAGATATTTTAGTTTAAAAATATAGATATCTGGGATCCCAAACTCCTACTGAAAACTTACTGAAATATGATTGGCTGCAAACACTTCAACCAGGAAATATTGGCAGCCATCTTAGGACCGTCTTGAACTGAGTCCCACAAAAAATGTTAAAAAAAAGAAAAGGGGGCAGGGTATAAATAGACTGACTCCCCTAGGCCTCTTGGGCCCATTTTCTATTTACATTTCTGCAGGATCCACGGGTCCAGCGGAATTATTTTTAAAAAAAACGAAGCACAGGCTCTCACGTTTTGTTCATTATAGGCTCATGGGCTCCCCTGCCTAGGCTTTAGAGAAGCCCTGGGAATAGCGCCATAGCCCTGGGGCACTATAGTATACAAATGTGGGAGGCCTGCCCCCTGCAGCCCCAGTGACTGCCACCTCCCAGGAGCACTGAACAATAGAAATGCGGGGGGCCCCTCCTTGTGGAGCAATAGACGGCCCTGGGGAACGCCACCGCGTAGGGCTGGCTCCAGCAATGTCCCGGGGTGCCTACCCCCGGGACATTGCAATTTGCTATAGCTTGGTGGGAGCACTGCTCCCGCCAAGCCATAGCAAACACTGCTCCACTTTCAACAAGCGAGAGCACTAAAAATGCTCTTGAATCTCAATCAATCAATTAATCAGGGTTTGTTAAGTGCAACTACTCACCCTAAAGGGTCTCAAGGCGCTGTGGGGGGCGCAGAATCTGAAAGCGGAGCATAATTGCTTTTGGACATAGGGAGCTGCATGTTAGCAGCTCCCGCTGTCCAAAAGCAAAAGCAATGATGGCTGTTGCAGGAGGTGGGATGCCAGCAGGGACTGAGGGGGTCCTTATATATATATATATATATATATTCACTGAAAAAACCGTAGGTTTCAGGCACGTTATAGTTACAAATTAGCATTTTAAAAACCTTTGAAATTCAATGAAAAAACCATAGGTTTCAGACACGTTATAGTTAGAAATTAGCATTTAAAAAACCTTTGAAATTCACTGAAAAACCAGAGGTTTTAGGGACAGTTATAGTTAGTTGGACATTGCACTCGTACAAAACCCGTGAAATTCCCCGTTATAGTTAGTTCAGCTAACTATAACTCGCGCCCCGCAATGCACTGCTGATGACGTCACATATTACATCACTCATGACATGGTCAGTGACATCACTGATGACATCACTGATGACATCTCAAATGACATCACTGATGACATCATCCAGTGACTGTGTGTTTCTGTAAAGTTTAAATATGTTTAATATATATAGGGAAAGGCGTATTGAAGAATGAGTGGGTGTATAAGTGTCTGAATGGATGATTTAGTACATGCGTGACTGACTCTACAAGTGAGTGATTAAACGTATCTTACTGAATGCATGGGTTAGTGACTAAACTGTGTGAATGTCTGTATCCGTCTGTTGGTGTGTAAGTGGATGCATGGATTTGCGAATAGCTACATGAGTGTCTATATGGGTTATTTATTGGTTCTATGAGTATCTGTATGGGTGCCTGAGTGTTTGTGTGGATGGGGTGTGTGCGACTGTGCATAGATGTGTGAGTGGGTGATTCACTTGGTGGATGGTTTCAAGAGTGCATCTGTGATAGACTGTATGGGTGGGTAAGTGTGTGTAAGAGTGTGTTAGTGAGTGAATGTATGTCCCAGTGGTACATGTGTGAGTAACTAAATATGTGAAAGGCAGTATATATGTGTATTGGAGTATATAAATAGCTATAAGCTTAGAGTGAGTGATTGTGATAGTGGCTGTATGGATGAGTGTGTGCTTGTATCAGTGATTGTATAAGAGCGTAACAATGTGCTAGTATTTGTATGATTAAGTGAGCTGGTGTGTGTATAACTGTATAGGTGAGTAAATGGCAGTGTGTTTAATTATTTGCATGACTGACTAGGTGTGTGAGTACCTCTATGGATGAGTGGCGGTGTTTGAGTGTCTATATAGGAGTAAGAGTGCATATGATAGTCCTGTACTGAGTGACCATAAGTATGAGTGACTGTACGGGTGAGTGAGTGGATGTGTGTGTGTAGACCTAAGAATCAGTGAGTGGGTATGTAGTTATTGGTGTTGGAGTGTCTATGGTTTTGCGAATGGCACTCTGTAATTTAGATTGGGTGTATCAAAGGTTATATTAGGGTGTGAGGAGCTGCATCAGATTATCACGTGGATGATGTCATCAGTGATGTCATTTGAGATGTCATCAGTGATGTCATCAGTGATGTCACTGACCATGTCATGAGTGATGTAATATGTGACGTCATCAGCAGTGCATTGCGGGCGCGAGTTATAGTTAGCTGAACTAACTATAACGGGGAATTTCACGGGTTTTGTACGAGTGCAATGTCCAACTAACTATAACTGTCCCTAAAACCTATGGTTTTTTCAGTGAATTTCAAAGGTTTTTTAAATGCTAATTTCTAACTATAACGTGTCTGAAACCTATGGTTTTTTCATTGAATTTCAAAGGTTTTTAAAATGCTAATTTGTAACTATAACGTGCCTGAAACCTACGGTTTTTTCAGTGAATTTCAAAGGTTTTTTAAATGACAATTTTTAAATGTATTAATTTTTATATTAATTTTTTTCATACTGATTTACTACATTTTTAGAAATAATTTCTTTTACATATTTTATTTTTTAAATTACATTGTAATTACATTATACATTACATTACAAAAAATACTTTCTCAGAATGAATTACTTTAGTTTAAATACTTTGCACATAGGCAATAGACTTTTAAGTACAGTAGTTACAGTTGTTGCAATGGGCAACACATTTTCAAACACAATGCAACATTCAGCTCAATGTGAATTTCTAGTTAAATGCAATTAGTTACTTTATGGATTACTTTTCTAACCACAGGACTGGATCCTAGATTCAGTCCTGGTACATCTCCTGTAAACAGTTGAGTAAAAGCGTTTTGGTTACAGTCGTGATTTTTAAGGAATATTATTGTATTTTAAAAGTTGACACTTAGAAACTTTTTCTCATAGAATCACCAATGTTATCCTATGGAAGGAAATTCACTTAGCAGGTAAAAACTGTTATCGTTACTTTTTCTTACTCAGTGTTGGATCCTGGATCCAGCACTGGTGCATCTCCTGTAAACAGTTGAAAGAATGCGTTTAAGTCATACAGGCGATTTTTAAGGAATATTTGTAGTTTGTGAAAATCGACACTTTGAAACTTTTCTGCTGAAAACCAGACAATGGATTCCTATGGAAGAAAATATAAGTTACTGGTAAGTACGGTTAAAATTACTTTTCAGGACCAGTACTGGGCTGAAAGATACAGCACTGAGGTCTCTCCTTATAACAGGTGAGTAAATCGGAATTCGTATTTCGGCTGATTTTAGAGGAATATTTGTATGTTTCAAAAATCAACACTTAGAAACTTTTTCAGCAAAACGCAGGCAATGATATCCTATGGAAGGAAATTCAAGTTACTGGTAAGTACGGTTAAAATTACTTTTGAGGATCAGTACTGGGCTGAAAGATGCAGCACTGAGGTCTCTCCTGATAACAGGTGAGTAAATCGGAATTCGTATTTTGGCTGATTTTAGAGGAATATTTTAAAGTTCCAAAACTCCACACTTAGAAGAATTTCCAAGTGAAACCAGTCAATGTTAGCCTATGAAGGAAATTCAAGTTACCGGTAAGTACGGTTAAAATTACTTTTCAGGACCAGTACTGGGCTGAAAGATGCAGCACTGAGGTCTCTCCTGATAACAGGTGAGTAAATCGGAATTCGTATTTCGGCTGATTTTAGAGGAATATTTTAAAGTTCCAAAACTCCACACTTCGAAGAATTTCCAAGTGAAACCAGTCAATGTTAGCCTATGTAAGGAAATTCAAGTTACTGGTAAGTACGGTTAAAATTACTTTTCAGGACCAGTACTGGGCTGAAAGATGCAGCACTGAGGTCTCTCCTGATAACAGGTGAGTAAATCTGAATTCGGATTTCGGCTGATTTTAGAGGAATATTTGTATGTTTCAAAAATCAACACTTAGAAACTTTTTCAGCAAAAAGCAGTCAATGATATGCTATGGAAGGAAATTCAAGTTACTGGTAAGTACGGTTAAAATTACTTTTGAGGATCAGTACTGGGCTGAAAGATGCAGCACTGAGGTCTCTCCTGATAGCAGGTGAGTAAATCGGAATTCGTATTTCGGCTGATTTTAGAGGAATATTTTAAAGTTCCAAAACTCCACACTTAGAAGAATTTCCAAGTGAAACCAGTCAATGTTAGCCTATGAAGGAAATTCAAGTTACCGGTAAGTACGGTTAAAATTACTTTTCAGGACCAGTACTGGGCTGAAAGATGCAGCACTGAGGTCTCTCCTGATAACAGGTGAGTAAATCGGAATTCGTATTTCGGCTGATTTTAGAGGAATATTTTAAAGTTCCAAAACTCCACACTTAGAAGAATTTCCAAGTGAAACCAGTCAATGTTAGCCTATGAAGGAAATTCAAGTTACCGGTAAGTACGGTTAAAATTACTTTTGAGGATCAGTACTGGGCTGAAAGATGCAGCACTGAGGTCTCTCCTGATAACAGGTGAGTAAATCGGAATTCGGATTTCGGCTGATTTTAGAGGAATATTTGCACAATGGTGAAGGGAGGGGGCGGGGCCTGAGGTGACATCTGTGCAAACGCGCCCCGTGGTGCGTTTTAAGTTGGGGGATTAAGTCCCCTTGAATCATGAGGGTCCCTTCGGGCCAACTAGCCCACCAGGAACCTCCAGTATGCGCCAGAGGGCTGCGTTGCAGAGACATGTACAGAGGCCACACCCCTTTTTACAACTCTCTGCAACGCAGCTCTGTGGCGCTTTCTGGACGTACCTGTTGGGCTAGTTGGCCCCCAGGGACCCTCAGGATTGAAGAGGATTTAATTCCCCATCTTAAAACGCGCCACGGGGCCTGTTTGCACACATGTCACCTGAAGCCCCGCCCCTCCCTTCACCACTGTGCAAACGCGCCCGTGGCGCGTTTTAAGTCGGGGGATTAACTCCCTTGAATCCTGAGGGTCCCTGGGGTGCAACTAGCCCACCATATACCTCCAAAAGCGCCATAGAGCTGCGTTGCAGAGAGGTGTAAAAGGGGCGTGGCCTCTGTACACCTCTCTGCAAGGCAGCTCCCTGGCGCATACTGGAGGTTCCTGGTGGGCTAGTTGGCCCCCAGGGACCCCCAGTATTCAAGGGGAATTGCCTCTCTGCAAACGCGCCAGGGGCGCGTTTGCAGAGTGGTGAAGGAAGGGGCGGGGCCTGCGGGCCCGATCGTTTTTTTTTTTTTTTGGGGAGGGGGCCGCATGGCCTCCTCCCGGGCCACTACTTGCCCCGGGGACCCCATCCCCCGGGGCTGGCCCTCTCGTTGGGGACTGTGGGGGTCCCCAATCCCCCCACAGTCCCGCCGGCTCCCCGTGTCCTACGGGAGCCGGCATTGCTTTACACATGGGGAGCAGCTAACATGCTGCTCCCCATGTGGAAAGCAATCGGCTTTGGATATTGGAAGAGAGAGCAGGCTTCCTGCCTCTCTTCCAATATCCAAAGCAGTTTGCAATGACAGGACGGGAGCCGCGAGGCTCCCGTCCTGTCATTGCGAACAGCAGTGTCCCGGGGGTAGGCACCCCGGGACACTGCAGGAGCCGGCCCTGGGGGTGGTGGTCCCCAGGGCCATCAAGGGCTCCAGGAGGGGGCCGCGCGGCCCCCTCCCATTCAGTGCACAGCCCCGGGAGGTGGTGGTCCTCGGGCTCTGGGGGTCCAAAACGGACCCCCATTGTAATTTTTCTTAGTGCCCCGGGAGGTGGTGGTCTCGGGCGTGTGGGGCTGGAGCCCCCCACACAGGTTTTTAATTAAAAAAGAAGCCCCGGGAGGTGGTGGTCCCCGGGCTGGGGGAGGGCTCAGAGCCCTCCCGCACCATTCTACATAAAGCCCCGGGGGTGGTGGTCCCTGGGCTTGGGGGCCCTTAGAGGCCCCCACACATAAAATTAACCCCCCAGCATGCCCCGGGACTTGGCCCACCCGGGGCCAATTAACATCGAAGCGCGGAGACCGCGCTTCGATTTTTTTTTCGGCAGGGTTTGCGCTCCCTGAGCGCATCCTGCCGATTTTTAAAAAAAAAATTTTTTTGGGCCCAGGGGTCCTTGTGGGACCCCCTGAGCAGACCTAGGGGGTCAGGGTGTTTCTACCCTGCTCCCTTTGTGCGCTTTGCGCACTTGTTTCTGTCCCTCGGTTCTACCGAGGGATAAAATGGCTGCCAACACTTCCTGATTTGGAGTGTTGACAGCCAATTAACATAAAGCTCGTGCTCGGGAGGATCCGCGGCCCTAGATATATATATCTTTTTACTTTTCATTTTCTCAGCAACTACTGAACGGATTTACACCATTTAACAAAAAGGGTTCTTTCTGAACCAAGAACTACCTCTTTGCCAAATTTGGTGTAATTCCGTTCAGCAGTTCGGGCTGTAGCCGTGTCTAAAGTTTCCTATGGAAAATTGCATGGGGAAAACGCGTTTGGGACCCCCCTTTTTCTCGGCCCCCGCTTGACGAATCCCCCGAGACTTTCAGGGTAGGAGCGGACCGGAGCGCCCCACAAAGTTTGAAAATTTTGCGAAGATACGTCAACCGGCAAGAGAGTTATTTCAAATAGAATGTCGCGGATTTCCTATGGATAATAGGTTGTAACTATAACTATCTACTGGCGACCGCCAGTAGATAATATATATATATACATATATATATATATATATATATATTGAAACAAAACACTTGCTCTCTCAACTTCCAGCCGGCGATGAGAGAGTCCCGGACTCCAGTGATGAGTGGCAAAAAAGGTCTTTATTTTCACAAAGCCATTTATGACGTGTTTCGGACAACACGGTGTCCTTGATCACATGCGGAAATGCAGTCCGCCTCCATTTTTTGTATTGCTCTGAATCACCTCCCCCGTGTCACATGATAAATGAACATAGGCAAAATACTGTTCTATAGCACCTAAAGTAGTCTGTTCTCATTCCCAGGTGTTTGCCGATGTAAACAAATAGCACATTACCTCTATGTTTTTAAGTGTGGTTAACCAGGCGATATTGAAACTCGTCAAACATATTTATGTGACAGACACTGTAAGTCAATGCATAAATATATAAATATGAATAAATAAATAACTGATACAATTTCTCAGCATTTAAATACTAAACCCATGTGTGCTAAAATATATAAATAAATAAATACTTTCATATCTAAATATTTAAAAGCTTTAAAACATGTATAACTGCTTAAATGCATTCACATTTCATGGTTATCACATCAGATACTGGTTTGTGGTCTGATAGCCCAACCTGTGCAATTATCGCCTTTAATAAAACCTTAAAAACAGGAAATCCCAGCGAGGGCACACGAAAGGGAGATTCCACCTCTTGGAATAATAGTACTATGTCTGCATGAATGCTAGACTGGCGTGGCCTCTCGGTTACTCAGTTGTCGTTAGGCCCAAAAGTCCTTAGGATAACAAATATGGCTATAGGGAATGTCTTACATTGTACGGCAAACACTGATCGCTATAAGTGCATGAGTGCAAAACAAGTGCAGATAAAACACTATTATCATGGTAGGGCGGCCGCCAATCCATGTAAAAAAGTGCTAGTGCAAACCTAAAATCTATGTGTCTAAAAATTATTTAATGTGGGGTTAAAATTGATGAATTAGCAGCAAATAAACTTTTAGTTATAAAAAGAGATAGACATGCCCATTATTGACAGAATAATTTCTCTCATGTTATTTTTCTCTTATCTGTTTTGCAGTAAGTTGAACTAAATATAGGAGAATAAATATTGGTAGATCACTGTACCCAACATCCAAAATGGCGACTCTGTGACTGAATGCATTATTACAGATTTACAAAACATTATGGAGGTCTTCCGTATTGTTGAGCCCATTGGGAGCTTTGCTATCGAGCTCAAGAATCATACGGGACTCCAATTGGTGCAAGGATCTTTCCCTGTTCCCTCCTCTACGTGGAGTGGGAACCACCGCAATCACGAAATACTTTAAACACCTCAAGTTGTTGTTATGTTCAGTCTTGAAATGTCTTGCAACTGGGTACGCTGTGTCATTGTTTACTATTGCTCGTAAATGTTGCAAAATTCTAACATGCACCTGTAGCTTCGTGCTCCCCGCGTATCGTAAGCCACAGATGCATGTTAGAACATAGACAGCGTACTCCGTTCTGCAGTTGTAGCTGCCTTTGATAGGGATTTCAGTCTGGTGGAAAGGGGTGGAGTACTTTGTAGTGTTCTCTCCAAATTTACACGCTCTGCATGTCGTGCATTTAAAAAACCCCTGTCTGGGTTGTAGCCACATTTTTTTGGAGTGAATTTCAGGACTGCTTTAACTATTTGGGACCTCATAGACACCCCTTTCCTGAAAGTAATTATAGGGTCTGCTGAAAGATTTTGTGCCAAAACTGCGTCTGCACGTATGATTGGCCAGTTGTGTTTGATAATTGACCTTATTTTTCTCTCCTGCCGGTTGTATGTCATTATTAGTCTGGGTGTGCTGTTTCCTTGTGGATCATCGCTGTTGTTACTCTTAGATTCCAACAAGGATTCCCTAGATTTGAGTGTCACTTTGGCTACTGTTTCCCTGAGGACGGAGTCGCTGTATCCTCTGTTTCTGAATCTCCTAACAGCCTCTTGTGTGACCACATCCAAATCTTGTTGGGTACTACATATTCTTTTAAGTCGGAGGAGTTCCCCATATGGGATGCTCCGTATCAAATGTTTTGGATGTGCGCTATCAGCATGAAGCGTAGAGTTTCGTGCTGCCACTTTTCTATGTAGAGTGGTGGCTATACTGCCTTCCCTGATATATACTCTTACATCCAGGAACTCAATGCTTTCTTTGTTGATATGTGAGGTAAATTTCAGGTTCGCAGTATTGACATTAATGCTATTGATGAAAAAGGTAGCACTATCTTCATCACCCTGCGACTCTATAAACACATCGTCTATATATCTGAGCCAATGTTTTACATGTCTAGCATACATCTCTGAGTGTGCGGCCCTGAGAGCCCGCTCCTCCCACCAGCCAACCAGCAAACAGGCATAGCTGGGAGAGAAGCAGGCTCCCATAGCCACCCCCCTCAATTGTTTGTACATTTCACTACCAAAAATGAAAAAGTTGTTGTTTAGCCACCATGATATCAAATCAATCAACATCTTATTGTGTTCATAGCATTCAAGTGGTCTGGTATCCAGGAAGTGTTTGACTGCCAAGAGTCCAGTAGGATGTTCAATGCATGTGTAGAGGGACTCTATGTCCAGAGTATATATATACCCGGACGAAGGCGTGGTCGTTTTTTCTCTGATGCACTGATTGCATTTTGCACTTTATATTGAAGAAAACTATGCATAAATAAGAAATTAAAAAAAAGATTTCCAAGGAGCAACAACCTGGTGTGATCTTGCTTTGTGAAGTGCTGCCTTTTTGTGCCCCTTGGTTATAGTGGTGTAACGAAGACGAGGGTAACACTGGATACGAGTTTTCATATATATATATATATTTATTCACTGAAAAAACCATAGGTTTCATAGATATTATAGTTAGTTGAACATTTCATTCGTACAGAACCAGAGAAATTCGGCTGTTATAGTTAGTTGAGCTAACTATAATTCGCACCCCCGCAATGCACTGCTGATGACGTCACCTATTACATCACTCATGACATGGTCAGTGACATCACTGATGACATCACTGATGACATCTCAAATGACATCTCAAATGATATCACTGATGACATTATCCATTTAATATCTGATGCACCTCCTCACACCCTAATATAACTTTTCATACACCTTCTCTAAAATATAGACTACCATTCTCGAAACCATAGACACACCAATTCCAGTTAGTATATTCCCACTCACTGATTCATAGGTCTACACACACATCCATTCACCCATACAGTCACTCATACAAGCAGTCACTCATCAATGCAGCCACTGATATATGCACTCATACACCCATAAAGATACTCACATACTGCCACTCACCCATAGTTACTCACACACCTAGTGATTCACCCAAAGAATCAACCACACTGCCATTTACTCACCTATACAGTTATACACACACCACCTCACTTATTCATACAGATAGTAACACATACGTATTCTCATCTACAATCACTCACAGAAGCACACACTCACCCTGAGTGATTACAGAAGTTCATGTGTACTTCTAGAGTGATTGTACATCAAGGAGTGCATCAGTAGTGCCTGTGTGATTGCATAAGTGCATAGGTAGTGCCTGGATGATTTTCTAAGTGCATGGGTACTAGATGGATAATTATATGAGTACAGGGGTAGTGCTTGAGTTATTGGACGAGTGCATGGGTAATGCCTGGGTGATTGAAGGAGTACATGGATAGTGCATGGCTGATTGGAGGAGTACATGGGTAATGCTTAGGTGCATTGAGGAGTGCATTAGTAGTGCCTGTGTGATTGCATGAGTGCATACATAGGGGCCGATTCCGATCTCGGCCGGTAGGGCACCGAATCGGATTCGGCATTACCGGATCCGATTCGGAGCCCTGTTTCCCGACCGAGTCGGACGTGCGTCCGGGCGAGCGAGTACGATGCGAGCGCACGCGAAATCGCCGACCGACTCGTTCGCGGGACCCAACCGCTCCGACCGACTTGCTCGGACTCGACTTGCACCGCGCAATGGAGATGTTCCCCGGCCGGGTAAGGACGATGCGCGCCTCGAGCAGTCCGACCAACTCGCGCCGCCCGGCTCGAAAGAGCAGTCGGAGCCGTACTTTGGGGGTCCATGTCGGACACCCCTGTATGCCTTGCCACGCGAGTCACACACAGGGGGGACCCATGGGTCCCCCCTACCTGTGCATGTACGCTGTGAACCGCTTCGCCGCGAACCCGCTGTAGGGGGCGCCCTTGTTCGCCTCGCACCCATTGAGTCAATGGGAGCCCGCGTAGGCGTTGTACGACCGTCTCCCATTGACTTCAATGGGAGTCCGACCGAATCGAGTCCGATAGCATGCGAACGCATCGTACTCGTCCGGTCGGACTGCTACGGTCCGATTCGGTCGGAAATCTCACCGGGTCCGGCTCAGTCGGAGAGATTTCCGGCCCGAATCAGAATCGGCCCCTAAGTGTCTGGATGATTTTATAAGTGCCTGGTTACTACCTGAGTAATTGAAAGACTGCAAGGGTAATAGCTAGGTGATTGCATGAGTGCAGGGATAATGTATGGGTCATTGCAGGTATGCATCTGTAATGTAAGTGATTGCATGAGTGCACAGATAATGTGTAGGTAATTGGAGGAGTGCATGACTAATGCCTCACTGATTGCATCACTGCAAGAGTAATGTCTGGGTCATTGTATGACTGTAGTGGTAGTGCATGAGTGTTAGAAAAAGTGTACAAGTTGTGTCTGGGTGATTTTTAAAGTGCATGGGTACGGGCTGGATGATTGAAGGAGTACATGGATACTGCCAGGGTGATTGCAGCAGTGCAACACTACTGCCTGGGTTATTCTGTAAGTGCATAGCTAGTGCCTGGTTGATTGCATGAGTGCAAGATTAATGTGTGGGTGGTTGCATGACTGTATTCATAGTGCCTGGAAGATTGGAAACGTGTTTAAGTAGTGCCTGGGTGATTTTTTTAGTGCATGGGTACTGTGTGATTGCAGCAGTGCAAGAGTAGTGCCTGGGCTATTGTATGAGTGCATAGCTAGTGCCTGAGTGATTTCATGAGTGCAAGACTAATGTCTGGGTGGTTGCATGAGTGTAGTGGTAGTTCCTGGGTAATTGCAGAAGTCCATAAGTAGTGTCTGGGTTAATGCATGAGGGCATAAGAAGTACCTGGATGATTTTATAAGTGCATGGATACTGCCTGAGTTATTGAAGGAGTGCATGGGTAATGCCTAAGTGATTGCATGAGTGCAGGGGTAATGTGTAGATAATTAGAGGAGTGCATGGCTAATGCATAAGTGATTGCATAAGTGCAGAGGTAATGTCTGCGGGATTAGAGGAGTGCATAGTTAATGCCTCAGTAATTCCATGAGTGTAGGAGTAATGTCTAGCTAATTGAATGAGTGTAGAGGTAGTGCCTGGGTGATTGCAGGAGTGCATAGGTAGTGCCTGAGTGATTTTATACCTTGAAGGGTTCTGGCTGGGTGATTGGAGGAGTACAGGAGTAGTATCTGGGTGATTGGAGGACTGCATAAATAGTGCCTGGGTGATTTTATAAGTGCATGTGTACTGCCCAAATGAATAGAGCATTGTATAGAGACTGCCTGGATGATTGAAAAAGTGCAAGGGTAGTGTCTGGGTGATTGCATGAGGGCAGGGGTAATGTTTAGGGGATTGGAGAAGTGTATAGGTACTACCTGGGTGATTGGAAGAATGTACAGGTAATGTCTAGCTGATTGCATGAGTGTACAGATAGTGCCTGGGTGATTGGAGGAGTACATATGTAGAGTCTGGGTGATATTATATCTGTATGGGTACATGCTAGGTGATTGTTGAGGTGCATGGGTGATGGCAGGAGTGTGGGAATACTGCCTAACTGTATCGATAAGTTTAGGGTAGTGTTTGAAAAAATAGATGAGTGCAGTAAAACCGACTGTAAACATTAGTTCATATTATCATGCTTATTACATTATTTCATGTTACCTTCTTTATTAATGAAGAATATAAAACTCAGTGAAACTATTTTACAGTAGTTTTATTATAAACTGAATTTAAAATCTTTTCAAACTTTAGTATTATTTTCTGTGAAAAAAAGAAGAAAAACTGTTATTACATATAATATTATACTTTTAAGAATACAACATAATTTTTCAATTACATAACATATTCAGTTTCCCTTTTTTGCTGTTCTCAGATTCTACTGAATTTCACCATACACAGTGATTTCAATGTAGATCATCATATAACAGCGGGGAAAAAAATACAATCAATGATATTGTAAAAAAAACAAATCTGGTTTGAAAATATTTACAACAAGTTCAACTATCTGTTTACCTATCTACAGTTTATAAATTACATTCTTCAACTACATTAAATCATTTATTTCTCTGAAGTACATTTTCTAAAATATACACTCTCATTTACATTGTGTATAATATAAAGATACAATATATTAACTACTTCTTTGAAACACAATTTTGCAAATGCAATAATAATTAGCACAAACAATAATCCAAACAGTAATTGTTCACATCTTCCGAATAGGCCGAATAATGTTTCCAAATCCATTTGCATTGAAAACATCCAAAATAAACTCATTAATTTGTGTTCACATCTTCCCAATAGGCCGAATGATGTTTTCAAAAATTTGGCATCAAAAATATAAGATATGAATTTGGTAATTCGAAAGGCAATCTACATTTTGAATTCCAAATGGGCATCATTGCAATGTGTCCATCCTTTATTGTACTTTAAATACACAGTATAGTGTCCACATGGAAAATAATAGACACTGCTTTAAAAGTTCTTCCTGAAATTGATACTTGACTTGCCACAAAATTTTTAATTCCATTTGCTCTACAATGTTGTAGCATTAAAATGAAATATTTTGCAAATCTTTCTATATATAATGTTGACAACATTTCTGATTTACAATGAGAACATTTCATATCTTGGTTAGCTGTTTTTACTAATTTGTTAAATGACACTGATATGCAATCTGGTATCGTCAAGAATAAGAATCGTTCAGTGTCTATTTCAGTGGTAGAAGAAAATGAACACTCTTCACATTTATGATCCCATCTGTAACTTAGTCTAAATACATTTTCAATTTCTATTCCTTCATCTTCTAATACTCCAAGCATAAAAATAAGAAATTCTTGTGCATCTTGTTGTATATTTAATATAAATTTCAATGAACCAGTACATATATCCAAAAGATTCCGAATTCCAGAAGCAGTATGGATTTTAGTTCTATCAGTTACCAACTTTTGAAAAATATAATGCAGTAAAGAACAGAATCTTTTTTCTCGATTTTCCATAATTTCATGATGAAGATCCTCTAGATAAAAGACAACATTTACAAGTACATTAGCGTAGCAGTGGATACCTTCACTATTTTTAAACTGGTATCCTACAATATCATCAGCAGTGTCCATTTTCATTTTCTTTGCAGCTTCATCATTCTCTTGAATTGTTTTATTTTTTTGAATCTCACTAGAATGTTTGTCATATTTCTGTTTTGAGCACATTACACGTTTCTCATATATGGGATATTCACCTAAGTTAGGAGCCTAAAGTCTTCTTAACCGATTGTACTCTCTTACACAATTTGCATCAGCACTAATCTTTTTCTCATCAAAAACAATCAAATACAAACCAGATAATGTTCTTACTCGAGACAATGCAACATATGCCATGCCCTCTTTAAACACTGTACTTCCAATATTTACCAAAGCACTATCTACACTTAAACCTTGAGACTTATGAATGGTTACTGCATATGCTAAAGAAAGAGGAAACTGTTTACTATGAACATACAAGTCTTTTACAAGCAAAAAAAAACCAGCACAACGTCCAATCTGTTTTACCTCTTCAATCTGATCAAATTTAATCTTCAAAAATTCAATTCTATCTCTGTTCTGAAAATTTACAAAATCAACAACTTTTCCCATTGCTCCATTTACTAAACCTTCTTCTACATTCAAATTACGCTGTAAAGGTCTACTAAGTAGGTAACCTCACCCTTCTGTTCAACAATGGTATGGGGTCCACTCCATTTGTCTTGGAGAGCTGCTGGGGCAACTGGCTCCAACACCCACACCTTCTGTCCTGGCTGGTAAACAGTCAGGACAGCCTTTTGGTAATGCCAGGCTTTTTGCAGTTCCTGGCTAGCCTCAAGGTTTTTAGTTGCCTTTTTCATGTACACAGCCATCCTGGAGCGGAGACCAAGTACATAGTCCACTATGTCTTGCTTTGGGAGCTTGAGAGGTAACTCCCATCCTTCCTTCACCAAGCACAATGGACCCCTGACAGGGTGACCAAACAAAAGTTCAAAAGGGCTGTAGTCAACCCCCTTTTGAGGCACCTCCCTGTATGCAAATAAAAGGCAGGGCAAGAGTATGTCCCATCTTTGCCTAAGCTTCTCTGGGAGCCCTTTAATCATGCCCTTCAAGGTTTTGTTGAATCTCTCAACTAAACCATTGCATTGTGGGTGATAGGGTGTGGTGAACTTGTAAGTCACTCCACACTCCTTCCACATTACTTTTAAGTATCCAGACATAAAGTTAGCACCCCTGTCTGATACAACCTCCTTAGGGAAGCCCACTCTTGAGAAAATTCCCAGGAGGGCTCTTGCCACCACAGTTGCTGTAGTGGTCCTAAGGGGAATAGCTTCTGGGTACCTGGTGGCATGATCCACTACCACCAGGATAAACCTGTGCCCAGATGCTGTTTGGGGATCCATGGGACCAACAATGTCAATCCCCACCCTTTCAAAGGGAACCCCACCACAGGTAGTGGTATCAGGGGGCCTTTGTAGTGCCACCTGCCTTGCCACTGGCCTGGCAGGTTACACAGGAGCAACAAAACTCCTTGGTGTCTTCAGACATGTGGGGCCAGTGAAAGTGAGGGACAATTCTGTCCCAAGTCTTGTTCTGGCCCAGGTGACCTGCTAAGGGAATGTCATGGGCTAGGGTCAATAGGAAGCCCCTGAACTTCAGAGGTATAACCAACCTCCTGGTAGCACCAGGCTTGGGGTCTCTACACTCTGAGTACAAGAGTCCATCATCTCAATACACTGTATGGGGACCACTAGCTTTCCCAGCAGCCTCAGCAGCAGCTTGCTGTCTGAGGGGTTCAAGAGAGGGGCAGCTCTGCTGCTCCTGGCTCAGATCTGCCCTGGAAGGGTCCCCTGTCACCAAGAACTCAACCTGGTCAGGTTCAAGCCCCTCTGGGACAGTTCCTTCCTCAGGACTGAGATCATCCCCCTCAAGAGACTGATCTTCCTTCTGAGCCAAGGGGGAAGGCACTGCCTTTACCCTACTACTCCACTTCTTGGAGGGCACTTGGTCCATTATTCCAGAATCCAAGGCCTGTTCAGTGTTAGACATTTTGGCTTGTGACCTGGTCACAGCAAACACATCTGCAGGGATGCCCAGCATTTCTGCATGGGTCATGAGCTCCACTTCTGCCCAAGCTGAAGTTTCTAAATCATTGCCAAGCAAGCATTCAACTGGTAGGTCTGCACTTACCACAACCTTCTTAAGGCCAGTTACCCCTCCCCAGGAGAAGTTAACAACTGCCAGAATATGGTCTGTTCTGACATTGCTAGCATTGGTCACTTGGTACATTTCACCAAGTATAATCTGCCCAGGATTCACAAGGTCTTGTGTCACCCTGGTGATAATTGCCCCTGTGTCCCTAAATGCCATAGCCTCTTTTCCATTGATTAAGGGCTGTTGTCTGTACTTGCCCAGATTACTGGGACTCACAGAGGAGGTCACATCCATGCCTCCATCACAGACTAGGACAGTCTGAGTGAGTTCTCTGACTAGGTCAGAGCTCATCTCCTTACCCAGGGTCAACCCTACTAAACACTTGGCTTGTGTACTCCCACCACCAACTGTGACTGCACTAGGTGGAGCAGGTGCCTTAGGGGCATTGGTGGGGGCTGGAGTATAGTCTTTGGACTTGGTGCAATCACTGGTCCAGTAGGTCTTTTGCTTACAGACCTTGCACCATGGTTTCTTTTGGCCTTTCCCTTTGTTAGACTGTGAATCCCCACCTGAAGAAGATTTTTGGGGGCCTTGTGAAGACTTCTGGTCTTTACCCTTCTCCCCACCCTTATCAGAGTTCTTAGAATCTTGCTTCTTTGGGTCACCACCTTGGTTCTGTACCTTCTGCCTCACCCTGGTTCTGACCCATTTGTCTGCCTTCTTTCCCAATTCTTGGGGAGAGGTCAGATCAGAGTCCACCAGGTACTGATGCAACAGCTGATTTGGACAGTTATTAAGAATCTGCTCCCTCATGATAAGATTCTACAATCCTGTGAAGTCACACACCTTACTGCCCATCAACCAACCTTCCAGAGCCTTAGCAGAACAATCCACATAGTCTACCCAGTCTTGAGTCTGTGTTTTTTGGGTATCTCTGAACTTCAACCTGTATTGTTCAGTTGTTAGGCCAAACCCATCAATCAGAGCACTCTTCAAGACTTTGTAATTGTCAGCATCCTCTTCTCTTACAGTGAGGAGCTTGTCTCTACCTTTGCCTGCAAATGAGAGCCATAAGATTGCTGCCCACTGCTCCTGAGGGACCCTCTGTACTTTACAGGCCCTCTCCAGTGCAGTTATCCATTTGTGGATGTCATCCCCACTCTGGTAGGGAGGGACAATCTTGCTCAGGTTTCTATGGTCATAAGACCTTTCCCTATCTCTGGGGAAATGGCTGCCACCATGGGACTCTAGTCCCAAATTTTTTCTCTCTCTATAGAGATCTAGGGACTCCCTGTCTATAGCCAATTGCTGTTTTCTGAGTTCAAGCTGGGCTTGCTCATACTGAATCAGTCTCTTCCTCCTCGCATGAGAGGATTCCCTTCCATGAGAGGAGACAGAGGTCCCTACTGAGGTGTCAGAGTGGTTAGACTCCTGAGAAGGAGATCTAGGCCTTCTGGGCACACTCACAATTATTCCTGGGGGGACAAAGGGGAGGTCATTCTGATCCTCCTCCTCCTCCACAGGAGGAATTGGGTTTTCCAGGTCAAGGTCATTTTCACCTTCCTGGCCAGTTTCAGAGGGGGGGGTCTGGGTTTCTTCACCCCTGACCCCTTCCTCATTTTCTGCCCTCTCTGCCTACCCCTTCAGACCCTAGGGGCCTGCTGAGATCATCAGCCAGTAACACCTCCCTGAGGTGTTGGGTGCTGGTACTTTTGCCTGCCTTCAACTTCCTAGTATTGCACAATGCTCTCAATTCCAAGAATGGGAGATTATCATACTTGGAGGGAAGAAGCCCACTGGCTTCTGGCAAGGACTCACTGGGTCCTGGCTTTGAAGACATTACTAGTGAGGTGTGGTGTATGCAGACCGGACAATTGCTTCGTTGGTGCCTGCCAAGCAGGGGAGTCACTCCTTGACCCCAAGGGAGATTCTTCAGTCCTCTAATCTTAAAGTAGAGCGTCGAAGGTCCAGGATTCTGTGTCAGAGTTTCGTCCAGGTAAATCTCAAGTCCTAGGGACTGGGGTCCCATACTTATACCAAGTTAGGGGGTTGGACATACTCTGGGGACCCACCTATGGGAGGGTCAGGGCAGAGGGGTGGTTACACCCCTTTCCCTTTGTCCAGTTTTGCACCAGAGCAGGGGCTGGAAGCCCCTTAGCCGGTTTGAACTGGGGTATGCACAGGGACACCAAATGTGCCCCCAGTGCAGGACTTCAAAGCACCAGAGAGTGCTCCCGCCCAGCCCCAATACACATTATCCTGTCTGGGGAGGTGGTTACACCTCCCTGGGTCAGGAAACCTATTGTCCAGGCCTCACCTGCCGGAGTTTCAGTCAGCAGCAGGAGGCAAGACCCGTGTCTGTGGCAGCGGCATCCATTTTGTGATGCCATGGCTTGGAAAGAAGTTACCGGGCAGGCCGGTGTGTACATGTCTCTCCCTCTAGAAGGGTGGAATGCTACCCCTGCCGCCAGAACTGGCAGGGGGGTAGTATTCCAAGATGTTTGACACCAAACACGACATGTTTCTGTGCAGCCATCCCAAAGTTAGCATTTAACACGAGGTTATAATGCGCTTAAGAGTATATGGTCAGGCTGCACTACAAACAGCATCAGAGAAGGGTCTCCGAACGCTGCAGAGGGGCTCTGCTCATGCAGGGGCACCCTCTCACATAGGAACCAAGCACTCTGCCTTCAGGATTGACAAGGCCTGCCATAGGAGTGACTTATAGGTTTATATGTGTGTATGTATGTAGTGATATGGGTAACCTATATCACAGTAAGGGGTGCATGCACCACTTTACCCAGGCTGCAGTAGCAGACCTGTGGTGTCATTTTGGATGGCCTTCCAAGGGTGGCACAATACATGCTGCAGCCCCTGGTAGGCCTCTGAGGTACCTATGCCCTGGGTACATAGTATACCATATACTAGGGACTTATAAGGGCACTCCAGATTCCAATTAGAGATGTGCTTAAGGCACATGGAAACCATTTTAGAGAGGAAGCAGCTGGGCTGGGGTTCTGATTAGCAGGGCCCCAGCCAGACTAAAGTCGAAAAACAGTGAAGCATCAGCAAAAAGTGGGGGTACCCATGTGAAGCAGATCCTACTCTCCTACAGAATACACTGTCGAAATCTTGTTGTACGATATTCTGAAGCTGGAATCTATACTGGTCGTTCATCATATCGTCCACCTTTTCCAGTGGGGAAGAGCTGTGGAAAACAACGAGCTTCTAAACTTTTTTCCCATACACTCATGGGAGTTCCCTTAGCTTTCTTCATTTGGAATAATTCAATAGTGTTTCCTATCATTTCTTTTGAATGTAGTTGATGTATACTATAATGTTCATACATTTCTTCACTCCTCGAGTGTTCCAGTTTTTCTATTTGGCCAGTTGAAATTTCTCTTTCATCTTCCAAAGATATATTTTTTTTCCACATATACATTTTTATAATAAATATTGTTCTTTACAAGATATAATGTAGCCTTTTGAAGTTTGGTGACATCTACTAACTCTTGTCATATTTTCCGACTCTTTGTTGGCACACCATTAGCTAGAAAACTACAGGTTCACTTTCCTCTCTTTCTACACCAAGAGTTTCAATAGTTTTCTTAAAATCTAAAGGTAGATACACAACTCTTCCTTTTAAACCTCTTTGTCAATCTGTTGGAGGCAGCTTGCCTGTTTTAGGCTCCATAAGAACTATAGCCTGAAACGGGTGCACAGATTGAATTAGAATGGACTCACACATATTTAAATCTATCAGTTTGAGAGGAATAGCTACCAACTCTAGCTTATTATGTACAGCTCTAGCTGGCATTTTGTTCTCTTCTAATTTGCTGCAACAATATTTACAAATACGTTGATCACTACCCAACTCAAAACTATCTTCCACCAACAAATAGGCACCAAATTTCTCCCACTTATCATTGTTTTCCTTTTCACTTTTTAAATACGCATCAATATTCCTAGTTTGACTTCTATAGTGAGTATGTCCACAACAAATACAAACATAGTTTGGTTTTTCACAAGAAACTACCTTAAACTTTGTAATTTCTTCTGCAAACTTCTCAGTAGTACTATCTTCCACCTCGTTCTTCAACACCTACACTTATCAAACTCTCACTTTCTCTACACTCCTCTTGAGGACCAAAGAAACAAAACTGTATATCATCAGACCTTTTTTTACATCCAATACTGAACCATGCAAAAGACCTGTGTTTATTTCACTTAAAGATAATGCAGGACTTTTCACATAGTACAATCTTCTTACTAACTTCTGCATTTCAGAGGTATGTACTACTAACATTCATAATTGATGAAAAGTACTTCAACACACTTTTCTAGAAATACAATCCAGAGAATGACCCTGCAAGTTAGTATATTTTCTCACTTTACAAGGATCTAGTCCTTGCAACGTCTTAATCTTCTGTTTAACACTTTTTTTTACTATAATCTTGTAAGAAATTACGTAATATATCAATAGATTCCTGTTGTATACTACAAATACTACTACAATCCCACTTATACACTGGAGTTTGTGTACATCTCCCTTGAACTTCTTCAGCTATTACTTCTCCACATTTCTAGGAACCATCTTTTCTTTTTCAATTGGACAACCGTTTTTAACCTCATAACAACGAACACTGGTATCAACTGCATGAACTAATGTATTTAGTTGAAAATAGCTTTCTTCATTAAAAAAAAGTTCAGTACTAGAAGAGTGCTTCCATTCACCCGAAAAAAATTGGCAAAAGTTAGTTCTATTAACTAGTCTTTTTCTTTTACTTTTCTCCTTTATAAAGTGCATTGGTTTATTCAATGTCTTCATTCTCTTCAATACTAATATAAACAATCTTCTTTTCAATTCAAAAGCCTTTTTGACTACACTTTCAACCTGTTGTTTTTTCTTGTAAAATGCTGATTTTCTTTTATATTTTTTGCAATCTTTCAATACCTTTTGTAGTACTCTACTTTCTAATGTCTTTATATTCTTTCATCCTTCTTTCAACATAGATTGTTTTCCCATAACCTGATTTTCCATTAATTTGTCCTTTTTTCATTTCTTTCTGATTGGTTGTACTACTTTTCTTTCTCTTTTCCCCATTTTGAAAATTCATTATATTCTTTAAAAGTCTTTTAACAAATTCATTAGTTCTCTTACCAGAAGTCTTTTTCTTCAACGTCACATGTTGTACTTCATCTATTTTCTGCATTTCTCTTTCCTTTAAATAGTACTGTTTTTTCTTTTCTTTTCGTTTGATCTTTTCTTGCCATACTCAATCTTTATATCTAATAATGGTGAATATCTGAAAACAAAGAAAAGTTTAAATAGTTTTGCTAAATAATTTAATATTATTAAAATAATTATATACAAAAATTCTCATGTATAAATAAAGAAATATTTTTAATTGCATTCCAAAGCTATGTCAGATACTGCACAATACCTACAATTAGAAGACATCACAACTTATACAACAGAATCACAGAGCACAACTAAACAATTTCTCTACTGCTACCCAAATCAAATCTAAAGTACAGTCTGTCAACTTTAAAAGGCCTGCATTATGTTGTGATTAAGGTATGTCTCTACTTGCACATGTATTCTCATATGTGTCATACATTGGAAGATGCTTTACATGTAAAACAGAAGTATACATATATTTGTATGCTTCTTTTATATATAGTACACTACCAAAAAGTACAGACTCATGCATGCATTGTTTCAGAAAGATGGTGAAACTTACAGGAGAAACATGTGAAGGGTTGCTGCTTTGTTTTTGCCTATACTCAATACCTAACTATTACCTCTTTCTATATCCTTCTTTCCTCTTTCTACACCTCTCTTCCCTGTTTCTCCACCCCTGTTCTCTCTTTCTGCACTTTTCTTTACTCTTTCTACACCCCTCTTGAATGTTTCTGCAATTCTTTTGTCTGTTTCTACAACTCTCTTGCCTCTTTCTGTACTTCTCTTGTCTCTTTCTGCAGCTCTGTTGCTTCTTTCTGAACCTCTCTTGCCTCTTTCTGCACCCCTCTTGCCTCTTTGTGCACCTCTGTTGCTTCTTTCTGCACTTCTCTTGCTTCTTTCTGCACCTCTCTTGATTCTTTCAGTACCCCTGTTGCCTATTTATGAACCCTTCTTCCATCTTTGTACATCTCTGTTGCCTCTTTCTGTACCCCTCTTGCCTCTTTCTGCACCCCTGTTGCTTCCTTCTCAACTTCTCTTGCATCTTTCTGCAACTCTCTTGCTTATTTCTGTACCCCTGTTGCCTCTTTCTGCACCCTTCTTTCCTCTTTCTGCACCTCTGTTCCCTCTTTCTGCACCCCTCATGCCTCTTTCTACACTATTGTTACTTCTTTCTGCAGTACTCTTGCCTGTTTCTCCACCGCTCTTGTCTCTTCCTACACCCCTGTTCCTTTTTTCTGAACACCTCTTGTCTGTTTGTGCTCCTCTGTTGATTCTTTCTGCACTAGTCTTGCTTCCTTTTGCCCCTTTCTTACAAATGTTGACACTCCTCTTGCTTCTTTCAGCATACCTGTTCCTCCTTCTCCACCTCTGTTGGTTCTTTCTGCACTGCTGTGGCTTCTTGAGACACCCCTCTTGATTTTTTCTGCACCCCTCTTCCCTCTTTCTGTACCCCTCTTGTCTCTTTCTGCACCTCTGTTCCTTCTTTCTGCACTTCTCTTGCCTCTTTCTCTACCCCACTTGACTCTTTCTGCAACCCTCTTCTTTCTTTCTGCACTTCTCTTGCTTCTTTGTACACTTCTAATAGTCCTTCGGCACAGCTCTTGCCTCTTTTTAAATCCTTCTTCCCTCTTTCTAAACCTTTATTGCCTCTTTCTGCAACACTCTTGCCTCTTTCTGCACCTCTGTTACTTGTTTCTGTACTTCTCTTGCTTCTTTATGTACCTTTCTTGCTTATTTCTGTACCCCTGTTGCCTCTTCCTACACCCTTCTTCCCTCTTTAAACACCTCTCTTGCTTCTTTCTGCACTCCTCTTCCCTCTTTCTGTACCTCTCTTTTCTCTTTCTGTACCTCTGTTCCTTCTTTCTGCACATCTCTTGCCTCTTTCTCTACCCCACTTGCCTCTTTCTCCATCTCTCTCCCTTCTTTGTACACTTCTCTTACTTCTTTATACACTTCTGATACCTCTTTTTACATCCTTCTTCCCTCTTTCTGACCATCTCTTGCCTCTTTATGCAACCCTCTTGCCTCTTTCTGCACCTCTGGTACTTGTTTGTATACTTTTCTTGCTTCTTCCGTACCTTTCTTGCTTCTTTCTGTACCCCTGTTGCCTATTTCTACACCCTTCTTCCCTCTTTGTATACCTCTGTTGCCTCTTTCTGCACCCCTCTTCCCACTTTCTGTACCTCTCTTGTCTCTTTCTGCACCTCTCTTGCTTCTTTCTGCACTGCTCTCACTTCTTTCTGTACCTCTTTTGCAAATATCTGCATCCCTCTTGCCTCTTTCTACACCCCTCTTCCCGCACCACTCTTGCCTCTTTCTGCACCTCTGTTCCTTCTTTGTGCACTGCTCTTGGATCTTTCTACACTTCTTTTGCCTGTCTGTGCACTTCTCTTGCTTCCTTCTGCACCTCTGTTGCTTCTGTGTACTCTTATCTTGCTTCTTAGTTATTTATTTTGACTATGTTCAATACCTAACTACTAGTAAAATGGTAAAGCAGCAGCACCAGAAAACTAATATTTAACATATTATGAGTGACAAATTAGTGATTACGATACTTTGTAAGACTCTCTGGAAAAGTTCACTTGAAGTGCACTAAATGTATTTAAGTGTCTCTTTGAAATATGAAGTGCACTCTTTCAACTTGTAATGTCTTCATGGTCTTCTGTTTCAGATATGTATGAAGTTGCACATTTATTGTGATATGTCTTATACATCTGAACATACTAAACATATAAACACAAGTATACATCTATTTGTATGTTTCTTTGATATATGATACTACTAACAAAAGGTACAGACATATGCATGCATGTTTTTAAGAAGATTGTGAGACTTACACCAGAGACATATGAAAGATTGCCGCTATATCTTTCACTAGGCCCAACACCCTATGTAGTCATAGAGCGATGAAGCAGCAGCACAAAATTGAGGTTTAAGGCATATTAAGAGAAGAATCAATTATAACGCTACTTTGTATCAGTCTGTGGAAAGCTACACTTCAAGTATACCACATCATTTTCATTATCTGCTACAAATCTGAACAGCAATCTGTTAAGTTTTAAGGTCTGCATGGTGTTGTAACTAAGGTATATCTCTACTTGCACATGAATTCTGATACATATTATGCACCTGAAGATACTAGACATATAAAGCACAAGTCTACATTTATTTATATATTACTTTAATATATGATATTGCTACCAAAAGGTACAGAAACACTTAGAGCTAATTAAATGACTCCATGGGTAGTGCCTGGATGATTGTATGAGTGCAAGGGTAATGTCTGTATAATTGCAGGAGACATTGGATACTAATAAACTGAGTGCATAAGTACAGATGTAGAGATTGTGTGCATGGATAAGGGCATGAATAGACTGCATAGATGAGTGTATAAGTAGTGCCCACATGAATGAATAAGTACAACAGTAGTGTCTAGCTGTTTGTATGAGTGCAAAAATACTAGTTGGGTAATTGCAGAAAAGGATGAATACTAACTGGCTGATTACATGAGTGCATGAGTACTGCCTGAGTGATTTAATGAGTGCATCAGTAAATTAAATGAGTGCACAAGTTGTGACTGAGAGCATGGATAACTTCATGGATAGTGCCTGAGTGATTACATGAGTGCATGGGTAGTGTCTATGAAATTAGAGGACTGCATGAGTTCTACCTGAGTGATTAAAGAAGTGCATAGGTAATCCTTGGGTGATTGGGTGATTGCATGACTACATGGGTAGTGCCTGGGTGATTGGAGGAGCGCATAGGTACTGTCTGAGTGATTGAAGAACTGCATAGGTAATACCTGGGTGATTACATGAGTGCAAAGATAATGCCAGCGTGATTAGAGAAATGCACAGATGCTGCCTTGGTACATCGAAGAATGCATGGATAGTGCCTGACTGATTGGAACAATGCATAGACAGTACCTGGGTGATTGCATGAGTGCAAGTGTTCTGCCTGGGTCATTACATAAGTGCATGTGTAGTGGCTGGATGATTGAAGGAGTGCTTTGGTAATGCCTGTCTGATTGCATGAGTGCAGGTATAATGCCTAGGTGATTGCATGAGTGCAGGGATAATGCCTGGGTAATTGCATGAGTGCACAGGTAGAGTCTGAGTGAATGCATGACTGCAGGGGTAGTGCCTGTGTGTTTCTATGAGAACAAGAGTAGTGCCTTGGTGATTGGAGGAGTACTAGGGTAGTGCCTGGGTGATTGCATAAGTGCATATGTAGTGCCTGGGTGATTTTATAAGTGCATGGCCACTGGATAAGTGATTGGAGGAGTGTATATATCCTGACAGTGTAATTGGAGGAGTGCAAGGGTAGTGCCTGGGTGATTAAACCAGTGTATAGCTAACACATTGGTGATTGCATGATTGCAGGACTTATGTCTGGGGGCTTAGAGGAGTACATAGGTAATGTCTGTGTGATTGCATGAGTTGAGGGGTATTATCTGGGGGATTACAGGAGTACATAGAAAGTGCCTGGGTGATTTTATAAGTGCATCGGTACTGCCTAGGTGATTACAGTACTATTGTGGTAGTGCCTCAGTGATTGGAGGAGTGTAAAGGTAGTGCCTGGGTGATTTTATAAGTGCATCAGTACTGGCTAAGTGATTGGAGGAGTGCATAGATCCTGCCATAGTAGTTGGAGGAGTGCAAGGGTATTGCCTGGGTGATTGAACCAGTGTATAGCTAATGCATTGGTGATTGCATGAGTGCAGAGGTAATATCTGGGGGAATAAAGGAGTACATAGGTAATGACTGGGTGATTGCATGAGTTGAGGGGTAATATCTGGGGGATTACAGGAGTACATAGGAAGTGCCAGGGTGATTTTATAAGTGCAACGGTACTGCCTGGGTGATTGGAGTAGTACTGTGGTAGTGCCTCAGTCATTGCAGGAGTGTAAAGGTAGTCCTTAGGTGATTTTTTAAGTGCATCAGCACTGGCTAAGTGATTGGAGGAGTGCATAGATCCTGACAGGGTGATTGGAGGAGTGCAAGGGTAGTGCCTGGGTGATTAAACCAGTGTATAGCTAACACATTGGTAATTGCATGATTGAAGGACTAATGTCTCAGGGATTAGAGGAGTACATAGGTAATGTCTGGGTGATTGCATGAGTTCAGGGGTAATATCTGGGGGACTACAGGAGTACATAGGAGAAGTCAGGGTGATTTTATACGTGCGTCGGTAGTGCCTGGGTGATTGGAGTAGTACTGTGGTAGTGCCTCAGTGATTGGAGGAGTGTAAAGGTAGTGCCTGGAGGATTTTATAAGTGCATCAGCACTGGCTAAGTGATTGAAGGAGTGCATAAATCCTGACAGGGTGATTGAAGGAGTGCAAGGGTAGTGCTTGGGTGATTGCATGAGAACAAAGGTACTGCCTGGGTGATTGGAGGAGTACTAGGGTAGTGCCTGGGTGATTGCATAAGTGCATAGGTAGTGCCTGAGTGATTTTATAAGTGCATGGGTACTGGCTAAGTGATTGGAGGAGTGCATAGATCCTGACAGGGTGATTGGAGGACTGCAAGGGTAGTGCCTGGGTGATTGAACCAGTGTATATATAATGCATTGGTGATTGCATGAGTGCAAAGGTAATGCCTGGGGAATTAGAGATGTACATAGGTAATGCCTGGGTGATTGCATGAGTTCATGGGTAATATCTGGGGGACTACAGGACTACATTTAAAGTGACTGGGTGATTTTATAAGTGCATCGGTACTGCCTGGATGATTGGAGTAGTACTGTTGTAGTGCCTCACTGGTTGGAGGTGTGTAAAGGTAGTTCTGGGTGATTTTATAACTGCATAGGTAATGGCTAAGTGATTGGAGGAGTGCATAGATCCTGAGAGGGTGATTGGAGGAGTGAAAGGGTATTGCCTGGGTGATTGAACCAGTGTATAGCTAATGCATTGGTGATTGCATGAGTGCAGAGATAATGTCTGGGAGATTAGAGGAGTACATAGGTAATGTCTGGGTGATTGCATGAGTTGAGGGTTAATATCTGGCAGATTACAGGAGTATATAGGAACTGCCTGGGTGATTAGAGGAATACATACGTAATATCTGGGTGATTGCATGAGTTGAGGGATAATATCTGGTGGATTACAGGAGTACATAGGAACTGCCTGGGTGATTTTATAAGTGCATGGGTACTGCCTAAGTCATTGGAGGAGTGCATAGATCCTGACAGGATAGTTGGAGGAATGCAAGGGTAGTACCTGGGTGATTGAATCAGTGTATAGCTATTGCATTAGTGATTGCATGAGTGGAAGGGTAATGTCTGGGGGATTAGAGGAGTACATAGGTAATTCCTGGGTGATTGCATTAGTGCAGCGGTAATGTCTGGGGGATTACAGAAGTACATAGGAAGTGCCTGGGTGATTTTATAAGTGCATCACTACTGCCTGGGTGATTGCAGTAGTATTGTGGTACTGCCTGAGTGATTGGAGGAGTGTAAAGGTAGTGCCTGGGTGATTTAATAAATGCATGGGCACTGGCTGAGTGGTTACACAATTACAGGGATAGTGCCAATGTGATTGGAAGAGTGCAAAAGTAGTGCCTGGATAATTAAATAAGTGCATAGGTAGTGGCTGGGTGATCGAAGCACGGCAAGGGTAGTGGCTGGGTGATTGAAGAAGAGCAGGGGTAGTGCCTGGGTGATTGCATGAGAACAAAGGAACTGCTTGGGTGATTGGAGGAGTACTAGGGTCGTGCCTGGCTGATTGCATAAGTGCATAGGTAGTGCCTGAGCGATGTTATAAGTGCATGGGTACTGGCTAAGTGATTGGAGGAGTGCATAGATCCTGACAGGGTGATTGGAGGACTGCAAGGGTAGTGCCTGGGTGATTGAACCGGTGTATAGCTAATGCATTGGTGATTGCATGAGTGCAAAGTTAATGTCTGGGGGATCAGAGGACTACATAGGTAATGCCTGGCTGATTGCATGAGTTCACAGGTAATATCTGGGGGACTACAGGAGTATATAGAAAGTGCCTGGGTGATTTTATAAGTGCATGTGTACTGCCTGGGTGATTGGAGTAGTACTGTGGTAGTGCCTCAGTGATTGGAGGAATGCAACATCCTGAGTAGTAGCAGAATACTGAAATTGCAGCACAAAAGTGATGGTCTATGACATGGTGTACACTTTTGTACTACACCTTCACAATTCTGTAACTACTCAAGTTGTTGGGCGTACCCAAAATAAAGCACTTACACATGAGTCTGTTATAAATCTCACCATATTCCTGAAACTATACATGCATATATGTCTACCTTTTCAAACCATCATCATATATAAGAGAAATAAACAAATAGACTGTACATTACATTTAAAAGACACACCTACATTTCTGCAGTGTATTTCAAGTGTACCTTTCCCCAGACTCATAGAAAGTAGCCTAATCAGTAATCCCTCTGCCAAAAAGTCTTAAAACTCACGTTTGTGTTGCAGCTTCACCATTCTACGAATATTGGGCCTAGCCAAACATAAAGCAGCAACCTATCACATGTCTCTACCATAACTCTAACCATATTTCTAAAAACATGCATGCTTCTATCTGTACCTATTGCCAAAAGCATAACACATATCAGAATACATGTGAAGTAGAAACATAACCACACTCACAAGACCATAAAGGCCTTAAAACTTGACAAAGTACAATTAACATTTCAAACACACACCTAGATTTATGCGGCATATTTCAAGTGAACTTTTACACAGACTCATATAAAGTACCATAATCAATAATTCCTCTCCCAACATATCTTAAATATCACTTTTCTACTACTACTGCTTCGCTATTCTAGTACTAATCAGGTATTGAGTATAGCTAACAGCAAAGCAAACCTTCACTTATCTTTGATGAAAGTATCCCCATATTTCTAAAAGCATGTATGCATATATCTGTACCTTTTCCTAGTATCATCATATTTAAAAGAAACATACAAATAGATCTATACCTGTATTTTATAAATCTAGCATCTTCAGATGCATAACTCATATGAAAATTTGTAAGTACAGACATACCACAGTCACAAAACTTAAGAAGCAGCACTTCTCATTTCAAAAATACACATAAAATAATGTGATATATTTCAACCATACCTTTCAACAGACTCATACAAAATACCCTAATCACTAATTCCTCTGCCAACATGTTTTAAACCACAGTTTTGAGCTGCAGCTTCATCATTCTGCAACTACTTATGCTATTGGACCTACACAAAGATAAACTAGCAACCCTTCACAAGTCTCAGCTATAAGTCTCACCATATTCCTAAAAGCATGCATGCCTATGTCTGTACCTTTTGCTAGCAGCATCATATATAAAAGTAATATGCAGATAAATGTATACCTGTGTTTTCTACATCTATCATCTTCAGACGCATAACATATACCATGATACATATGCAAGTAGAGACATACCTCAGTCACAACACCATTCACAGCTTAAAACTTTACACACTACACTTCAAATTTCAAACAGACACTGAAAAGTATGCCGTATATTTGAAATGTAGCTAAAATTCTCACCATATTCCTAAAAGCATTCTTGCATATGTCTGTTCCATAACACTATCCACACCTTAAAAATTTACAGAACAAACTTCCAATTTCAAGCAAATACCCAAAATTATGTGGCATATTTAAAATTGTACCTCTCTAGAGACTTAACAGGTGCATAACACGTATCATAATACATGTGCAAGTAGAGACAAACCTCAGTCACAACACCATCCACAGCTCAAAACTTCACATACTACACTTCAAATTTCAAACAGACACTAAAAATTATGCGGTATATATGAAATATAGCCTTCCACACATCATACAAATTACTCTATTAAATAATGTCTCTGCAAACATATCTCAAACCTTACTTTTGTGCTGCTGCTCTACCATTCTACAGCTACTTATAATGTTACACCTAGCCAAATACAAAGCAGGAACCCTTCACATGTCTCTGCTAAAAGTCTCACCATATTCCTAAAAGGATGCATGCATATATCTGTACCACAACACTATTCACACTATCCACTTCTAAAGATAGTACTGACTTGGGAAATTATACTTCAATAACATATCACTTATATATAAATTAAAATTTCACATTTTAAGTCCACTCGTAAGTTTCAACCCTTCCCCATTCTGCTTAATGCCAGTGTCCATAGTAACAGTTCATGGAACATTCAACTGAACTAACAGGTCCCAGGTTCACAATATTTTCAAGTTCAGCACACAAGGTTACAAATGCAAACAGCAGGTGTGGTTGACTTTTGCAAAATATGACCTTATCCTATCTACTATACCTTTCAAACATTTTTTACTAACCAATAACAAACATGCTTTTTAAAGAAAGTAACATGCACCCTATTTTTGAGTGTACATTGTTCTTAAACAGCCAATCAATTCTCTACTTTTTAAAAAACAGCATCCTGTCCACCATTTTAGATACCTCTTATTCTACCAACTGACTACCTCAGCTACAGACATCTTTTCATTACTTCCAACATCCCTTCAACATGCTTACAGTATGGATTGTTGGGCACAGCTATGTTTTCTGGTGGAAAAGGTATGCTGAACGCAGAGGTATTGACAAATACCTAGCTTTGTAAAATGTGGATATTAAATGGATTGCACGGAGAGGATTAAAGTGACACCAATTGATGCCTTTGGTTAAAACCTTTTTGCATCTCCAACCCCCTGACCTCATGATTGTGCACTGTGGTGGCAATGACCTAGGCACATTGACTGGGGTAGGACTAGAAATGCTCACCCTATAACACAATAGTGAATCTTATTCTTATTTAAATATACACACTTTTTTTAAACATTTTTTAAGGATTCACAAATTCGTCGCGAATCTGCAAAAGAATGAATTCAATGTACTACAACACAATACACTTTTCAGGTTTAACTATTAATTTTAAATGTTATATATTTTTAACAACTCTATCAATTGTAATCTTGTCATTAACTTCAATCACAGTACCTCTTTAAAGCAACTTCACAAATACAACACTACCTTCTAAATTATATACTACTAAATTATTTATTTGAGGAGGATCCGCGAATCCGACGCAACGTTACATGGGGGGGCCGCGCTGAGAGCCACGTTGGGGTCACAACTCCAAAATACAAAGAAAAAACGCCCCACTTCCATTATTTGGTATTCGCCCCGGGGACCCCATCCCCCAGAGCCAGCTAGATTTTTTTTTTTTTTTTAATTAAGGAGGGGGGCCACATGGCTTCCATCCTGAGGCCAATTATGGCCATGGCAACCCCATCCCCCGGGGCCTGGCCAGCTTTTAAAAAAAAAAAAAAAAGAATATATATAAGGGAGGGGGGCCAAGTGGCCCCCCTTCCCTGGGCCACTATTGGCCCCAGGGACCCTATCCCCCGGGGCCTGCTCTGCCTTTTTTTTTATTTCGGAGGGGGGCCTTGTGGCCCCCCCTCTTGATGCCAATTATGGCCCGGGGACCCCATCCTCGGGGCCTGGCCATATGTTATGGACCATGGTGAGAGCCCCAATGCCCCCACGGTCCGAGCTGGCTCCCCGCCTCCTGCGGGAGCCGGCATTGCTTTTGGGCAAGGGGAGCTGCTGACATGCCCAAAAGCAATTCTGCTTTGCTTCTTGGAAGCGAGAACAGGTTTCCTGCTCTCTCTTCTAAGAAGCAAAGCTCCTGCCCTGCCATAGCAAATGGCAATGGAGCCAGCCCTGGGGGGGGGTGGCGGTCTCCAGGGCCAAAGAGAGCACCAGGAGGGGGGGCACGTGGCCCCCCTCCCTTTGTAAAAATAGCCCCAGGGAGGTGGTGGTCCCCGGGGCCCGGTGGTCTGCAGCGGACCCCCAATTTTAATGAAGTGTGCTCCGGGGAGGTGGTGGTCCCCGGGGCAGTGTGGGGAGGGGCAGAAGCCCCCCTCACTTCTTTAATGATATTTATGCCCCGGGGAGGTGATAGTCCCTGGGGCTTAGGGGGGCCCATGAGGCCCCCCACACATAATTAAGGATGCCCCGGGGAGGTGGTGGTCCTCTGGGCAGCATGGGGGCAGGAGCCCCCTCACATTTTTTTCAAAGAAGGCCCGGGGAGGTGGCGGTCCCCAGGACTGAAGGGGCCCCCTGCGGGCCCCCACATACATTATAAACATTGCCCCACCCGAGGGCTTATAGAAAACAAATCCTCCTCAGTGCTCAGATATATATAAAAAAAAAAAAAAATTCTCAGCAACTACTGAATGGATTTACACCATTTGACAAAAAAAGCACACTTTCTGGACCAAGACCTACCTATTTGCCAAATTTGGTGTAATTCCGTTCAGCAGTTCAGGCTGTAGCTTTGTCTAAAGTTCCTATGGAAATTAACATGGGGAAAAAGCGTTTAGGGATCCCCCTTTTTTCTCAGCCCCCGCTTGATGAATCACCCCGAAACTTTCAAGACAGGAGCTGACCCAAGTGAACCATGAGTTTTGAAAATTTTGCGAAGATTCGTCAAACGGCACCAAAGATATTGGCAAAAGAAAAAACGCTTTTTGAATAGAAACAAGGTCCTAACTATAACTACCTACTGGTGACCACCAGTAGGTAATATATATATGCCGCCAGGTCTCCAACAAGACAAGCCCTTTCAACCTTAGAGAAAGGTCCAATCCCACCAGTTCATCATATCGATGACTTTGGGATCTCAATCCCAGTTCCTTTACCTCATGACCTATGTCTAAGTCTATATAATGAGGTCTCCTTTGAGTCATGGAGAACACAGTGAGCCTCGCATGGTTGTGGATGACCATGTGATGAATGAATATACTGTAGCAATAGCTGAGTAGGTCATACCTACTACCTTTCACCTGGCATTAGCCTCCTACATGACAACAACACCCATTGTCACCACCTCCCCATCTCCCCTTTCCAGATCTGGCTCCAATGCTTTCAAGATCAAATACCCCCCGGAGTATTTCCAAACACACAATGAAAACATGAGACACAGGACTCTGAAGGACTTCCCAGACACCCTCTTTGCAGACCAGTACCATTGCCAACGCAAAAGCTCCCTCAAAACCAACCTCCTCCTCTTCACTTAAAACACTGACTTTTGGATCAGGTCCTTGAGTAATTTTCTCCAATCCTTTTCTCTCTCTATCACCCCCTTTGGATGCAAACTCAAATGCTCTTCCCCCTTTGGCCTCTCGGGCAACCTTTCTATATTCATTTACAACAATGGGAAAATCATGTATCAAGCCAATGACACAATCCTTGCCATGATCTAATTTTTTTGCCCTTGGGCCCTCTGATGATCCTCCATACTCCCTCTCTCTGTCCATCCATAACACCCCTCACCCTTTCTCCTCCCTTCCCGTACTACCCAGATAGCACCTCTTACCCTGGACTCTCCTACAATCTGATTGGCCTCCCACATCCCATAGCTCATTGCCAATACCAGACCTCAAACATCCCCCCCACAGACCATCCCTGTACCATTCTCCTCCAACCTCCCACAAAACACTATCTCCCAACGTGTTTCACACTGCCACCCCCTTTTTATCCCCTCAGTTGATGCATATTTTCCCCCCTTCCTCCCTACCGTCTCCGCCACCTGCCCTAACATCTTCCAACACCAGATACCAACTATAAGAACTTCCCCTTACCTGCACCTGAACCCCTTAGAATCCGTCCCTGAGATCTCACCCCATTCCTCCCACAATTACTGAACATAACTTTTCCCTGTACAACAAGCTCCCTTCCTCGTTCTCACACCTCTCTTGAAGAATGAACATCCTCTCATTGGCTTTATTCCATCTAAGTGACTCTCTGTTGTATCTTCACTGCTACCCTCATCACCCCTTGCAGACTCCTCCACCCATCCCTCCAGCATACCAAGAGACAGCCGCCTACCCAGTCCCAAATGGACGCAATCACCTCTAGATACCTCAGACCCAATCTATCTCCCTAAGAGTTTTGCAACTTCAAATTTAGCTACCCCCTGCTACTATGTTCCTACACAGGGGTCTGCCCAATCTCTACCATCATATCTGACCGTACTCAAACGTGCACACCATCCCAGGGCACGCTCTTCCCCTCTTAAATTGATACATATGCTAACTACTCTCCTGGAACATCCAAATCATAAAGACAACAGCTTCTGTCTTAACTGCATGCTACATAATTGTCGCTCTGCAGTACAACACGGTCTAGAGATTTCAGACTCGATCCAGACTCATAATCTAGACATTCTGATCCTCAATGAAATGTGGCTCAATGTCTCATATAACCACACTCTAGACCTTCTTCTTCCTCCCAACCTTTCCATTTTGTGTCGCAACAGGGAAGATAGACATTGTGGAGGTCTTGCACTGATTCACCAAAACTCCCTGAGATGCTGAACCCTCCCAACGACTCATTTTTAGTCATTCAAAAGCATGTTGGTGGAACTGTCCACATCCACTTCCTCCAACCTCAGATTGAATGTGATTTTACACCCTCCTGGTCAAAACAACACCTTCATTAAGAAATACATGAACTTCTTCACTTCACAACTCTTCAGTATTGAGAACAATATCTTCCTTGGTGACTTCAACATCCACTGGGGAGGCATGGGCCACAGCTATATGGACACTTATACCTCCTTCCTTAATGCCAATTATCTCCAACAGCACTGCCATAAACCCACACACCTCAAAAGAACCATTCTGGTTCTGATAATCTTCATTTCTCTAACACAGTCGACTTGTCTGATCACATGCAGATTCTATTCACCCTAATCGGCTTACATATGGGCAACCCAAGAAAGAGAAAATATGGTTCAGGGACACATCCAACATAGACACAGAAGACATGGCCGTCATGGCCCTTCCCAACCTAATTTCAATGACACCTCATCTTGACATTGAAAAGACGACCAACAAGTACAATTCGTGCATGGAATCCCTTATTGACAAATGTACTCCCCTGAAATGCAAATTATATAGACTTAAACCTTCCTGGCCCTGGTTCTCTAAAGTGATTTATGAAGAAAGAAAGATTGTCAGAAAATGCAAGAAAGAATGGAGACAATCGCCATCTCACCCAAGTTTTACTAAGCTTTGCAAAGCGATTAAACATTACAAAGACCTGATCGTCAGAACCCCAGTGAATTCGGCAAAAACAGACTGAAGTGCCTGTTAAAAGTCATTGCTCCTAAGTCATCCATGGCCCGTTGCAACAACTTCATGGATTTCTTTGATAATAAAGTTAGAAACACCCATATCTCACTGCCAATGAATGACTCCCTTGAAACGGTTGAGACATTACCATTGAAGGCACTACAATCTTGATCATTCTTCTCTCCAATTTCTGAACAGGACCTACAACGAACAATCTCCAAAGTAAAACTCTCAAACCACCATCAGGACGCCATCCCAGGTTCTATCAGTTAAAAACTCTTGCCAGACACCTTCTCCCGATTTGGACCACCATGGTGAACTCCTCTCCAGAACAACAAAAAATGTGTCAAATCACCCCTCTCTTGAAAAAACAATCTCTTGATTTTGAGAACCTGAACAACTACCGCCCAGTCTCCACTCTCCCATTATTAGGCAAAGTCATCAAAATGTGCCTAGTGTCCCAACTAGCCTCACAATTTCGAACAAACAAACTCCTTGACACTCTCCAATCAGGTTTCCGACAGGGTCACAGTACAGACACTGCAATCCTCCAAATAGCTGATGACTCCCTCAGAATCCGGCAACTTCTGTCTACTGGTCCTCCTGGATTTATCCACTGCATTCAACACTGTCAACTATCTGGACCTCCTTTGTACTCTCAAACTTTTCATGGGATGTGTAGGCACTGTCCTCAACTGGTTTGCCTCATACCTATACAACCGCTCACAAATTGTGAAAATGGGCAACTCACTCTCAAGATTAGTCAGCGTTCACCAAGGGGTCCCCCAAGGTTTGATCCTCTCCCCCTCCCTCTTTAACCTCTAACTAGAACCTCTATGTGTAATTCTCAGAAACTCTGGTATTCTCTTAAACCTATATGCCGACGACACCCAAATATACTTGACAATTTCTTCCCAGAAAACTTTGCCCTGCTTACAAAAACTCTCTTAAGGATTCAAATCTGGATGTCCAACCACCATTTAAAACTCAACCAAACTAAAACAGAATTTCTTTTGATCTCACCCCTGAAAGCAAAAACACCAGTACAAGAAAGGATGACTAACCTACCTGCCCTGGTTGGCTGCCCACATACGTACTGGACGTACCGGATAGAGCCTGCTTTCCGGAATCGGTTACTGTTGTGATGTTAATTTCATTTAAGTATTGCTTTCAAACTCTGATTCTGCTTGCACTCAAAGGAAATATGCCTCTCCACATTCCAAGATGTTTCTGTTACATCTCCGCATAGCAGCAGGGAAACTTCGGCTAGTCAGGGATTCAAATACCTCCCCAAGTCTCCTCCGAGACTCGAACAGCTATGGCCTCCCTCTCTCAACCTTAGTGCCCTGCTCACCTCCTTGGTGTCTTCCTCCGCTCAGCACATGATCACCTGATTCATTTTTACTTCCTTTCGCAAGGGAACATGTGCATTCCCTTCAACGTCTCTTTAATGTGGGTGTAGCAGAGGCAGGATTTTTTTTCTCTTCCGATAAATGAGACTGGGACAACAATCCTGTCTCCTCTCCGGGTGTTCGCTCTGTGCAGCCTGGTCACCACATGCATAAATTATAAAAACCGCTCCCTGATCTCCGTCCTCATTCCAGAGTGCAAAAATAAGGAAACAAGCAGCACAGATCCACCCAGGTAATGTTTTTTAAAAATGTATTTATGATTAACAAACAGGACAATGCAAGACCAACGTGTTTCAGCTGTAGCCTTCCACAGGGTCATAGAGTGTATGTGTTCAACCTGTCTCTTTTAAAGAGACGACCAAAATTTGTACACCGTGATATTTAGAAACAACTGTTTTTCATCAGTGATGTCACTGACCATGTCATGAGTGATGTAATATGTGAGGTCATTAGCAGTGTATTGCGGGGGCGCAAGTTATGATTAGCTCAGCTTACTATAACGGATGAGTTTCACTGTTTTTGTATGAGGGAAACCTGAGCCTAAATATAACGTTCCTGTAACCAGTGTTTTTTAAGTGAATTTTTAAGGTTTTTTTAAATTCTAAGTCCTAACTATAATGTCCTTGTATCCTTTGTTTTTTAAGTGAACTTCTAAGATTTTGTTAGGTAGTAGTCCTGTTTGCAGAGTGGTGGAGAAAGGGGGTGGGCTTCTGATTAGCTTTCAGGAATCTTGCTGTGTCCATCTAGAATTCACTTATCAACTCCTTGCCCAATTTCACCAAAATCTGATATTAGCTTGTTGATGGAACCCTCAAGCTACAAGCCATCCCTAGCCCGTCATACTGAGTCTAGCATTAAGATAACCCATAGTGCGAATGTCCAACAACACAACGGTTTGGCATGCTCACTAGATACTAATGTTGTCATGTCTACTCAAGAATCCCTGGTTCAGATAAGTCCTCTCAGCATGATTACAATAGTGCACAAGTTGCCATTGGCAGCATTTGTCTCATTGAATGTGGCTGGATTTTAGTCAAAAATAGCCCTACCTGATAAACAAGTTCATTGACAAACACAACATTTGTCTTTTTCCATAAGCGTGATGTACTGACCCAATTTTTAAATCAGGTTACTTAAACTTCCACGTCCCAGCAAAACCAAGCTTGTTGGGGAGACCCTCTGGAGGGCTAACGATCTGCTTCAGAGCCTCTCTAAATTGTAAAATTTGTCAACTCGACACTGACATCCTAGCATTCAAATAGAGAATGACAAGAAATTCAGTGTATCTATGCTCGAGGTGTCAAGGGTGTTCTGGCATCGAAAATTGTCCAATTTCTTGAGGATTACCTGGAACGGAACCAGCGTCAATCCCATCTAATTCTTTCAGGGGACAACACCACCTTTGAGCCCCTGGATAGAGATGGTGTTAGATTAGCATGTAAGGAGGATGAGAAATGGTGGTCACAGGCTGCTTTACAGTTGAAGACTTTGGCCTCATTTACATCATTTTGACGAACAGCAGTGTGGCAAGTCTTCCTGCTGCACTACCATATGTCAAAACGAAAGGACAGGAATGTGCTGTATCCTGTATTCCTGTCCTTCTTCCCTGTGACGGCACACAAACAGCAACAATGCACCAACGCAGACACCCTTGGGCCGTGGTGCAAGGGTGCCTGCCTTCCAGGGATGATTGTTGTTGTGCAGGAAGGGGCATCTTCCTCCACAAAAAAATTGCCATTAATGGTGTTTTGCTCCTTTCTATGTGTGCTGTATTCTGCAGCACATATAAAAAGAACAAAACATGAGGAGAAATACGGGAGGTGTAGGATTCTGATGCATTTCCAGGATTACGATACTTTGCAAATCTGGGAATGTGTCAGGTTCCATGGATGTTGCTTAGGAACACCCACAGCAACACCCATGGAATTCCCTTTTCACACAGAGTAATGCATAAAAGAGGCCATGCAAAGTCACACAGGGTGGCCTTGAAAATATGGGCATGCACACTGTGCCACTAGTGCATCTAAAAAAGTGACGCATCGGTGGCACAAAGGGCTTGTAAATGAGGCCCTCTATCTTTAGAACCAGTGGTCAGGGCCCCTAATGGTCAGACTAAATCAGACACAAAGGGGGTCTTTACATTCAACAAACCAAACCATATGAGTAGTATTTAGTTGATCTGAGGCTTTGACCCTATTTCAATGATATGGTCATTATGGAAAGAACAGAGAGTGACCATAACCCATTGTGCCTTAGCATGTGGGCACTCAGTGGTAGGCATCCATCTGATCCCATCCTGCCTTCCCTTGCTGGGGATATTGAACTATCTACTGATATGTGCCATCTCAAATGAATCCAAGCAGCTGCCCACCCTGACATCTTACCTGCCAATAGCTCTGATTTACAAAGTGGTACAAGCAAAGCAAAGCATTAAGCATCCCGACTAATACATTTTCTGAGCACAGTTTGCCATATTTTATTGTTGCTACGTCCCTCACTCACTCAGCAGAATGCCCACAGCCCTAGTACCTGGTTTAACAAGGAATGTAAACATCTGAGAAGACTCCTGAGTTTGGCCATTAAATCAAAGGATAACGCTCAAATACATTCTTCTAGAAAGGTTTACAAGATTAGCCTGTCAAAGTCAAAAGGGAATGGGATGAACAGAGGTAGAAGGACCTAAAAGAAGCATTCTCTGCCAATGGGGTGGCAACTGCTCTGCGCCCCTCCCACAAATTATATATCTCTATTTGTTTGGTCTGAACACTTCACAAATTTGTACTCTAGGTCTCGCTGAGGGGTTGCCCCTAGAAACGGAATCCCCTAGCCATGTGGGGAGAGGATGTAGCCTTACGGTTAGAGCGGTCGACCTCGAAACTGGGTAATTGGGTTCAAGTCTTGGCAACAACGCTGAATATCCTGTGATTCTGGGCAAATCACTAATCTCTCCGTGCCTAACAAAAAATGAATGCGTCCAACTGTAACAAAACTGGTGCTCATGTAAAGCGCTCTGATATCCGATTTCTCTGATCTAGTTCGCGCTATATAAAGCTCTAAAAAAATATGTTTGAGGCATGTGATATCATTGCTTCTCTTGAGGCCATAACGAGTGGCAGTCTCCTGGGCCTGATGGCATACCAGTGGATATATTTTTCTAAAACAAAGAAAACTGGTCAAGTTACCTTCTTATCCTTGCTAATGCTATTGCAAAGAGAGCCCCCAATTCCAGATTCATGGAAGGGTGCTGAAGGAATACAAACATTGAAAAAAAGGCCATAGTAATTTGCCAGTAAATTACTGACCAATCAGTCTGATAGATTGCATTCAAAAGGTTTTCTGCGTCTAGCACTGATCAAAATTCAGGACTCGATCAATGGAAAAGATATACTGACGCCCTACTGAGCTGATTTTCGGAGAAAAAAAACTGCACTATTGACCAGGTCTTAGGGGCAGAGGCAACTTGTATATTGCCTTCATCTATCTCAAATCTGCTTTTGACCTAGTCCATCAGGGCTATGTCTTAGCTCCTACATTGTTTTTGTTACACCTAAATGACATAGTGCACTGTATTTCCCAGCACCGGATTGATGCCCACATTCTACCCAAAGTGAAGACACTTATTCTTCTTTTGGCTGAAAACACTTTATTAATCTCCAAAACCCCTGATGGGCTCCAGCAGCTGCTGAACCCCTTTAAGGAGTTCTGCCACTGTCGCTGCTTGGAGATCAATGCAGCAAAAACTACATACATGACAATTAATCAGCACAAATGCTACAAAAGGAGTTTAGCACTAGGGGGGCATGATTCTTTAAAAGGTGGAGTCATTTGATTACTTGGGCATATATTTATCTTCTGCTATGACACGGCGGTCCCATGTTGAGAAAATGATTGTAAAACAACAGCACAGTTTCACCTGCCCACGGCTTCGTCAGATAAGGAAGGGGAAGCAAGATAAAAAAGGAGGCACAGGTAAAACTGGTACCCAAGATATCATACAAATGGAAGAATGGATCAGTTCCTTCTCCATCTCAAATGATATTGACCTTATCCAAGCCTTGGAACTTAACACACAAACCAAAGAGGATATTCATGCAAACAAGCAAGGGAAAATTCCAGTAGTCGGCCCGCCTCCGAAATGGAAAATTGGGGAGGAAGGGGGGGCCGCCTCCACACCTATAAAAATCTCACCCAGCTTGGACCAACAGGAGGAAAAAAACAACGATAGAAATGTTCAACCTCCAGAAAGACAAAAGCCCCCATCACCCCCAATCACGATTTTGTCAGTCAGCGGAATAGACTCAATATCGGGGATTTTGACGCAATCTATCCATATAGCTACATGAAGTGAAACGCTGCTAAGAACACTACAGCAAGCAATAGATGTCCTACATTTTCAATCTGATAAATTAGATGTCCAGGTTGATTTAATGAACCTAATCGCAGTCCACATTGTAGGAATAAATACAAAACTAGATACAATTACAGCTCAAATCACAAAAAGGAAATAAAAAAGATGTACAAGTCAAAAATCAATTGTTAAATCTAAATTGTGGATGCGGTCAGATAATAGACAAACTGGCATCTCTCCCCAAAATACTGACAGAAATGTTATGTGTCGTCCAATCACCTGAAAGTATGAACTGTATGCCCATAACAGAACAAAAGGACGACAAACAAGGTATAGTAGGTCAAGAAAAGAAGACGGGCGACCCCTTGCATGATGGTAGTATAAACACTAAGGAAGTCAAGGAAATAAATGGGGCAGGTAACAAGCAAAGCAACCACAAAATAATGTCCATACACAGTTCCGCAATTGTTCAAACAAAAAGACAACGCAAACGAGCTCGGAAAGCCAGGCACAACACTAGCAAACAAGCCGCCCAGGAAAAAAGACAAATCTCTCCAATATTCATCCAACAGTCAAAAAAGAATATCAACAATCACAGTAAGAACACAACAAAAGTGGACTCGTGCAGCCCAGGGTCAAACATGCAAGACCTTATGGTCAGTCCCAACACATCCCCTCAAAGTAAATCTAACAGGAAAACACTGAGCCACCTAAGCGAGGGAATAAAAACAACAAAACACGCTAAGGCAAGTACAGAAACCACGAAAATGAGGTTCGATCTCAAAACCGTAATCAAAAAACAAGAGGGAGAAAATAGGAAATTAATTGAATCACAAGTCTTATTTCCAATTCTAGAAACAAAAAATATAGAGCAAGTAGATATAAGTTCGCAAACAAGAATACAAGATGTTCAGACAACAAACCAGCAAATCAGGGTATCATCACCAATAGCAAAAAAGCAGGGAAATCAAACAGAAACGGACAAAAGTAACAGCAACCAAATAAAAATTACCTTGGACAAACAGGGCAGGGTCTGTAAATTAACAATTGAAATGCATATTACAAATGAAATTGCACGGCAAAGCATAAGCCAAAAAACAGTAAAAACAGAATGTGAAATAATTGGTGAGGGAAAATCAAAATCAAATACTTCCTCACAGGAAAGGGCCTTTGAAGACAACATGGGCCAAAACAGAAGTACGGCCTGTGAACCCTTAATGGACAAAAATGAGTACAAATCAAAACCAAAACCGACAAAGTGATTAATCGGAGTCTTTCCAAAAACTAATTTTTGTGCCAGAATACCAAACTAAAGGCAGATTGGATATTTAAATAGGGGAAACCTAATGAGGCTGTTTAAAGAGATCCCAAAATTAAGTAATATCTCATCAGCAGATCTCTTGGCTGTAGAATTTCTACAAATGGAAAAAAGAACAGAAACAGAGGCAACCCGCACAACATGGTCTTCAAATGAAATAACGGCGCTGATATATTCAACAAGAGCGGCCTTTGAAGCATGGGGCATATCGCTAACATACCCGAAACGTATCAAATATCCGTACCCGTTATTATATAAAGAGGCGTATCAAACAACAGGAATCAACAAAAGACCAACATCATTTTTGAGGGGGGCGAGAAGTACCACCCCCAAAGTACAACCAAGTCAGGTAATAAGTTCGAACAAACTCAGCCCAAGCCCCCAACAATCTAAACAACAGACAGAAGAAAATCAAGATTGGTCTTGGGTTCCCCAATTCTTGAGTCAACAACGACCCTGATGAAAGCAAAACTTCTCGAAGGGAACAGTTTATAGAGGTACAATCAATTTTACATAATGAGGAAGTAATAAGAATCTGTTCATGGAACACCCATGGTTTCAGAGAAATGGGTCAAGACCTGGAGACCGTATCCTTCTTGGGAAGATTTGACATAATCCTATTACAGGAAACATGGAATCTAACACCAAGATCTCTTGTTGGCTATGAAGAACATCATGTCCTGGCAGAAAAAACTTCAAACTACGGGCACCCAAGGGGGAAAGGGGGCTGTCAATATATGTTACAGTAAAACAGGACTGGAAATCAGAAGAACTGGATACGGGAGAAAATTGGATACAAGCCATGAAATTGGAATGTAAGAGACCCTCACATACAAAGCCATGGCAGTTATTGATTTTAAATATATATATCCATCCCGACAAGAAGAAGAAAAGGGAAAGATTGTTATGCCTGATAAACCTGATAAAGGCACTGCAAGCCACACACCAAAACTACGAGATGATTTTCTCAGGGGATTTTAACAGCAATTTATTAAGGGATAATCTGAACAAGAGAAAGCGCCAAACTGAGTCTGAAGTAAACAGATTTAAGCAAGAACTGGAAACCCTAGGTTTTACCATCCTAAACGGAAATACAAAGGGGGATCAACCAGCTGGCATCACATTTTTGAGTGGAAAGAAACAATCCACTATACATTATACTATTGTCAGCAAGGAACTCTTGCACCTAGTTGACTCTTTTTGTATTAATACCCGTCCGGAGAGCAACCATCTCCCCCAAGAAATGGCATTACACATAAACCTGCTTCATAAAAGGAACACAACAGCTTTAGCTAAAATGCCAGAAATACACAATCAAGTGGTGAGGGACAAACATCAAACAAATAATGGACACCATGCACAAACATGTAGAAAACATCGGGCCACTGAGTGCCCATTTTTAGAACAAGACTGGGAGAACCTAGGAATGACTTTGTTAAACAAATTTCCAGTAATTCCAGCATGCCAATTGACCCATGGCGCCAGAAATGAACCATGGTACAATATACAGCTGCGCGACCTGAAAAGGAAAATTGCAAAGGAGGTAAGAACCAAGTCCGTAGCAGCAAGAATGGGAATAGCTACGGACAACAGTAAGATCACAGAAATGAGAAAGGAATATAAGGATAAGTGCAGGGTTGCAAAAAAGGTGCATATTGAAAGTCTTTGGGAGAAATTGCTCTGGGCAAGTAAATTGCCATATAGCAGCGAATTTTGGGGGATAATAAATAACCTAACAAAAGGAATAGGAATGCACCAAAATGCGGGAATAAGCGAGTCAGCATGGACACAACACATCGATAAATTGTATAATAACACACAAAATGGTACATACACGCGGGCAGAAACAGGCTTGAATATACCGGAGGATGCAAAGCAAACTGGAATTTCAATTAGCCCCCCCAAACAGAAAAAAGCAAAATTGGAAGGGGACCTACAGAAATTCAATACCCACGACTTAAATACCCTAATAACAACTAAACAACTAAAAGCAGTGATAAAAAATTGAAAACTGAAGGTGCAGCAGGGCCAAACGGTCTCCCAAATGCACTTTTTAAGCAAGAACCTGAATTTTGGGCCAATTACCTCACGCCACTTTTTAACCATCTATATCGCGAAAATAAGACGCCAAATTCCTGGAGAGGGTACTTATTTCATCCAAACTATAAAAACGGAAGTCGTACCGAGCCTGGAAATTATAGGCTCATCGCCTTGATTGACGTTGAGGCAAAACTTTTCGCATCATGTATTTTACAACAATTACAGGCGTGGACGGAGGAAATGAGTATAATCCCGAAATACCAAACAGGTTTTAGGCATGGTATGGGCACAATCACGAACTTGGCAGCATTGATGATCCTAACAGAAAAAGCTATATGCAAAAAAACTGACTATTTGCATGTTATATCGACCTAAAATCAGCCTTCGACAGAGTGCCAAGAGATCGCCTTTGGGTGAAATTGAAAGCATGGGGATCACCACAAAAATTGATTGACATCATAATAGCCCTATATAGTGAAACCTGGGCTAGGGTGAAGCTTGGAGACGGCAGCAGAATATCTTCTAAGATAAACACAAACAACGGACTGAAACAGGGCTGTGTCCTATCACCGAGTCTATTTAATCTATATCTCGCCGATCTAAACAACCATCTGTCAAAAGTAAATGGCCAAACCAAAGGGGATGATGGATGGAGTGTTGAACATTGCAAGCACTCACCCCCAGTCAACTGATCTGGGTTTAATCCATCATCATTCTTTAGCTCACTCTGCCACCCCAGTTCAGACATGGCCATATGCAAATCAGTCTGACCCTGTGCCTCATGGGAACAGTCCAGCCCGAACTGCCAAGCCATGTCTTCCCTGGACCGGAAACAAGCATCCTGGGACCAGTTTCTGGCTTACAGCCGTCATCAGCCAGGCTATCTTGAATCCAGTGGCAAAGTGAGCAAGGGACCCACGTCTGGGCATACCCTGCCAACTTAGGGTGAACATAGCAAAACCAAAGGGGATGATGGACGGAGTGTTGAACATTGCAAGCACTCACCCCCAGTCAACTGATCTGGGTTTAATCCATCATCATTCTTTAGCTCACTCCGCCACCCCAGTTCAGACATGGCCATATGCAAATCAGTCTGACCCTGTGCCTCATGGGAACAGTCCAGCCCGAACTGCCAAGCCATGTCTTCCCTGGACCGGAAACAAGCATCCTGGGACCGGTTTCTGGCTTACAGCCGTCATCAGCCAGGCTATCTTGAATCCAGTGGCAGAAAAAGTAAATGGCCACCCTCCCAAATTGGCAAATGAGCCAATTCAATTCATGCAATACGCGGATGATATAGTGGTCGTGAGTCAAACCCCAATCGGGTTACAAAGAGTTATCAATAACCTGATAGATTACTTCGATCGGCTAGGGCTGGAATTAAATAAGAAGAAAACAACGGTGGTGCGTCTAGCAGGCTCCAGGCCTAGTAAATATAAATGGCACGCGAAGGGTGAACAAATTGAGGAAATCAGCTCATATAAATACCTGGGCATCAAATTGGGCCGATGCATGTCCTTTACTGATCAGAAAACAGATATAAATGCAAAAAGCCAATTCATTAATTTTCGCTTACAAACAGCTGCAAAAGAAACTGCACTGCCCTTCCTACAGTCACCTTCTGAAAGTAATGGCAGCACAACTACTTCCAACACTGGCATATGGCCTAGAAATATGGCACAGTCAGGAAATTGATATTCTAAATGAGCAGCAGACAAAAGTATACAAAGCAGTTTTTAATCTCCCCAAAGCCGCGTCACCAGCACAGATACGTTTGGAATTCGGCCTTCCGAACCAGGAATACCAAAGAAAAGCTACCTTCGTGAAATTGTGTTGGAAATTTCGATCCTCTGAATCCGGATCTCTGAATAACTTATGCTGGGCAGAAATAAAGGCCCAGTTTGATCAGAAATCACCAAATACATGGGGTGAATACTTGAGTGCAGCCCTGACAGCATTAGACATTCAAGAGGTTTGGGATGGTAAGATGGAAAGCACAGCATTCAATAGAGTGTGTAATGCCACTGCAAGGAAACTGTCTTTTTTGAAAGAGAAAACAAGATTGCTTAAACGTCGACATGCCTGGTCGGTAATAAATTCATATACAAAGCCCAAACCGCAAGCTTATTTAGCAGCACATTTTCGACTTACATTAAAAAAGAGGTTTATGCTATACCGTCTAGGAGATCATAACTCGAAGGACTTGTTACCAACCTGGAAAGACAAACATCAAGACGAAAACTGCCGCATATGTGGATACCACACAGAATCGATATGCCATCTGATATGCGTCTGCCCCACAGTAAAAGACGAAAGAAGGAAGCTCTTAAAAGTGATCTTAAATGAATTAAACATCTGCACCTGCAGGCAGGCTGTAATTTGCTGGATGGGGGGCTCATCAAACATTTTAATTTGCCGTGGGGTAAAGTTCTTCACATTGATTGACAACCTTCTCCTAAAAGCGGACACAAAATAAATAAACAAGGTCGAAAACAGGACTGAAAACTTTATAAAAATTGTAAAAACTTCAATAATGAATTAGAATCCTGGATATATAATTTTTTTTAAATTGACTGTTTTTAAATTATTTATTGTGTGCTTTATGGTTGTAAAATACCAAATAAAGGCCTTTTTGACTGACTGATTGTAAAACACAAACAAATTTCAGATGCAATTCTTAAAGTGTATTGTGCATCTGTTAGTAAACCTATAGCACTTACCCTTCAGATTTATGAAGCAAAAGCTGTGGGATCCGCCCTATATGAAGCAGAACTCTGGGGCTTCTCTAATTTCAACGAGCTGATGAGATCCGAGAACAAGTTTCTAATGGTACTCCATTATATCCATATACACTAGACATGGGTATGAAAGCGATTGAAAGCAAAGTCAGACTGCGTCCATTACTGTTTTGGAGGAAGGTATGGTCCACCACCGAGCTCGCCCATTATGCTGTAGCCGTGTGTCATTAAAGCAGATATATTTAATATAACTGCCTGGCTTTCGAACATCAAAAAGCTGTTGACTTCTTCGGGCATGAACAAGCTTTGAGTGACCCTATGCTTTCCAAAGTGCTCCTAAAAAAACAATATTCATAATATGCCAAAAAGGCTGCTAGAGCTACACTGATTTCAAATGAGCAATATTGGGACATCATAACTGTCCCGATGGACAGGAAGCTCTATTTTCAATGTTGGATTGGCGTTTTACCACTGAAGACATTTACTTGTAAATGGGTGGTTACTGTTATGGTATTATGCCCAATTTGCAATATTATGGACAAATCTTGAATCCCAAGTTTTATTTGCTTGTCCGTCTTATGCTAGAACATGACTCACATTGATAAATCGCCTATGAAAACAGATGGGCACACAAAGCCACTGTACTGCTCTTAGAAATTTAAGATCAGACTCTCACCCTTTGTATGGTTATTCGGATGCCAAATTCTTGGGTCGAATGTGGCTCATAAGAAGAAAGGCCTTAGCATCCTAATAACAAGTAGGGCTAATCCCATGCAGGGGCATTTTACCTTTTATTTGCACACTGCACTTTATGCTGTACTTGTTGCAATATTTTGTTTCATCATAAGTTGCCCCCTCTGATTTCTAATCAGTTTTTACGATCGACTTGCCTGCTTTGCACTGTGTCATAGCTGTTTGGGCAAAACCAGGAAATGTAATACCTATGAATGATTTAGTATGATGTTCGTGATAGCTTTTACTGTTTTTAGCTATATGTATGTATTTAATAGATGTCATTTTATTGCATACTTTTATGGCTCTAGTTGCCAAAATCAAGTTATTTTGACTTGACTTAACAGCTGGTAACAATTTTGCAATTTTCTCCTGTGTTAAACCTCTACTTATCCCATGCATCTTGTGCCATTTCCCAAGAGTTAGAGGTAATAAAATAATATATATTTTTGCACACAGTATTTAGGCCACAACATTTATATTGTTGTAATTGTTGTGACATACAGCTGTGCAGGATGTGATACACTAAGCATAAGGTTGCTATGGTGGAGATGGCAAAAGATATATACAACAATCATTTTTCAATAAAGGGCATCTTATATTTACCCAGTTGACCTTGGAATTCCTTATCTCGTTAGGTACCAACTCAAGATGTCAAGCACGGTGAAAACTACAAGTTATCGACAGACAGTCAATTGTGGTGTCAATGCAAAACAAGCAAGAATAACATAGGTCTGTTAAATGTTATCAAGAAACATTCACCTATACTACTACACATTCATGGTAGAAGACTCTGGAATTTCCTTTGCCTTATACTAGGAAATAGACAAAGGGGTCGATTCCGATTCGGGCCGGAAATTTCTCCGCCCGAGCCGGACCCGGAGAGATTTCCGACCGAATCGGACCCGTGCAGTCCGACCGAACGAGTACGATGCGTCCGTATGTTATCGGACTCGAGTCGGTCGGACTCCCATTGAAGTCAATGGGAGCCGGTCGTACAACGCGTACGCGGGCTCCCATTGACTCAATGGGTGCGAGTCGGACAAGGGTGCCCCCTACAGCGGGTACGCGGCGAGCGATTCGCGCCGTACACGCACAGGTAGGGGGACCCATGGGTCCCCCTGTGTGCGACTCGCGCGGCTACGCGTACAGGGGTCCGACACGGACCCCCAAAGTACGGCTCCGACAGCTCTTACGAGCCGGAGTGCGCGGCTCGGTCGGACTGCTCGCGGCGCGCATCGTACTTACCCGGCCGGGAAACGTCTCCATTGCGCGGTGCGAGTCGAGTCCGAGCGAGTCGGTCGGAGCGGTTCGAGCCGGGAGCGAAGTCGGTCGGAGCGGTCGGGACGCCCGGACGAGTCGGTCGGCGATTTCGCATCGTACTCGCTCGGCCGGACCCGCGTACGGTTCGGTCGGGAAACAGGGCTCCGAATCGGATCCGGTAAAGCCGAATCCGATTCGGAGCCCTACCGGCCGAGATCGGAATCGGCCCCAAAGTGTCTATAGCACCCACACAACTTGAAGGAAGTTGGTGGGTCTTCAATGATGCACTAACAAGCAAATGTTCTGTAACACTAGGTTAAAGCCTTCGGTTGGCACTCTTGTCTCAGATGCAGTCTTCAACTACAGCTACCAAAAAAAAAAAACTCTGTGGCAGTAGAATTGGAACTGTGACGCTGATAAACCCTGATGCTTTTAAACTGGATATCATGGTTGAGCAGTGCAAAAATGCAAGTAAAATGCTGGGATCGGATGCATTTGGAGTTTTAGCTGCTAGACACTGAAGAGATGCTTCTGGCCTCTGGTCAAAATCCTCAAAGGCATACAGAGAAGTCCAGATTTAGGCCCAGATTAGGACCTTGGTGGTCGGACTTCCAGGCTGCAGAGTCAGCAGTAGGGAGAACGCCACTGTGCTGGTAGTGTGCTGGCAGCAGTCTTGCGGTGGCAGCATGATTTGGCTCACAAAGAGAGCCTGAAGGCAATGCCGCCACACTGCAGCACCTTCACTGTCATATGCGATTCTGAGGAATTTGGTCATTGCAATTGTGATGTCCCTTCGCAAGCACAGGAGCCACCATAGCAGGGTAGACTAACCCAGAGAGCAATCACATGTGGCAGCAAGCACAGACAGGGTGCTCTTTTGGCAGCAATCCAATTTGATGTAAAGTTGATAAATCAAATTAGTTGCTGATTTACTACATCTGTCTCTTTTTCTTCTTGAGGAAACAAATTTGTGTGCACCACAATTTGTAAGGGAGCATGGAGGAATGCTGGGTCCTCAGTCTAGGACACACTGGTGTAGTCCCACTTTACTTGAGAACCTGAAGAATTTATTGGGTCTTATGCTCAAAATGAGGATAGTGCACAAACCATGCTTGCAGTCCTACTGGTCTACTTGCAGAAATTTGGCTAACACACATCTTTTCACCAAACAGATTGTTTTTTTGTTATTGCGGTGTTTGCTGCATTCAAATGATAATTCTGCTGCATTGCCCCAGGACCATCTAGACCATGACGGTTGTTCAGGGTTTGGACCGTCGTGGAAGCATCCACTCCACCCACATACAACAAGTATGTGGGTGGAGTTGATCCAAATGACCAGGGTTCTTCAGCCATACAACGTGAGTAGCAAAACTCACACTTGGTATAAGAAGCTGTTTACCAAGTAGATTCAGATGGTAACATACACTATGTCTGTTGTTGATTGTCAAATCACCACGGTAAGAGTGATGTCTTTCCTTGACTTTCCATTGACCGCCATTGAAAGTCTTACTGCTAGAGAAGCAGCAGCCTCCACTTCATCTCCTGTAGAGGAAATGGCAGGGCTGCAGTATTTGCACATTGCTAACTGCATTCCTGCAAATGTTAGAATGACTAAACCATGTTGTTGTTGCAGAGTCTACTCTAAGCAAGGAAAGAGGCAGGGACCTATTGTTACTGCCCCAGTACCCATCTCAACACAGCCCTATGTTTTCCAACTTGCATTATGTTGTAGCATACAAAACTGTAGCATTGGAACATTGACTGAGATGGAGCTGCCCTAAACCTTTCAATGGCTATGCATGGATACATAACTTTCATGGGCCACTACTTCACTAGATAAGTAGCCTCACAAATTGTTCCCTCTACCTGAGGAAATCATGATCTTGCTTATGGCCTGCTTGACACCTTTATCCACCATCAGAATGTGGTAGGCATACTGTTCACCATATGACAAGTGCATTACTGTCACCACAGTGCACATAATGGTGGACGGAGCATAGGCCACATTGTCACAGAGTACCCTGTTAGAAATTGTGTCTCTGATTGGCATAGTATGTACCCTGTCCAAGTAGGGAACCATAATCCTATTCAGGGTAAGTCAGAAATACACTCTAAATTAACCTGTGCTCACCCAATGGTAGCTTGGCACAGAGCAGGCAGGCTTAACTTTAGAGGCAATGTGTAAAATATGTGTGCAACACTTGAAACATTAAAACAGTAAAAACAGCACACAAAAATTATCAACATCTGCTTAGAAAAATAGAGCTTAATTTATTGAACCAAACAGCCAAAATCCAATAAGTAGAACTGGGGTTATGATTTTTAAAGAATATTTTGAATTATAGTGCTTAAAAGCTTAAGGCGTCAACTGCGGCTACCTGGTCATGCTTGACCGGGTCAAATCTGAAAGTTCAGGCCCACTGTGATGCATTGCGGGTCGGATACAGGGACCAGCCTTGCCGAGCTGGAAAAGTACCTTGGTTCGAGGATGCGTACGATTAGTAGGAAATGTGTCACACGCAACTCAGAGATGCTTCATCGTCGAGTCACAGTGGATGTAGATGATGTGTCACCATTGAGCCGCGCAGCCAACAATGTGAAAAAGGAAATGTGCTGATGCATAGTTTTTCAAGTCTAGCACAGAAAAAACAACTTTCAAGGGCCCAGGACTGGATTGGCACCACTTGGCAGGGCAGGCCACACAGATGGCAGAGTCCAGGTACTGTTGCTGGGGTGCTGGAAGTCTTTGGTGTTCTTCAGACTTCAGAACAGTAGCCAAGCATGCATGCCCTTGGAGTCACTCTGGGTTCAAGTGGTGTAGGTCCAGTCCTTCTCACCCAGGCAGAGAGGGAAGTAGGCAGTTCAGCACAGCAGAAAATGCAGTTCTTCCAGAGCAGCAGTCCAGCAGAGTAGCAGCCCTTCAGCGGCACCTTAGTCCTTCTTCCTGGCAGAGTATCAACAGGTCCAGAAGTGTACTGAGTTGGTAGGGTCAGAAGCCCAGTTCCTATACCCAGTGGTGCCTTTGAAGTGGGGGAGACTTCAAAGAGGCGCTTTGAAGTGCACATAGAGCATCCCTTTCTGCCCTGGATCCCGAATCGCTACAGGGGGTTAAGCAGTCCTTTGTGTGGGAGTAGGACACAGCCCATTCAGGTGTAAATGTCAGGTCCTCCCTCCCCTCCTATGCAGGATGACCCAACAGGATGTGAATGGCCCATCAGACACACCTATGTTTCCTTTCATTGTTACTGTCTAAAGGGAATACCCCAGGCCCAGCTGTAACTCACCCCAGACATGTATTGGAGACAAAAAGCATGCACATACAGCTTAAGAGCAGAAAACGCCAACTTTCTAAAAGTGTAAATTTTAAAGTTGCAATAATAATTCCAACTGTGCCATTAAAGAGGGTTTATTATTACAAGTCCATAGGTACCAAACATTACAGTTCTTCTCCTTCTCATTCAGAAATTACACTTATTAAATGTAATAAGGAATTCTAAATGTTAACCTATGAGAGGGGTCGGCCTCACAATAGTGAAAAATGAATTTGGGAGTTTTTCACTATCAGGCCATGTAAAATTAAAAAGTGTATGTCCTGCCTTTTACTTACACAGCACTCTGCCTTATGGGTTACCTAGGACCTAACTTAGAGGTGACATGTATATTAAAAGTGGAGTTTAAGGTGTGGCAAGGCGTTTTAAATGCCAAGTCAACAAGGCAGTAAAACTGCATATACAGGCTCTGCAGTGGCAGGCCCAAGACATGTTTGAAGGGCTACTTTAATGGTGAGGGGCAGAATCAGTGCGGAAGCCCACTAGCAGCATTTAATTTACAGGCCCTGGGCACATACAGTGCACTTTACTTGGGACTTCTATGAAAGTTAAATATGCCAATCATAGATAAACCAATGTTACCATGTTTAGAAGAGTGAGCACATTTATTTTAGCACTGATTGGCATTGATAAAGTGCCCCAACTCCTAAAGTCAGTTAAAACAGATCAGCCAAAGTGAGGCAAAACAGGCAAAAGATTTTGGGGATCGCCCTAAGGCTGACAGGTCTAGCATGCCTGGCATGGCAAAAATGAAAGTCTTTAGCTGTTTTGAAGCGCTTTTTAGGGATATTAGAAATAGGTGTATGGCCAGCAAGTGGATCATTTACATTAAGGTTTAAATATTTATAAATATTTCTAATTTCCCAGAAGGTGACATATAGATTCAATCAAAAGTACAAATTAATAAAACCCAAATCAATGTAGATTAAGACAAATTCTGAAGCAAAAAAATTAAAACAGCCAAATGTAATGTAAGTATTTTACAAATGGGTTTTATAATGCAAAAAGCAGTTAGCAGAGGAACTTGGGGTGTGTGGTCAGAGAAACAATCATGCATTCATCATGTCTGTACAACATAAATTTCAAATTATGTGTTGACCTTAGATCAATGTCTGACCAGTCCCCTCTTTATAGGGAATCAGTCGATCGTTTAGAGCAGATGATTCATTGATGTGGATCCCAGAATTAATTTACAAAGAATAAGTGGAACCATCTTCGACATTTCGGTCTCTATTGTCAGACGTATGTGAGACCATCCTTAGGACTGTTTTATCTAAGGCAGATTTGTATTGATTCCTAATAAAAGGTTACAGACTACAAAGGAGAGTTGAACTGAGGGTTATAAAAGTATATGTATAAGACTTGCATGTCAGCATTTCGATGTCGGATGGTTATGGGTAAGCTCTGTGGAATCAATCGGGTGGGAGCAAGGCAGCACCATTGCTTGATAACATTAATATTGGATCTTGAGGTGACTCCCATTGATGTTGGCTTGATTCGTTTCTGCCGCAGGAACAAAGCCCAGCCATAAATGTGGGGCAGAATATTTATTGACACAAGTGGGGTAACTCTGGGTGGTAGGACATTTGTAGATTCCTACAGATTTTGGCAGTTTCCATCACATTTTCGGTCAATTTTGAGGTTTTGAGGGCATTGTGGGTAGGGAAACCTCGTGGGATCCATACAAGGCATACTACCCTGGAATACCCTGGAAGTTTACTTTTAAAAAATGTATATGGTTGGTAGGTTTCCATTGGTGGGTGCTGAGCACGTCCCCAAATACCACAGCTACCCATATAGCTGATCTCTCCACACAGGGTTTTAGTGGCTCTTGAGTAGCAGTCTCTTAGCCCTTCCTCACAAATGGGGTACTGTTCTAATTGGGAGATATGTAGAATCTCAATGTAGTAGAAAATGTGTGACTCCCCCACAGATTCCAGATCTTTCTGTCACAGAAAATTGAGGAAAATGTCTGTTTTTAGTCAAAGTTTGAAGTTTGTAGGGGCTTCTGGGTAAGAAACCCTAGTGAGAGCCACTTAAGTCACCCCGGCATAAATTTCCCTAGGTGTCTAGTTTTCAAAAATGTGCAGATTTGCTAGGTTTTCTTAGATGCTAGCAGAGCTGCGGCCCAAAATCCACAGCTGTCCACATTACAAAAATAAGGATCAGTTTTCAGAAAAAAATTTGATGTGTCTATGTTGTGTTTTTGTGGTGGCCACTAGGCCTACCCACAGAAGTGAGGTAAAAGTTTTACAGGAAGACCTGGTGGATTGCTAGGAGGTAGGAAATGTGAAGCTCCTCAAAGAATCCAGACGTTTTCCTCACAGAGATGTGAGGAAAATGTGTGTTCAAAGGATGAGGTTTGCAAGGTGTTCTGGATGACAAAACATAGGGAGAGCCATGCTAGTCACCCAGCCCTGGATTCCCTTAGATGTTCAGTTTAGAAGAATGCACAGGTTTGCTATGTTTCTCTAGGTGCCACCTGAGCTAGTGCACAAAATCTACAGCTTACCCACAGTGCAAACTTAGGATCGGTTTTCAGTGTAAAAATGTGATGTGTCCACATTGTGTTTTGGGCCATTTTCTGTCATGTACACTGGGCATACTAATACGAGTGAGGTACCATTTTTATCGAGAGACTTGGGGGGAAAGCTGAATGACAGGGAATGTGTTGCTCCTACAGATTCCATACATTTTCCCTTTAGAAATATGGGGAAAATGTGTGTTTTTAGTCAAAATTTGAGGATTGCAAGGGCTTCTGGGTAAGACAAGCTGGTGCGAACCACTTAAATCACTCCACCCTGGATTTGCCCGGGTGTCTAGTATGCAGATTTGGTAAGTTTCTTTAGGGGCCAGTTGAGCTTTGACCCAAAACCCACAGCTACTCACATTGCAAAAAAAATATTCAGTTTTAGTAGAAACATATGATGTGTCCATGTTGCATTTTGAGCCCTTTCCTGTCACGGGCACTAGGACTACACACACAACTGATGAGCCATTTGCATTAGTAGACATGTGGGAATACACAATAGTAGAACAATTGTTATTAACAATTGGATTTCTCTACATTTGTGCCTTCCAAATATATGCCAGTGTGTAAGTGAGAAGACATTTTAAGAAATGTCCACTGAATCACCTGCTAGTACCTACAAATTCAAAGATGTACTGATAACCACTGCTCCTAAACTCTATCACAGGGTCTGTTTCAGAAATACATATGTTCCATGATACCCATTTTTCACTCTATATATTTTATCATATGAATTGCTCTATAATAGGAACACATCAAAAATCCATTTTAATGCACAGTTCACTTGTTGGCACAGGTTCTTTAACAACCTACAAACCCTATATATGCCTGCAACCAGAAGGATCTAGCAGCTATAATGGTATATTGCTTTTGTGAATCTGCCATCGTGATAAGAAGTTACAAATGAAAACATTGTCACAAATGGCTGTTTTTCCTACTGATTTTCACTATTGTTACATTTGAACAGTTAGTTTCTTTGAGAAACCCTTGAGGGATATACACAAATGACCCCTTGCTGAATTTACCATTTTGTATACTTTACAGAAATCTATAGATTTCTGGGATCACCCATGGATTTCAAACCAGTTTCCACAACAAACTGGATGTAGGTTGAAAGGACAAAAATTTGGAAAAACGGGCTACCTCTTTGAAAAATACCAAACTGAAAGAAAATAGTTTTTTTAAATATTGTCTACTTTTTAGAAATTTCTAGCTTTTTGGGATCACCCATGGATTTCAGACTCGTTTCCACCAAAATTTAGATCACACAAAAAGTTAGGAAAATGAGCTACCTCTTTGAAAAATGACAAATTGCATGTTCCTAAAAGCTAGGAAGATGGTAACTTTAGCACAGCAAACCTTTTGTAGATGCCATTTTATGCAATGAACTTTGTTTCCTATATTTTGTGGAACACTCAAAATGTAGCTATATTTTGGTTATTTTCTCAACCCCCTACAGGGTAATCCACAGCTCATGATTACCTTTAGAATCCTCTGGATGTTGGAAAAAAGGACACAAATTTGGCCTGGATATCTGATGTGGACAAAAAGCTATAGAAGCCTAAGCAAAAACCACCCAAAATAGCCAAAAAAGGCTTAAGCCCTGAAATGAAAAAGCTACAGCAGTCAAGTGGTTAACCCCTTTGCTGCGCCCGTCGGCCAACGGCCGTTGCGAGCACTACCTCCGTAGTGCTGCGCACGTCCGTTGGCCGAAGCGGCCCCGCCCACTTAATCAAACCGCCGCACTGCGGAGGAATTCGCGCCGCGGTTAAGCGGTTAAAATAGATGCCCACCCATTAATCAGTAATAGAAAAAAACAAGGGTACCCCAATATGTGAACCTGGGGTGGTAATGCATTTAGGAAAACAATGGTTCTGGTGTGGCCTAAAGGTCCATTCAAAAGTGACCCTGTGGGGGCACTGCGTTTAAGAGAAAGAAGTTACTTGTTTAAGGGAGCGGTAAGTAATATACAAAGGGACATGTAGGTCAGTTTATGACAGGTATTTATTTCCAAAATAATAGTATTCAGGTGCTCACACAATAAGTGATAAGAAACGTGACGTGAAAAGTGAGGGTGATATTAAAATAAAGACATTGCATTGATAACAATAGTAAGAACTCCTCAGTAAATTTTTACAGAGTAAAAGGAGTTCATGTTGTAGGGGGTCGACGGGGTTTCGATCTCAGTTAGTCGAGATCATCTTCAGGACATATAGTAGGTGAGCAAGCTGAATTAGGTATTTAGGCGGTTAAGACAGCAACAATTGGGGCAAGGGCCTGCGAGCCGCTGCGGTGCTGATCACGGGAGCGTGTGATTGAACCTGGGAATTTGATATCAGGAATGAATCGCCCGATATAGGAAGAACAGTTGGGTTGTCAAAGGTGTCGCTCTGGGCCGATTAATTAATTTAGGCTGAGACCAGGGCACTGAATGAAAACCTGGGACCTGAGAGCAGAGTGTGTCCTGCTGCTTCGGTAGCCTGTGCTAGGGAAAATTAGGGCCTTGGTGAGTAGGGCGTAGCTTGTGTCTGGCACAGATGGCTGATAATTGTCAGGATAATCCTTTTGCTCCACACAAACTGTTGCTAATTTTTTGTCCTTCAAGCCGATAGCAACAGACTATCAGGCTCACTTAGCTCTGTGTGTTACGCAGAGCTTCCTCTCTCCTGAGGCTATAGGAAAACCTTGCTTGATCCCACTGATAGATAGTTGCACCACAGACAGGTCAGCGGCAATTGGCCCCAATGAAACAAGTTTGGACTAAGGCTCCCATTCTCCAAAAATACCACAAAGCTAGCGACCACATGTAGATAGAAACACTCAGCCAATCAGGAAACAACATGCACACCACATGTAGTGATCACGTTTTTCTCATGCCGGACATCTGGACACATACACACTGGCCCACACTAGCTCTCACCAAGGTCAAGAGGCATCTGTGTCCTTATCAGATGCCCAAGCTTGTTAATTTATGACTGAGATGCTTTGCAAGAATACAGAAATGGGTTTATTGTACCACACCAGATGTGTATAAAACCACCAATAAACTTTGTACACCAAGAGACTTTCCTCAGACGCATTCTGTCGAGACCCTCCTGGCTCCTGTCGTTAATTAAACCAACTTGTTCCTGTTTTGCCAATTGCCTCTTGTCCTTTTATTTCTTTACGGTAAATTGATATCCGAGTAACAGGTTGAGTCTGCAAGTATGAAAAAAACAAAAAGGAATGTGTGAGACAGTTATAGGGAAAGGATATGATTGAGAGGTACAGAGGGAAAGAGAGTGGAGCAGCACAACTTCATAAAATGAAAGGTGAATAAACAAATGAAGAAGGAGAAAGAAAAGAAATGAAAGAGATAGAAAAGAGGGAAAGATTAATATGAGATAGGCTAGAGAGTGAGAGAAAAAAGGAAACATATCTCAGATGGAAATAATGTCGTTTGCCCAACTTTTTATAACAGCACCACAGCTATGTTAATAAATATGTTCCATATTCACTGCTAGAATACTTTAGAATTAGGATGCTGTAGTGTTGCTGATAATTTCCCAGACAAAAGAACTCCATCTACTGACTGAAGGGACCCATGACAGGGGGTCAAAATCCTCCCGTCCTCACCGAAGACCAAGGCTGAAAAGTATGCAAGAAAATGACACCCTGTATACTTTCCCATCACCAAGACACTGCAGCTGCATCCCAAATGAGAGGCTGTAGGGCATTGACCGTATGGTGGCAGATCTGGGGAGTTATGAGGGTCAAAGCAGAGCCTAAGAGGGGATGTGGTAGACTCATGTGTTCTGAGTAAACCACAATATGTAACATATTAATATTAATGATGAGTAAAATGGACATGTCCATTTACTTTCACTTGCTGATAAGGAAATTACATGTAACACATTATCGATTTCTGTTCACTCAAGTATTAACGTTTTTCTAAACAGGTAGTGTTAAAGGAGACTCCCTGATTGGACTTTGCCATGGCCCTCACATATATTACACTCTCCCTGCCTGTGAGTAGTTCAACAAGATCACCTTTGCTTGCTCAGATGATAAATCCATCCATGAGATACAGAAATGGCTGAAGAATGAACCTGATGCCTTGGACTCAAATTGTATAATAAAGAAGATTTGTGAGCTTCAGGGCAGTGGGTAAGGATCAAACTTTCCTACCTTCTTTTCCTCTTCAGACTCTCATCTTGTAAACCATTAGAAAGAATGTGAGGATGACAAAGTGAAGTAAACATGCCAAGGGAGAGTTTAAGAATGTGAAAGTGCTGATGTCGCTGCTCAGATAGAGGTCTGAACGAAGGGCAATATTCTTTGTGCTATACGTGGTCTTCCATGATACCTTGACTCAGTTACTCACAATCCATGTTCTGGCAGTTGCTGCCAGGACTTGGAATCTGGTTGTACGAGATGGAATAAAGCTACTTAAGGATGCCTGACCTGTGGCTTAATCTTTTCAATTGCAAAAAGTGGCCGCCAGTGACTTCAGATGTCTCTAGATGTCAATTCTGATGCTCTCTATGTTGCAGACTGACAAACTGGACATTTTGTGCAAGCATATCAACAAGCTTTCCATTGGCTATTTGTGATTTCAAGTCTGCCGGATCCAGCTGCTCATTCAGTCAGTCTTAACGCGCTATTATTGTACTGGTTAATGCAACTGCAGTGGAATGCAAATTCAGACATTCCACTCTCTGACTGCTACAACCATCAGGTGAGACGGCGTATAATAAAAAGGCCAAGTTAAGAGCAAGAGGCCACATTATTAGGACAGGTTGTAGCTGAACTTTATAAACAATAGTGTAACATCAAACAAACCCACCTCACTAATGCAAAGTCAATCTAGCTCCTTCCTTCCACAAGCCTCCCCTCCGATGTGTACATACTCCCAACCAAAGATCACAGCGCTCAACCCACCCCCCTTTCATTCCATTTACTGTCCTTTAACAACTGACCCCAGCATCACTCTGCTGGCCTCCTTCTGCCAAGGACCCCAGGCAAGGCCCCAACCCTTCCCTTCCAAAGTAGTGTGTGAGTCCCCTGTTTGACTTGTGGTACTGAAAATTCTGGACCTGTGTCATTAACATCATTGTAACATGACGATTTTGGTATCAGCAGACCGGTAATGACAGGTATGCTATATCTGAGTATTTGCGTCATATTCGAGTGACGGGATCACTCTAATTTTAACGATTCCCTTGTGAACCCTCGGGTTCCATTTTCTGTACGGCAGCCATTTTGTGGTTGCCCTCACATAAGGCAATGACTAAAGCCAAAACGCGCCTTAGGGGACACGTACACTTTCAGTGACCTGGGCAAGCTGACTCCACTGTCCAGAGCCAGAACCTGTTCGGCCAGTTTTAGTTCCCAGTGGCCGATCGAGATTAGGGGCCCAGGTGCAGCATGCCATAAACCCTTCATTGCACACATCTATATCTAAATCTTATTCACACCTGTCACTGCTCTTTCTTTATGACCTGCTTTACGAGGAGGAGGTGCCCGGTTTTATTAGGGGTCCAGATTATATCTGTTGCAGGTGTTGGGCCTCACTGGGTATTTGGTTGTGGGCTGGACAAACTGAAAATGGGCTTGTCATCATGAATCTGTTGCCTTTTTTTTGTTGTAAGAAATATGTGAATGACCCACTGTAAAAATAAGGAATGTTTGCCTAAAGCATAATATTCTGTATAAAAGAGATAGCTGGTTTGCATGATAAAGGCAGTCTCCTGAGAACATACACATTGTTGTACTTCTAGGATACCTGTTGCTGGCTGCAGCCAATAAATTGATCTTTGAAGCCACCAAAAAGACTCTGTGTTTCTGTAGTCTGAGACAGGAAGAACTCGAGGTCATTGGGTGTGTTCCCTGGCACCGCTGGGTCCAATAAAACCCAGTACTTCAATTGGCGCCCAACGTGGGGCGATTTCAGCGGTACCGGTCCAAGCCAGAGGTCGTGAGGAGCTTCGTGTAAAATTCTGGAGGAAGGCCAACCACTTCATCGACCCCTGTATGTCGTTCGTGGTCCGAAAGTCTTTGCTGCGAGGTTCCCCGCGTCCCGACGGCTACGAAGGACTGCTGCCCTGACTATCGCCCTGTCTTGGACCCTTTTATGATTTGTAGAGCGAGACAATAGACGAGTCTTCTGGTGACGTCATCGATACCTCAGTTAAGTATAAGTGGAGCGTCTCCCAGTCCTTAGTCTTGGTTCTTAGTTTTGGGTATCCCATGGGATCTTTGATTTGTTAGGATCTTTTGATTTGGAACTTGCAAGTACCAAAGCCGAAGGACTCGTGTATTCACGAGACTGTCGTATTCGATAATCCTTTGAAGTTTGAAGCTAGACTAGTGAGCGAAGATGCCTGGTCTTAGCAGACTTGGAAATTTGTTTTGTCTTGGTTGTAATAGGGATTCCCGATTGGAGGACTCGTGTCCTGTTCCTCCAATTGGAACTCCAACCTATGAGCTCTACGTGAAGCATGGAGTGGGCCCTATCACGTATAATAACGTATGGGTTAGGTACACAAGGAAAGATGGTGTCCTAAAGTGGCCCCAATATGGTAGTTTTGACACCGAAATTCTGGATAATTTAGAGGTTAGACTTTTTAAGAAGAAAGCCCGGCCGGCGATGTTTGACTCTTTCCGCCTATGGCGAAAAGAAGCCAAACAGAAAGAAATTAAATTAGTAAAGAAGAATAAAAGAGAAAAGGGTATTTCAATAATGCAAGCTGCTATGCAGTATAAGGATGATGAAGAGGAACAAGCGAGTGAACAGCTGCACAGGCAACGTAAATTGGCAATTGATAAATGTTATCCAGTTTTGCCACCTCTTCAGCAAGATACAGTGAAGGAACTTGAGAAGGATCCTTTAATGTCTCATTTGTTGAATTCACCACCTCCTTATGCGCAGAGTGCTACAGCACCTCTGCAACCTTTAGTTGTACAACCCCCAGTTGTTGTACCTCCGGTTCTTCCACAACCACCAGCTGTTTTTCAGTTGGCTCCTACTACTATGGCACAGCCCCCTCAAGGGCTGCCACCTTTACTACCTGTTCCATCTTTACTTCCTATGACTTTGCCCCCTGCATCTATTTCCCTCCACACTATCCCTTCTGACACTGCCTCTGCATTTGCTTTGTCTCCTCCTGTTTTTCCTCCTGTTCATTTGTCAACTTCTCCTTCTGTCCGACAGAGAATGACAAACACTGTTACTAGTATTTTGTCTCCTTTCTTTGGGTCACCGACTACGACCCCCGTTTTAGAGCGTAAACAATTGCGTAGCCAATTGCCCGATTCTAGAGAGAAGGGAGTATTGGATCATTTGGCGCATAAATGGGTCACTGACCCTACAAGATATGAGTTCGAGTCTGTTATGGATGTCTTCCACCAATGGCAAGCACTGAAACAGAGATATGTTTTTGACAAAATGTGCGAAGTTCTTCTTGAAAGATTAAAAGATTGTGATATGGAGGCCAATCCGCCTGAGTTGTGTCATGTACGGTTTGAGTTTTCCAAAGGCACGATTGTGGGTTCCGATATTGAGAAAGCAGTTGCGACATTATTATCATTTAGGAGTGAGGGTATTTCTCGACTGTTGTTTGAGCCAGAACCCTCTGTTAAAAGGAAGGTCAGACAGTATCCCATGAGAGAAGTTCCCCCAGTTTGGAAAGAAGGAGACCTAAATGCTGTTCCACCTATTCAGCCTCATTTTCAACGTGTGTGGGTACATGTTCCATGGAAGCGAACTGAAGTCCTGGCTCTTAAGCAGACTCTACCCGACCCCCGTAAAAACCCTGCAGGTTATTATAAGGAATTATCACAGACTGCAGACTCCTGTGTTATGAATTTAGCTGATAAAGACATGTTGTTTGGAAATGTGGTCCCACAGCCTTTATGGAGAGTGATCCGTCACACGGATCATGCGCCGGAGTTAGGGGACACATGGATTAATATCAATGCGGCAAATGACAGACAAGTAGGCGGTGCTAAACCAGAGCCTTTAGTAGCAGACCTCCCTGGTAGGATCGTTACTTACATGAAGACTTTGATGCCTGCAATGCGTGTAAATTGGGATAAATTGTCTGCATGCAAGCAGAAGAAGGAGGAAAGTGTATCTGACTTCTTCACTAGGTTTGAAGAGACATTTATCGACCACAGTGGTCAGGATATGAGTACAGAAGGTGGTCAAAGGTTGTTTGTTGACAAGTTTGTGCATAATTTGCTTCCCGAATTGTGTAAAAAATTGAAAGATTCAGAGAGTTCTTGGGCCGTTTCCTCTTCAGCACAGATATTGGCTACTGCACAATACTACGAAAATAGAGATAAAGATGAGAAAGATAGAGCAGACAAGAAAACTAAAGAGTTAAAAACAAAGGTTCTTTTACAACAAGCGTATCCGCCTCGTAGTAATCAGCGTGACTATCAGCAACCTCAACAGTATCAGAGGAATTCGCAAAGGTTTGAGTATCCTCAACAACGTGCTCTGATAGGCCCTAACCAATGTTCATATTGTAAGGAAGAAGGTCATTTTAAATATAATTGCCCTATTTTGTTGCAGCGTATGAATGGTATTTCTGGCGCAAGAGGTCGAGGTGTTCCACAAGAACCTAGAGCTAGAGGACGCGGAAATTTCACCCAGAACGCGCGCCCATTTCCTCCTCAAAATTCAATGAATAGTTTTGATCAGCAGAATAACGCGTCTGGTAGGACGACTCAGTACTATGCTGATGACTACTATGCAGAAGGTGAGAGTATGGAAGGTGATGATTGCTAGGACAGCCATAGACAAAGAGAGGGAGTTGTTTCAGTTCCAGTAGATCAGAGTGGACCTTATATTGAGGTGATTACATCAGGTGTGTCAGAGCCTTTTCTGTTGGATACTGGTGCTACAAAGAGTTCTATTATGTAGGGGTGGGCGGAATTTGCGTAGTCGCGCTACGCAAAGCTCCGCGAAACGGTAAAAAATCTCCGCGAGCACGCAAAAGTTCCGCGAACACGCGGAATTGCTTGTTCCGCCCGTTCGCGATGCTTTTTTGCTGTTCGCGAACGCTGTTTGCGTGCTCGGGGAGAAATATCTCGCGAACACGCATTTTAAAAGCGCGAACAAGCAAAAACTCCGCGAAGCCGCGGATCGCGGAATTTTTGGCAATTTCGCGTTCTCCGCGGAACGCGAAATTACCCAAATTCCGCAAATTCCGCGAGCGGAACGGAATTTACCGCCCAGGCCTACTATTATGCACTCTAAATTCCCTGGCGCACCTTTGTCTGGCGAAACTAATGTTTCAGTAGGTTTTTCTGGCGCCCCGGTTAGGAACCCGATTTCTAGCCCTATGTCTCTTTCTGTTGGACCTTGTGAAATCGAAGCACCACTTATTCTAACGACAGGTTGTGGTGAGAACTTGTTAGGATTGGATCTGCTGAAAAGATTGTATGCGACATTGTATTGTTCTCCTTCGGGAGTACAACTCACATTGGGTAAGACAGTGGTTTCACCAATATATTTGTCAAAGGACAAACTTCCAACAGAATTGTCGTTTATCCCTGATATTCTTTGGGCTACTGGTCCCAATGATGTAGGTCTTTTGGAAATACCGCCATATGTTGTAACGTTGAAAGCCAATGTTAAAATGCCGCGCATTCCCCAATACAAGATCTCTAATGAAGGTGAAAAAGCGTTGCTAGCGATCATTTATGATTTGATTGAGAAAAATGTAATTGAAGAGACAAGAGGTAATGTTTGCAATAGTCCTGTTTTACCTGTCTTGAAGCGTACTGACTCTTCTCAGCCACCTGTTTACAGGTTTGTGATTGATCTTAGAGAGGTAAACAAGATAGTTGTGCCACAGTTTCCAGTCGTTCCCGATATCACTGCTTTACTGACAATGATTCCAGCCTCAGCCACTTGGTTCTCGGTGATTGACTTGAAGAATGCTTTCTTCAGCATCCCTATTGCTGTAGAGAGCAGGGATATTTTTGGATTCTGTTTAGGAGGCCGAAGCTTCCGATTTCAGAGAGCTCCTCAAGGTTTTTGTGAAAGTCCTTCTATCTATAGTCAGGCTTTGAAGTCTCAGCTTGACACTCTTGTGTTACCTGATGGCGCTACCCTTCTACAGTACGTCGATGATTTGTTAGTTGCTGCAGATACTAAGGAGATTTGTAAAGAAGCCACTTTGTCATTGTTGCGTCATTTGTCTGATTTACACCACAAAGTGTCTCTTTCCAAGTTACAGTATTGTCGACAAGAAGTGACCTATTTAGGTCACCTCTTATCGAAAGAGGGAAGAAGATTGACCCCAGAAAGAATTCAGGCAATTGCAAAATTAAGTGTGCCAATGACACAGAGAGAAGTGCGTGCTTTCTTAGGTATTACATCCTATTGCAGACAATGGATACCGAATTTTTCATTGATGGCTAAACCTTTGGTAGCATTGACCTATAAAGACACGCCGAATCCCCTTCCTTGGTCCGAAGATTGTCAGAAAAGTTTTTCCGAATTGCGTGATGCATTGTGTTCGGCTCCTGTGTTGGGTACCCCCGACTACAGCAAGCCCTTTACGCTGTATGTCCATGAGAGAGAAGGATGTGCATTATCAGTGTTAACACAGTCTTTTGGGGACAAGCAACGTCCATGTGCATATTTCTCGTCGATTTTGGACCCGGTAGCTAGAGCGTTGCCGAGTTGTTTGAGAGCCACAGCGGCAGCAGCTGTTTCTATTCGACAGTCTGCTGGTTTGGTGATGAATAATACGCTGGTCGTGATGGTCCCACATGCAGTGGATATTTTGTTAAACAGGACCAAGACACAGCACTTAACTAGTGCTCGATTGTCAGGTTACGAGTTGACACTTTTAGCGAGCCATGTGCACATAAGAAAATGCAACACGCTGAACCCAGCTACATTGTTGCCAATTATAACAAAGACAGATGTTCCGGAACAGCATGATTGCTTTCTTAGGACAGAAGAAGAAACGAAAGGGAGAGTAGATCTTAGGGACACTCCTCTTGTAAAGTGTGATGGTACCTTATGGGTGGATGGGTCATGCTTCAAGCTTCCGAATGGTGATACGACTGCGGCATATGCTGTCACGACTTTACATACGATTGTTGAAACTGCACGTATCCCACATAATTCAGCTCAAGCAGCAGAGTTGACTGCACTTATGAGAGCGTGTGTATTATCAAAAGGAATGAAAGTGACCATATATACCGATAGCCAGTATGCGTTTGGTGTGGCCCATAGTTTTGGACGCTTGTGGAAGGAACGTGGGTTCCTCACGTCTCACGGTACGAAAATACAGCATGGTCAATTGGTGAATGAGCTCCTGGAGTCACTTACTTTGCCATTGCAAGTCGCGATTGTGAAATGCAGTGCACATAAGAAGATCACTGACGACGTTGGTCGCGGTAATATGTTTGCTGATGAAGTTGCGAAAGAAACAGCAAGAGATGTGATGAGTCGAATGTATGTTGCGGGCCCTGCAAGATGGATTGGTGACGTTGGAATGTGTGAAGATACGATAGAGAGTGTGAAGTCCATCCAAGCTGAAGCTACGGAGAAGGAATTAAGTACGTGGAGAGAGAGTACGGGTAAATTGGATGCAAATGGTTGTTGGGTTGAATTGTCGGAGCATCAGCGATGGTTGTTACCCGATACATATGTGCTTGCAGTGGTTACAATGGCACATGGGATGGCCCACATCAGTGTGAAAGGAATCTGTAAGTTATTGGCTCCAGTGTGGCAAAATGCTGGAATTCCCAAATGTGCAGAGAATGTGGTCAAAAATTGTATGGTTTGTTTGAAATACAATCCTGGTAAGGGAACCCCAACTCCAGCTGGTCATTTTGCGCCTCCAACGTATCCGTTCAAGGTTTTGCAGCTAGATTTCATCCACATGGAGAGGTGCAACAATTTGAAATACGTACTCATTGTTGTTTGTGCCTTTTCAAGATGGGTAGAGGCATATCCTCTGAAAGATAATACTGCCTTGTCCACAGCGAAAGCCCTTCTCAAAGAGTTCTTCCCTAGGTTTGGTTTGCCGAGAATGGTGTGGAGTGATAATGGGGGTGAATTTGTGGGTCAACTGATGAAACGAGTGTGTGAAGGTTTAGGAATCCGGCAGAAATTTCACGCTGCAAATCATCCCCAATCAGCTGGATTAGTTGAGTGCTATAATGGCACTCTTAAACTAAAACTGGCCAAGATACAAGCAAGCTCTGGCCTTAAATGGCCTGATGCGTTGCCATTAGCACTGTTGTCAACTAGGATGACCGTACATTCCCGAGTAGGACTTAGTCCTCATGAGATAGTGTTTGGTCGCCCGGCTAACATATGGGGAGTGCCGAGGCCAACGAAATTCAGCGAGATTGAACACCCTGTACTGCTTGATTACTTGCATGATTTGACGGCTAAATTGCGTGTTTTACACCAACAGGTTCATAATACACTGCCTCAGGCTTCTAAAGATCCAGGGCATGCAATCAATCCCGGATCGTGGGTGTTAATCAAGAACTTTCAGCGGACAAAGAACGATCAGCCCCGCTGGATTGGCCCCTATTTGGTGATTTTGTCCACAAGATCTGCAGTGCGAGTACAAGGGAAGAAAAACTGGATCCACGGCGTACACTGTAAGAGGGTCCCTTTGCCTCTACCATATGACCGGTGGGTCCAGGAGGGAATTGCTGACTCGGAAACTGAAACAGTGCCTCGTTTTCTGCCTTTTAGTGACGCACGCGTCACAGGGACAAATTCTGAGCGAGAAAGTGACGATCTTCTCCAAAGAGCAATACCATCACCACTTCGATTGGACACTACTGAGCCTGAACTTTTGTTTTGCGACCAGACATTGCCTGGAAAAAGCCGTTATAACTTGCGACCGAGAGTCATGGACAAATAAAATGAAATTTTGGTCCTCCCATCCGAAAACCTGTTTTTGAACCACCATCCGGGTTCAGCTGTAGGGTCGTGGTGAAAAGACTTGAGTGTGTAGCCTGCGGACACAAGGTCTACGGGTCTGGTTTGTTCTAGGGCGTTCCCTGGGACATTCAGAAACACTCTCAAGTGAAGAAAACCAACCGCCGCGAACAGCACGTTAGAGGATGGAGCCTTTTCAGATGGAGAGACCTGTTGAAAGAATAAGTTTCAAGAGGAAAATATGTGCAACCATGAGCAGAAAATGTTTTCTAATTATGTGTCTTTGTATTTTACTTAGTCTAATGATGTCTTTAGTGGGGTATATCATATTCTCTTTTCAAGTGACATCTGCACCCACTGTACAGCCCATGCCTTCCTCTACTATCTCCTCACATTTTTTTCACCCTCTACCTGAACACGAGTCCGTTAGAAGATTAGAGTTTATGAACAACTCCTTTGTTCAGCTCTTACACCAACACCAGCTAGTAGTGAACAGAACCAACTGTTGGGTGTGTGGCCTTATGCCTCATACTACTGAGAAAGGTATTCCCTACCTAGTGCTGCCATTCAGCTACAATGGTTCTGTGTGGGCATACCGAACGATGTTCATCTATGCTCGCGAAATCCACCCCCTACGTTCCGTCAAAGACAACCCAAAGAATAGTGCTCTAGTTAAGGGGATAGTCGACATGATAAGGGGAACTAGTTCCTACGAAACTATCCCGGAAGATGAGACACTAGCGTATATTGGATGGAACGTGACTGGATATGGAGCGAGTCTGAGCGAGAACCAGCAAGCAAAAAGATCCGCTCCAATTTGGATTGGACCCCATCAGGATCATCTATGTCTGCAAGGTAATGGCAAGAATCCAAGAGCTCAGTTAGGGAAGAGTATCTGCACTGAAACGTATATTTTTGCGTCTCAGACTTCCCCTTTGTTCTTAGCAGCTAGGGGTACCTACTTTATCTGCCATGATAGGGCCTACACGTGGTTGCCCCCTGACTTCTCGGGCACATGCTTCATTTCATTCCTGTTGCCTCCCACCTACACAGCTGCGGCAGATTACCATAAGATAAGAAGAATTAGGGGTGTCTTCAGCAAGGAAGACACTGCAGGACAAGAAGCGGGAGACTTCTTTAGGGGTTTTCTGCCGTTCTGGGGACCTATGGCTAACAACAGGAATGTGAGGCAATTGACGCGAGTGGTTGAATCCACCATAGTCGAAACTGTCGGTGCCCTTAATAATTTGACTGCTGAGCTCCAGTCGGACCGCCTTATGACCCTGCAGAACAGGGTCGCGTTAGACATCATACTTGCAGACCGTGGTGGGGTATGTAGAGTGATCCAATCCAGTTGTTGCATTTTCATTCCAGATAACGCTCCAACAGTGTACCAGGCCATCTCCAAACTACATAGGATCTCTGAATCCATCCATATAGATGAAGGAGACTGGTCGTTGATGGGATGGTTCTGGGAACTGTTATCCACCTGGGGATGGAAAGTTCTGATGGTCATTGGGATACTTCTAGCCATCCTTTTCCTGTTTTGTCTGTGCATACAGTGTGTTCCTGCCATATGCGGCCTATGTGTTACATCATGTGTAAGGAAACCTGTATCAAGGGACGAGCTAAGTAATAGGATGATGCTACAGCAACATCTCAATGAATTCATGAACATAGACCTAGACTCAGATTAGCATGAGTGTAAGTAAATTGCCTATGTAAGGGCAAAAGGAGGGTCTGTGGTACTGAAAATTCTGGACCTGTGTCATTAACATCATTGTAACATGACGATTTTGGTATCAGCAGACCGGTAATGACAGGTATGCTATATCTGAGTATTTACGTCATATTCGAGTGACGGGATCACTCTAATATTAACGATTCCCTTGTGAACCCTCGGGTTCCATTTTGTGTACGGCAGCCATTTTGTGGTTGCCCTCACATAAGGCAATGACTAAAGCCAAAACGCGCCTTAGGGGACACGTACACTTTCAGTGACCTGGGCAAGCTGACTCCACTGTCCAGAGCCAGAACCTGTTCGGCCAGTTTTAGTTCCCAGTGGCCGATCGAGATTAGGGGCCCAGGTGCAGCATGCCATAAACCCTTCATTGCACACATCTATATCTAAATCTTATTCACACCTGTCACTGATCTTTCTTTATGACCTGCTTTACGAGGAGGAGGTGCCCGGTTTTATTAGGGGTCCAGATTATATCTGTTGCAGGTGTTGGGCCTCACTGGGTATTTGGTTGTGGGCTGGACAAACTGAAAATGGGCTTGTCATCATGAATCTGTTGCCTTTTTTTTGTTGTAAGAAATATGTGAATGACCCACTGTAAAAATAAGGAATGTTTGCCTAAAGCATAATATTCTGTATAAAAGAGATAGCTGGTTTGCATGATAAAGGCAGTCTCCTGAGAACATACACATTGTTGTACTTCTAGGATACTTGTTGCTGGCTGCAGCCAATAAATTGATCTTTGAAGCCACCAAGAAGACTCTGTGTTTCTGTAGTCTGAGACAGGAAGAACTCGAGGTCATTGGGTGTGTTCCCTGGCACCGCTGGGTCCAATAAAACCCAGTACTTCAGACTGCCACCCAGGAAAATCCTGCACATGTGTTTTTCCTACCCCCAATCCACAAATATTCCTTGCTGCATTGGATGTTGCTCAAACAGACATTACTTTCCTTTCTTTCATGATATCTCCATGCTCCATGACACCTATGCCTCTATTTTGGCAAAAACAACGCATTTACGCATTAACCTTGTGACTGACTTTCTCAATTGCAATCTACTTCACTGCCCCTTGCCACACCGTTCTTGCCACCAGCTTTATCCAAAACACAAAGGTGCCAGACCAGGACCGTATAATCATCCCCAGATCTGCTTTCATCAACTTAATCAAACCTAAACCTGACAGCTGCACTAAATGCTTCTCACCCAGGTGAATTATCAACACATCTGGACAGGGTCTCACTCTCACCAACTCAGATCTCAGATGACCAAGGAAGCAGTTGGCCCCATTTCATACCCCCTTTTTCCCACCATTCAATTTTAAATTCAGTTGAACGAAAACCCAAATGAGCTCCAAAAAGACAAATCTCCACCTGCTTCGCAGCCCATTCAACAAATGAACGCCCCACGATCCATATGGAGAGGAATGCCATAATTGGTCTAGCAACACAACCTGAAACAAAAAGGGGGTAACTTATCAATTAATGCTTCACTGCGTGCCCTCTTTGTGCCTCATGTATCACAGACAACAGTCTGAAGATCATCTCGCCAATCGCATAACCTCTTTCAGAGAGAAGCTCAATTTGTTAGCTTCTGATGCAGTCCCTAATCTAACGGAGTGGATACCAAAATATTCTGCCTTTTCACCCTCTTGTGCCAATATTTTCCCCACCTGCCAATTTTAAATCCTCCCCACTGGGCACATCTCACACCCTATTGAATGCAACACCATACAGGCACCTCTCCCCATCTGATCCATCTTAGATTTGCACAAGGTTAAAATCAATGATGTTCCTTGTCATTCCACTTCACTTGTTTCCATCCAATTTTTACCTCCCAACCCCCAAAACCTTAGAAATTCTAAAAGCTCTAAAACACAACCATAACATACACAATTTCATCAGCAAAAATTCAAAACTGCTAAAGCATTTTGCTAATAGACTCCTGACCAACAAAAATCTTGGTATCCCAATAGGTTCTCTTTGCCTCCACCTTCTCCTCTGCTCCTTAGCGCAGCCCTGCAAACCCTCCTACCCCTTTTTTCCTGCAGTGGGCTCATAACCCCAAATGAATTTGCCATAAAAGGCAATAACTGCCAATTTGTCGCCTATCATAGCTGCTGACCTCCCCTTCTCAATGTTACCCATAGTGACGTAGATAACATCCTCTCTACAATACTCTTGTCATCTAAACTTCATTTTACCACGACACAGCATAAAAACTCCTCCCAAGCTTGTCTGTAAGCTGACCTGGTATTCTGTGCAAGTGAATTTTCTACCAGACCTAGAATACCTAGTCTCCTAAGTCGCAAATTTCTGCTGGGTGCCAAACCGTGAAATCTCAGGGAATGAGACATTGTGCCTGCGATGTTATTATTCACACCTGGCAAATGTGTAGCTCTTAATACAATGTTGTGCATAAGGCAACCAAGCATAAAATGTTGCAACAGCTTTAAAGGTTTCTTGTCTCTTGCCTTCTGACCATTCACCAATCCTACAACTGTTTTATTATCAACATTAAAAATCAATGTTGTAAGTATTTGGCCCACAGAGCAAGGGCCACCAATAGGGGAAAAGGTTCTAAAAATGCAATGGTCCTGCTGTCTTCCATCCACTTCTGAGGCCACCTTTCAGAGCACCTATCCATACCCGCCGCAGCCAAAAAAGTCTGGACTAGCCAAGTAAAATCCAAATCCAGCGACCACATTTTCACACCATTGAAATTCCTCAGAAAGAACAATCACCCTTCAAGATCTGCTCTCATTGCAGCAGAAATCCTGTTCATGTGATAAGTTAGTGTAATGCCTAATGTCAAAAAGCCTAATCTCTGTGAAAAGGATTTGCAGGCCCTTACCATTCTGCATGTAAAGTTCAAATGACCCAGCAAATGTTCTACCTGTCGTAATTCCAACTTCAGGGCAGCTATCACTACCTCTAGCATCAAAATAATCTCTGGCTTCCATATTGACTGCATCCAGGTCTGTTATACAGTTCCTGCAAATTTAATAGGACTGTCTATTATGCCAACAAAACTTCACAATATAGAGACTGAGACTTCTCATATCATCAATGAATCTTGGTTTGGTTAGCTCACAGTGCCGCATCTAAACCCCTAAACTTCCAGAGTTATATATGTTGTTGGTAACCTCAAACATGACCACTCTGATTCCCACGGAATAATGGAAACAGATATAACTATTTTGTTTGTTACTTTTGCACACCAAGGTGTCACAAAGAAAAGATAGGAGAATACATTTTCAAATGTTTATTGAAAAAGTATTATCTGTGTAAATAAAACATGAGCTGAGATTATTAAGCAGAAGAAACACGTCATTGTTATATACATTATTAGAGTGGTAGAAAAAATAAACAATTCAATTGTGGTAATTGTTCCTAATGTTACTCCTATCTATCACTAATACCTCTACATTAGCGAGAGCATATCGAGAATACCCTTCTACCAGACCTATTGAAATGATATAACCTCATACATTGGTATAGTGTGTAAATTCCCCTTTCCATATCTTCCCTTTTGTTTTGGTAGCCAAGTGTGCCCCTAGAAGCATGGATATCCCCATGTATGGTAATTTTTTCAAGCCTTCCAATTTCTGGTTAACCCCCTCTTCCTTTTTTTGTCTGTCACTACCATCCGTAACCTGTTCTCTGTCTACCTTGCCCATATCAGTGCATGCCTTTCCGTCACCCCCTTCTTACCTCCAACCTCACTTACCTCTGCTTCCAGTTCATCCCCAGTGCCCACGCCTATCCTTTGTCCATGGAAACAGGGCCAACATATTTTTCAACCATCTGTGTGTGTAATTTCCCATCCCCAGTACTCCAACAGTGCTATCACCTCTCCTTACTGTTTGTAACTGTTAACACTCTGCCTTTCTCAGCCAGTGACATTCTCTTTCCAAGTTCTACTTCTGCTCTATGCTTCTGGGGATCCACCATCTGTAATACAGTATTTTGTTCTGAAATGTTAGCCACCCACCTCCATCTTAACCCTCCTTGAGACTTTTGAATTTTCTTGCCATGGGTGTTGGGCAATTTATGTGACTATGGGAAAAAATCTCATCTCTTCCTTCTTTCATGTCAACTCCTGGAACACTGCCTTTGAATTGGAAGCAGTGGTGTGAGGTATTAAAAGCATACCTTGACACCATTGATGGAAGCACTTTTAACACTAAAAAAAGCCCCAGCCCTGCCAAGTGCCACACATCGGGGGATAGACTGACATATTTTAAGTGTGATGTAGGAAAGTGGGTTTCTGTTGCAGTAACCCCCCCACTTTTGGCAGATTTCTGACGCACTTTGACTTGATGTGCCCTTTGTCCCAGGCAATCAGGTTCCCATGGCCTGTGTTCTTTCCCGAAACTGTACATTTGTATCCACAATTGGCACCTCTCTGGCCATATGAAAGTCCCTCGTAAAAGGTACCATGAGTACCAAGGGCACTGTGACTAGGGAAAGCCTCTAAGGGCTGCAGAACATATTGTGCCACCCTTAGAGGTCCTGTACCTTAACAAACACACACTGCCATTGCGGGCTGCATGTTTTGGTGCAGAGAAAAGTGAAGAATCGACATGGCAGACATACCTGTGTGCCATGCCTGCAACTCACTGCCTATGGTGTAAGTAAGTCACCCCCATAGCTGGGTGCACTATACCACTGGTCAGGGTACAGTTGCATGAGCACTGTAGCCCTATAATATCTAAGTACATTCTTAGACATTGTAAGTACAATAAAGCCATAAAGAGTATAAGGTCTGGGAGTTTGTCATTACGAACTCCACAGCACCATAATGGCTTTACTGAATTCTCGGAAGTGTGGTAGCAAACTTCTCATCATAATAAACCCACACTGATGCCAGTGTGGGATTTTTTATACAATGCACTGAGAGGGCATCATAGAGATGCCTCCTGAAAAACAACCCTCTGGTGGGTTCCCTGACTGGTAAACACCAGACTGCCACCACAAGACAAGTTTCTGGAGCCCTGGGGTGGGAGCCTTCACTCCCTGAGCCCAGAAACAAAGCCTTTCTTAGGCAGAGGTGATCACACCCCCCCAGGTCAGGAAGAGCCATCGGTGGTAGGGGAGCTTCAAAAACCTGCCTGCCTTTGTAGCGCGACCCCCGGCATCTCCTGATATCAGGGCCCCTTCCTGTCTCACCCCCTCAGGTGGGGGAGGCGAGGTGAAGCCCACTCTTCAGTGCCTTCAGGCACTCTCCAATCAGGATTAGGGATTGTGTCCACTCCCCCAAGTGGGGTGAGCACTCCAAAGGCGTAGTCACCCTAAGGTCAGTAGCCCATTTTCTACTACCTGAGACCCTCTAAAATGCCCCCTAAATGCAGTATTTAGGGGGCAGCCCTGAACCCAGAAGGCAGATTCCTGCAACCTACAGTGAAGAAGGATGGAAGAAGTTGCACAGCAGAAGAGACTACAGAGAAGAACTGACTTGGCACCGGCCCTACCGGCCCGTCTGCAGTTTCCGGAGATCTTGCACCAAAAGTTGACTTGTCCTGCAGCCAGCGACCTCTAAAACCCCTGGGAGGACTGGCTGCCTTCAATAAAGACTGGATCTCCTGCAAACAGTAGCTCTGTTCAAAAGAAACTCCAAAGACAGACTTTGAGCCTGCTGAGGACAAAGAAACTTGACGCCTAGAACCACCACTGCACCCGTCGCCTATGGCCCGAGTCCAAGTGGCTCACCAGTCCAAGCAAGGTCCCCCAGTGCTCCAGAGTCCAAGTCCACCATGGGTTAACCCCTCCAGGTCTCCCTGATGTTGCCTGCAGTCTCTGCACAGAGACCCCCCCAAACAGCGAGTGGCCCGGTAAGGTGAAATCTAACCTCAAAAGGCACTCCTGCATCCATCCGGTCACCCTGCACCCTGGAGAAGAGGACCTGGGGTGCACATACATCCCCAATACCTCCAGCTTACCTTCCCTGCTGTTGGTTCCTCCCGGGAGACTTCCTGGACCTAGCCTGCAGCCACAATCCAAGCCCGTCAACCCCCTCAGGATTGCATTGGGCTCCCGACCCCTCCTAGGTACCCTGCAACCGGCTGCCCCTGCACCGCTGGTGGTGTGGACTTTGTGCTGACCTGAGACCCCCTTTGCCCTGACCTCAACCCTAGGAGCTTGGCTCCCGAGACTGAGTGGCCTGTACATGAGCAGCCCCCAACCGAGGTACCCCTTAGCCCCTTTGGCTAACATTGGCATCCTGTACTCTGCACCCGTCCACCTTAGTGCCGCTGGTGGTGCAATTTGAATGCCTACCTGGACCTTTGGGGAACCTTGGTTCTAACCCCCAAAACTCTCACTTGTAAGACGTTTACTTACCTGTCAAACCGAAAACCATTTTTCTCCAAAGGAACCTATGTTATGAGATTTTGGGCCTAAAATGTTCTGTGTTGAACTGATGTTTGTATGGAGAAAAGATAACTCAATGGCAAAGTCTAAAAAGTTGTACTTACCGTGTATTGTAATATTCCTAGATGTGGTATCTAGGCATACCACCCCAGTACTCAATGTAATCCAAAAGTAATTCAATAGTATTCTGAAAGTAATTACTGTGTAATTCAAACTGCTTTTTAAGGTGAAACAAACCTGTAACAACTGCAAATCCATCTTCAATTGCATTTCTGTGTAAAGGTTTACAATTGAAAGCATATTTTAGCTACCTGTGCCAGGTTCTGCTGGGTTCTAAAAAATAAAATACAAGTATACCTTGTTTTTATACTTACCTAATTGGTCTGGATTCTGTCTCTGAGTGTGTGCCATTAGTCTTAATTGAGTGAATAAAATAAATGCTTAACACACCCTCTGGATAAGCCTAACTGCTCGCCCACACTACCACAAAGAGAGCTGTTAGTACTTACCTAATTTAGCATCTGCTATACCTCTGGGGACTCCCTGGTCTTTGTGCACACTATACCTTACTTTGGTATAGTATATATCTCGGGATTCCGTGCAGGGCACACTGTAGGTGCGATAGGCGAGCGATTGAGCTTGACGAAAGTGTGACAATAGCCAACGCCCCCCGACAGGATCCATGGGGTAGGACGTATTAGCGTCCCATATTACAAACCATTACCTTTCAGAGATTGCTGAGAGTAAAACCGTAAGCTTGCAGTTGATTCTGTGACACAGAGACGGGTGCACCTTAGAGTGTGCATACCCCTCGTGTCACCTCTGGTCCTGAAGAAAGCCTTGCGATTTTGCACACAGAGGCTGAAACATGTAGACCTCGATTCTGTCACTTAGTACACTTGTAGATGTCACGGGCCAATTGAACCTTACAGGACATTTTTGCTTGTTTTTAATCTTGCCTTATTACTCCAGTATAAAGTTTTAGGGAATAATAAAGTCAATCGTAATCCATTTTTCTTCACTAATATTCACCTTGCACTACCAAACCCGCTCCGCTGTAATCAGGTATTGTAGCACACCCGAGAGGCATTCGGCCGCTCGGGTGGGGACCCTATGATGAAGCGTCACCAACTATGTTGGTGAGTGAGGGCTCTTTTAAAGAAATATCTTTCTTTCATAATTCTCTTTTCATTCGATTAGCTCTTGCTTTATTTGGAATAACTCCTTCTTTTGTTGTTAATATTGATTCTTAAAGGGGACCGGGAGTAGTTCCATTCTACCCTTTATCTCTTTGTGTTTGACTATGATATATACAGAGCCAACTTCCTACAAGGGGTATGTGCATCACACTAAAATGCATAAGTCATGCATTTATAATGCCCCCCTGACCATCCCATGAGGTGCGCTGAATGAGTGCACTGTGCTGTCTGAGCCTGCTGTGTAGAAATACACTGTGGCCTCTTAATTATTCATAATCCAACATGGAAAACTCACAATGAACTCTACACATGTATTATTTGAACCACACGGGCTGTTGGTTTAATCCAGCTAAGCAGGGCAGATCAAATGTACCACATTGGCTTTAATAAACAAACAATCCATTACCCAGAAGAGGATGCTGCAGAGCCCTCACGTGGATACAGGCAAGGTGCCTGACCCGTTACAAGCATGTTCCACCTCACTGTTTTCCATGCCAAGCCCGGCACTGCCACACTAGTGCCTCCTCTGGATGATGGACTGGAGCAGCAACAAATATGAAGCATTTGTAAGCTGGTAAAAGCCACGTATTGCAAAAATATGGTAAGACCTTTCAGCATGGAGTGGGTGTACAAATGAGGGGTTATTTGGCCTCCTTCATCCTTAATGTGGATTAAGAATGGTCTGAGTCATATGGCCATTAATTGAAAGGTGACATAAGCTAAATGCTGATGCCGGAGATATCAGAGAGAGCAAACTAGTGGGAACTGATTACTTTGATTTGGTTGAATCAAAGGCAGAACAGAAGAGATAAGTCTTTAAAATATACCAGAACATCTGTAAGTTTGACTCCTGTAGGCTCCAACCTCAGCAACCCTGGTCACTAGTCAGACATCACTACCGCCCAGACGGGGCCCATGATGATAAACAACTCATCTGCCTCCACGTCTGTTGGGAGGGCAGCAGGGTCACAGGCTTGTACCTGGTGACAAACGTTTCACTGCCGCTGTCTTAAAAAGCATGTCTGACAAGCATAACAGACTCAGCTCACTGTTGACTGCAGCACCACCATCTGAGCTTTCTCCTGAGTCCAGCAAGAGGAGCATAGAGCATTGCAACCTGTACGATGCCAGCAGGGCTAACAAGTCCAGCACTGAGCAGCTTTGAGGCAAATTCAATTTAGCAGAGCACGGCAGTCCACCACTGCTTCAGATCACCACAGCTGAGCTCCAGCATTTCCCAGTAATGAGTAAGTGGCCAGTCTAGAAGGGGCACACACTAGTTAGAGAGTGATGTCTCTTTTGAGAGGTATAATGTGGTATATACCTATGAAAGAAAGAGTTTTAATTTAAGGATCACACTTGTGGTAAAGTGAATGTTGCCAAACATAGTCTTGAAATTTTACACTGGGAACAGCAATGGCATTTGTCCATGGTTCTGCAAGCAGGTGCATTGGAGCAGGTGTAAAATGTGGGATGTGTAGAGATTGTGCAAGCAGGTGAGAGCGTTTTAGAGATGAGCATTTTGGTTCATTTTCTCAAGGTGCAGTAGATTAGTTACATTCCATTCCAGGTGTTTTGCATCAGTTATAAATTATTTTAAACTTCTTGTTGCTCATAAGATTCTTATCTCTGTGTTGGGTTCAGCTAGAAAAATAATTCAAACACTATCTTTAATATTTATTAGAAGCCCAATTCAATTGTGAAGTTGTATTTTTGGAATATTAATAGCTATTTAGGAAAAGTAACCTCGAGAAAGTTACCTTTTCCCTGTCTGAAGGTCCTTTAGACTAATTTACTTTCACTCTTTAGCAAATGTCCAGACAGTTCTTGAGCTTAATGAAGTATGAAAACTGCCCTCAGAGCAGGAGCAATGGCCTGGGTATTGGGAGGTGTTTTTCTTCCTCTTGCAGGATGGCAGTTAAGGGAGGCCCAGGACCTTCATTAACTTGTAAAGAAGCCTGCCCTTTCACAAGGGAATATAAGGTGATACCTGGAGAAGAAAACCCATTGTTCCCACAGCCAGGCTGGCACCAAACCCAATGGGAGGGGAAGTTTGAGTGATCACAAAAGAGCGGATGGTCAATTTCCCTGGCCACACCTCTGGATAGGCAGAGAGACTCTGCACAAGGGATGAAGAGTTCCCCTATTGTGGTTTTTGGGAGTAAGGTGCACTGTGGTATTGTTTACAGTTGGACAAAAAGGTTATTGACTTTACTTTTTTTGGTAGAGTTCCATCCACCCCTTGTAATAATTCATTTTGTTACAAAGATACTATAGCCAGGCCTGTGGTATATCTAGTGATAAATTAGTGTAATTTGTTTGGTTGGAATAATCAAGGCAATCTCAACATAGTCTTTGACCACAACCATCCAGACTAAGTGATAATGAGACAGGAATGTTTGGTGTTGGATGTGTTGTGGTGTATATAGTGAGTGACAACAAGTGGGCAGATGAGTATACAGAGATATGATGGGTAAAATGAGCAGTTTCTAACAGTGCATAGTTTGGAAAAACAGTGCTGTACCTGTTGTGTGCAATATGCGTATGGCACTCCTAAATTTATGGAAACAATTGAGATATGAATTAGAAAAATTGCTTGGTTTAGGCATAATTGAATTTATTGAGGATTCAGAATAGTTGGCTTTGATTGTGTTGGCATGTTAAAGAAATAGGTCATTGAGATTATATGTGCAGCTGTATGATCTGAATTGTAATATATATGTGGACTGCCAACCCCTGCAAACATTAATGAAATGCTAGCCACACTCAAGGGAACAGTGTCTTTCACTTTGCTTGCTATATTCTGTGGCTTGTCATCAGATTGGACTGCATGAATACTCAATACATCTTATGTCATTTGTGACTCAGGAGGGAGCATACCATCATATGTATGCCATCTGGATTAACATCAGCTTCCTTGTATGCCATCTGAATTAGCATCAGCTTCCTATGTCTTCCAAAGACTGATCAACAATTTGTTTAAAGGGATTATTGGGGTAATATAATTCCAAGATGGCAATCTGGTGTATGGAAAGGATAAGTGTGAACATAATTGCCGAGTGAAAGATGCGTTCGAAATTCTCAAAACTAGTGATTTCACCTTGAAGAGAGGCACATGAAAGGTTATCCAGAACAAATGATTTTTCATTGGAGGTGGTGGAAGAGCTACACCTCGTATAGCCAAGTGGCAGTCTCGATTGTCAGAGTTTCAATGTAAGCTTGAATATTTACTGTCAGGCAGTGAGCAGTAGGAACTTTGCTGCTGAGTGTTGTACTAGGTGGCAGTTGAGTGGAGAGGTGAGAGGTGATGGAGGATGATAGTGATATTGATGACACTGAGATAGTGTGTTTTGAGTGAATTCTGTGACTGGGGTGCTTTCTCTGAAAAAGAGTATAGATATGACCTGGAATTTCATGTAATGTTGCTGGAAGTAATGGAGTTTGTGTCAAGGGTCGGCCATGCATGAAAGGAATGAATAGTGAGTATGGTTTCCAATGGTCATGTTGCTGTTGTATTAAGACAGAGTTTTTTTGCTATCCCAGTGGAACTTTGCAACAAAGTTTTGAATCTTGCCCCTGAAGGTCACGTTAGTATTTAGGCCATGAAGCAGAGAATAAGAGGGAATTAATTTTTGGTGGTCTGGAGTGTACAAAGTGGTTGAACACCATATAAAGGAATGCTGTGAATGTGAATTAACATACAAGCCACAGGTAGCTATACCTTTCCCCATCACCCCAGTGATTGGTCCCGCAGTTCCATGAACAAAGTTAGCTCTCTCTATTTCAGGTCTATTTAGTGATTTAGATAGCACATCTAAGTATGTCCTCATTCATATAGAATACTTATCTAAGTGGCCTGAAAAAATATAGCAGAGAGTGTCAGAAAACCTTCTGTCATAGAGTTGCAGGAAGTATTTAAGAGGGAAGGCTACTCATATGAGATAATAACTGACAACAGCAATCAATTTGTATCTGCTGAGGTGCAGACTTTCCTGGATTCTGCTGGTATCCGTTATGTCAGGACATCTTTGTACCATCCTCATAGTAAAAGTTTAGTGGAATTGGTGAGATTAAGGGATCATTTGCAATTAGCATTCTTAAAGGTCTTGGTTGGAAGTTTGTCATGAAAGACATGTTCTGGGCCATGAGAACTACACCACACATCAGTCCTTGAGTTAAGAAGTAGGGTGGCAGGTACAAGACTGAACAAGGAATGGATGGTCCAGAAACAGGTGTATATGAATAGAGTTGGACAGATGATTGATGCGCATAGTGAAGTACAGGAGAGGTATGGGCATCCAAATTACCATGCAGGAATCTGTGAGTCAAGGTTGAGGATTTCGTTTGAGTAAAATGAAAACAGTGAAAGTGTTGAAAGGATGTTCTCATTTTTTGGGACTCATGCAAGTGAGAAATGTGAAAGATTATGTGGTGGTGTTAGAAGTATGGTATGATTTTGGTTAAGACTATGGGGGATATTACCAAAACATTTCGATAATTATCGCAAAGCGCGCTTAGCGCTGTTTTTTCTATCGCCGGCTATCGCTGGATTTCATCGCGGAGATAACGCGTTCTTATCAACGCTTATCTCCAAGGCGATAACAAATCCAGCGATAGCGGCAAAACCCAGCAATAGCGCGGGAAATCCAGCGATAAATTCAACGCGCTAATGAAAAGCTTGCTAATAGGCAGGTGAGGACTTAACCTTACAATCCACCTCCCATTGACTATACTGGTTAAGTCGGGTTTTTAGCAGGTGTTAGATTCCAGCGATAATCACGGTTAGCGCAATTTTTTTATCGCTTCGCGGGCATTGCTAATAGGGGGAAGTTGTGTTTGCGACTGTTTTCAGTCTCTTTTAGTTGGGAACACCTACTTTGCATGTCATTAGCGATATGTATCGCTGACATGCAAAGCGACACCAAAACAGTTGCGTTCGCCGTAAAGCTGTCGCTAACAGCTGTTAGCGACAGCTTGCTAATAGGGGGATAGAAATAGCGCCGCTTTAGCAGCAAAAAGTGCTGCTAAAGCGGCGAAAAGGCCCTTGCTAATATGCCCCTATGACTTTAGTTATGCCGAGGTCCAGATCTAGGTTCATGCATCACAAATTCAGTGTTGAGGTTGGTGCTGTAAGCGCCGATGTGGGTGTGGTAGCACAAAACCAAACTTGGTTCAGACCTTTACTGATATGTTACACAGATAACATTATGAAGGACGATCTCATTGTTAGGCACCTGCTAATGCCATTTTGCAATTAATGCATTTGTTTAAGCTCAATATTTGAGTCTGTACTCTGAAATGTAATGTTATTGGGTTGTTCTTTACACTGTTAGATTTTTGTAATTTTTTATACAATCACAGCTTACCAGTGGTAGCTTTATTTAATAGTTTTGCCATTGACTCTGACCAGCTAACATGGCACCAGTGCTCATGCTCTTTCCCCTAAAAGTGATGGTAATTGGTACACCCAATTGGCAAGGTACTTTGCCCCTTTATAAGTCCCTAGTAGATGGCACCAGGAGTACGCAGGGCAAGGGTGGTAAAGGGGTCTCCAGGGCTGCATCTCTGTATTGTGCCACCTTGTGTGACCCAAGTCTAAGTGTGTCTGCAGATCTGCTATTGCAGCCCTACATGAGCAGCCTGTCTCCTCGAGAGTGACTCTGCACACTCCAGGTGCTGCAGAGCCACACCACTGCCTGAATGTAAGTAAGTCACTCTGAAGGTTGTCCTCCTAAGCCCAGGTGGTTGAGTGCATTATAATAAAGGTGTGGATATATGTATTTTTACATATATATCCCTACAGTAACCCTATAAAACAAGGTTTTACTGTAAGTGACCGGCGGTCCATACAGTAACATGGGTTGGCTACAGAGGAAACTCTAGATAGCCAGCTCCATTATGGAACGACTGAATTGTTCCGTGTTTGGTGTCAAACACTGTGCTTAATCATCCCCAACATGATTCCCATGTCAAGAGTGAGCTAGCATGCACAGGGATGCAACCCTGCATGAGTGCCCTCCAGGATACAAAGCTCCAGTGCCTTGGCGGTCCTTCCCCTAGCCATTTGATGTCAAGACAAGAGTCTGACCTCCTGGTGGGATGTGCTAGCACTTCCCCGGGATTGAGACAAAGGCCTGGGCAGGAAGGAGGTCATTCCTCCTCCCTCCCATGAAGGCTAGTGTTCACAGCTATCAAGGCGGTGAGCCTCAAAGGCTTCACCGCCCTTGATATGTAGGAGTACGTGTCCCCCACTCGAGGACAAAGCCCTTCCCACCCTGTCCAGACTGACAGATGGGAAAATTAGTTATTCAGGAGGCGTACACCTCCAAAAGACTAACCATACCTTTAGGGTGGGCTAGGAGGTCTGTGCAGCCAAGGAAGGGTTCTGCCATGTTGGAAGACCCTAGCTTAGAGGACTCTGGGTAGAAAAGTGATGTACACCCACAAGATGTTGTCACTACAGGGGTGGGTTAGCTGCAGGGGCCAGGAGCCAATTGGCCACTGTCCCACAAGCCCTTAACACCCCCTAAACTAGGACTTAAGGGGCTCCCCTGACACCAGAACCTCAGTTCTGACTTTGAATCTGAGAAGAGGCACAAAGAAGTCGCCGTCACAGAAAACAGGACCTTGGACTCTGCCGCAGCTCAAATAGAGGACACTTAAGTGCCCTGAGTAGACCATATACTGGAACCATGTGTTTGTCGTGTGTCTATGGCTATTGATCATTGCTCCCAGCAAGAGGGACTCCGGTGGATGCCAGAAACCAAAGCAGACTTCCGAAGGTTGGTGGGTCCAGTCCCGTGCAAGCTACAGGAAAATCGACATGCTATGTGACAAGATTTGCAACCTACTGGGCCTGTTGAGAGGTAGCCAAGCTTTCACCATGTTTCAAGCCGTTACTCCACTCCTGCCAAGCCAAGGCTTGGTGATCACCAGTCGGTTGATCAACCCCTTGAAAAGCCAGAGAGCAGCTCCCAGCGAAATTGACAGATGCCATCAATGACCCCACTGCTGTGTTCCTGCATCCTGAAGTTGGAGTTGTTGAGTGTGCAGCAAAGCATCTTTGGCACAACCTGCCCCGGTGATTCCCAGTTACATCTGCATCTAGAGCCGCCAAGCAAGGTAGCAAAAATTCTGCTGTTGAACCTGGGTCCTAGGACCTCAAAGGCCTCTACTCTGCATGGGTAGAGTAGTGTTCCATCGCCAAGTGTATTTTTGTCAAGTGCTGCAAGTTTGACAGCTCCCACGGATCCTGTTCAGTACCAAGGACAGCCAAGTCACCTCTGTACCAGATTCCCTTGGCAAGGTAACAAAGTAAGGACTGGTGAGTCTTTGTCTACGACTTGCAGAACCTTAACCACAAGAGTGTTCATTTGAACTCACCCTACAAGTGGCCAAGTGTCACTTGTGTTTATCCCCATTCATTTCAATGGACCCTGTTTGATCTAAAAGTGGATCTATTTTTTAACACTTTAAAAATTCACAACTTTAGTTGTATGCATGATATAAAGCTTGTTTCGGTGTCTATATTTATTCAGAAATATTCTCTGTTTTTATAAATTGGTGTTAGATGTCTTTCAATTTGTCTCAATTACTTATGAACCATAATAGTACTGTAAAATGCTTAACACATGTTCCTCCAGTAATGCCTTACTGCTCTTTTCCACACTACCAGGATTGAGCTAAGGATTATTGTTGTTGAATCCAAAAATCATCCACTGTGTATTTTGAGAATATTATATGGTAAGGCCCCCAGCCATACCACATAATTTTCCACCTTGCAACAGTTAGGTTCTGACCCATGCAGTACAGTTGTTTTTCATTATAGAATGTGTAAATGGTTTGTGTGGAAGAATTCTATACTATGGCAGTTGATGCCAGGACTTGAAAAATGACTGTTATATAAGATTAAATAAACCTATTTAATTATTCCTGACCTGTGTCTTCACCTTTTGAGTCCCCCACTTACCTACACCAACATGTATACTGACACCTTAATGTCGTCAGGCTATGCTATGACTGTTGAAACATGTGAGGATTTTTTAGATTGTTGGATGACCTTCCTACTTTAACTGTGGACATACAAAATGTAAAAATCCCTTCTTAGTTACCGAACCTTTACAGGTTTACCATTTCTTTATTTTCTTCTTTGAATTCTGCACTCTCACTCACATAGTGTGGCATGCTTCGACATTGGGTCCTCCATCTAGCACTGAGAAGCATTCAAGCAAGCTCCTGTCTTACAATCTGCCAGTCTGACATTCATGGAAGTCAATGTGACGATCAACATGAGTGTGTGGTTTTTATCATCAAAATTTTGTAGGGTCTGTAACTTGAACCACTTAGTTTAAATTTTAAGACATGGTTACCACACAAATAAAAATAACTTGAGGGCCAACCCATGAATAATTTGGTTGTGTATGATGGTGTATTGAATATAAAACCTGATAATATGAGAACACCCATCACATCCTCGACAAAGACACCCTAATTAACAAACTGACAGCAGACCTACTACAGGACATTGTGCATCCAAGTACTGTTTATTAGTGACAAAGCCACTCAAGTCTTACATCATGGCTTCTACAATGGTCTAAGAGAAAGTATGGGCAGGTGAGAGTGGTCCAAGATGGCCAATTAAGCGGTTGTGTGTCCCTCAGGCCTTAGGGAAGAAAACTAGACTCATCTACCAACAATTTAAAAAAGCAACACTGGGAAGTCGGTTCAACATGCAAGCAGGGGCAGTGGATGATCAAACAATCCCACTGAAATGATATGAATGGCCTGCCTTCAGAGGGTCTAGTTGGCAGTGAGACCAATGCCTGAAGTATATGACCATGGGTAATGCCTGGCTCACACTGGTAGAAGCGTAGGCATTGATGGCTGGAGGGTCCACCCATTCATTGGCCCTTTGGGGCAATCTGGGGCCCAAGAGGCATAGGGTCAAGATAAGTCTGGGAGGGATGAACACATCAGGTAGACTGAGTCAGAAACTATGAGCTGAGAAGAGTTATTGAGGGGGAAGGTGTCTGCTCCAGCATGGACTTTATTTTCCAGGCTATCTTGACTTCACATGCAGCCTTAAAAATGAAATATGGAGAAGGGGGTGCAAATGTGGCTATTTTGTGCAAGGACTTCTGTAAGATCACTGGCTGCTTTACAGAGTCTGACACTTGCACTTCTGAACTAGAGGGAATGGTTTAAACTATTCAGCAGACAGTTAAAAAGGCTGAGGTGCTCCTCCATGGAGATGACAGCTAGGGTTGAGGATGAGGAAGATCCACCTACTTGGGATCCTGGGGTCATTCAGGGGCCTTGCCCCAAGTTATTTCTAAAAAACTGGTTTCATACAATCCTACCTGTGGATCAAATGTTGTCATCATTTTCTGATTGAACGTTGCCATTGTGCCTTGGTTCAAAAGCCACCACCAGGTGACTCTCCCTGACCAATGATAGCAAGATTTCTGAAATACTGAGGCAGAGACCTGATTCTTCGGATGGTGTGGGGCATGGAAGAGGTGAGATTAGATTTACACAAAATGCTCTTGTTCCCACACTATACCAGGCTGGTCCAGCAACAGAGAAAATTCAGAGTGATGGATCGACAATATATGCGCTTCTAACTAGCAAAGCTGTAGGTGTTATTTCAGGGTAAGTCCCTGTCCTTCAACCACCTGGACCGCGCCTGGGGCTATGTGGAGGAGCACCTCCTGACCCTTTGGACTTGGGACCGTCCCCAAGAGGGAGCTGATGGGGGCCAGGGAGAAACCGGACAGTGGATTGCACCTTGGCATGGATGCTGTTGCTGTTAGACACAGCCTAAGGAAAGGAGCATCATTGCCCATATGCAGCAGTTCTGAATGAAACCACGTCTCAATGGATACAGATGGAGATGGGCATAATGTTTCTTCTGGTGGGGATGGCATGACCCTGACCCTGTGGACTCGTTATTTACTGGAGGTGCATTGATCCCCTTCTTCGGAGGCACTGGTTTCCCCCTTTTTGTTGCTTTGCTTTAGTAGTTGCTTTAAATTAGTTGGTTTGCGTGTTGGAATGTTTAGGTGACAGATGCTTCAGGGCCAGAGTTTTGAGGTGGGGGATTGTTGGGGGTAGGGGTTCTGAAAGTGTTCCTTTTCCAAGTTTATTCAGCAGACAGGCACTCCATGGATATGTTCTTTTCTATAGTTGAGATACACAATGACATCCAGGACTATTACTTCTGGACAATTCAAGGTGATCCTCCTGATGCAGAAACCTCACCTTTTTGACAGAGTTTGCCTTTCTGGGGAGATACTGTTTCACAAGGTTTTCGGCAGGGGCTACAGAGAGGTTTCAGTACTCCTGCAAAAATCTTTTCCTTTTGTACCATGAGAAGATTCATAGCTCTGGGGAGTGTTTGGTGGGCTTGCCATCAGTCCTCTGTAGTTAACATGTTCCTCCTACCCTCATCACCAGTGCATTAGAGAATGTAACGCCTAATCTCCTGCAAACTACAGAGAGAGCTTGGGTTCTGGAGGGGTGACTTTAATGCACTCGTGGACATGTCCTTGGAAACAAAGTCCCCCTCCCCAAATGCCCAACTGTGAGTGTTACAGAAATGGGCTGCCTACCAGATTTGACTGACATGTGGCTTGCTTGGCATCCCTTTGAATGATGTTGCACACACTCTTCTGACTCCCATGCCTGTGGCTTTCATAAACATTACTTATTCGCACCAACACACCTTGCACCCCCCTCAAGTCGTGGGTCCACTTTCAGGTTCATGGCCTTTCATACCATGCTCTGGTTGAGGTGTATTTTCTGAAGCCCTGTTCCAGCCCTAGAGGCATTTGGAGTTTAAACACTTGATGTCTCAAGGTTGACTCATTGGCTGATCTGCTTTGTGGTATAATTGACAGATACTTTGAGTTTAACTCCTCCATGGTATTCTCCCCTACCTGCATGTGAGAAACCTTTAAGAAGGAGGTACGCAGTAAATCATTCACCAATGTGCGAGGCAGGGAGTGGGACAGGGAGTTTAAAATCTTAGATATGGAGACTAAGATTGATGAATTGGAATGGTGTGCAGATCTTGGACAGGTAGAACCGTAGGCATAAGTTGATGGATGGCTCACAGTTAGAGAGGACCTTGTTACAAAATATATGAACATAGTTACAAGGCTGGTAAGTTGCTCTACTGGTTGACACAAAGAGAGGATGGGACTAGGATTGTCAGAGCTACAGATGGTCATTGTATTTCGAGTTCCCTCAAGATCGTGACTGCCTTTGCAGAATATTACCAGAAGTTGCACCAGGCCCACTCCCCTCCTGGAATAGAAGAGGAGCGCTCTCTCATACAAGTCTTAGTCAGTGGTGAAGCAAGACAAGCCTGAGTCCACTTATGTTAGAGGAGATACAAGATGCAATAACTGTATCCCCATCAGGTAAGTCCCAGGGGGCAGGTTTATCTAAAGTCATGGAACATAACGCAGCAAGGCAACTTGCTGTGCTGCATTGTATGACAGTGAGAGAGAAGGAATGTGCCATAACTACGTAGATATGACACATTCCCGCTCTCCCCCTTTGCTGGTGCACTGAGTGCAGCCTAGCGCCAACACAGGCACCGTTGTGCCATGGTGCAAGGGTGTCTATAATACAGCCAGGATTGTTTTTGTAAAGGAAGGTACACCTTTCCGCACAAAAATAATCCTTAGAGGCATTTTTCCATGCCACACATGGAGAAAGAGGAAAAAACAAGGAGAAATAAAGATATTTCCCCTCGATATGCCTCTGTTGGAAAGGCGTACTATTTCGATGCATTCCCAGATTTAAAGGTCTTTGATAATCTGGGTATGTGCCAATATCCATGGGTGGATGCATTGGAACGCCGATGCTCCACCCATGGAATGCCTTCCCAATGCAAAGCTATGCAAGGCAGCGATATGCTATACCTGGATTTACTAAGCCACACAATCCCATGCAAGGTGGCTTAGTAAATCAGGAGTAAATAGCTGAGCGTTGTCATCATGTAGATGATAGGAGATGTGGAGTTTCAACAGAGGCCCTTGTGGAAAGATGTACAGGTTAAAGAGATATTGACCCATGGGGAACTCCACAGGGGGGAGGAGGGATGTGGGAGAGAGTTATGCATTTTTAATTGTTGCAACAGGTTGTTTAGGTGGATGATAAACAATAAGACGATTGTACTCTTTATTTAACATACATTCTTCCAGTGTATTTAAGAGAGAGCAGTGACTGACCGTGTTAAACCTGCTGATAAGTCAAGAATTAAAACTCTGGAGTCACTTTCTTCATTGATTATTTGAAGGATTTCACTCACTGCCCCACATCCAGACCCAAATCCTGAGTTGAAGGCATCAATGACATAATATTGAACACAACAATGACATATTGTGTGAAAAATATTGATTACAAAATTATTGTTTCACTATACTTATAATGGTAAGTACAAAAATATTGAAAAAAATATAATTTCACTGTAATATCATTAAAAAGATACAAAAAAGATTGTTTTTTAATATATATATAATTTAAAATTGTAAATATTTTATATTTTAATATATAACATTAATGTAATGTAATTTAATTACATTTAAATATTTAATACTATATATAAATATATACTTATAAAAACACACATATATATGTGTGTATGTTTATATATAATATATATAATGTGACACTATTATATATATATATATGTTTATATATAATATATATAATGTGACACTATTATATATATATATATATATATATATATATATATATATTCACTGAAAAAACCATAGGTTTCAGGGACGTTATAGTTAGAAATTAGCATTTAAAAAACCTTAGAAATTCACATCAGTGGTGTCATTTGAGATGTCATCAGTGATGTCATCCGTGATGTCACTGACCATGTCATGAATGATGTAATATGTGACGTCATCAGCAGTGCATTGCGGGGGCGCGAGTTATAGTTAGCTGAAATAACTATAACGGTGGAATTTCTATGGTTTTGTATGAGTGAAATGTCCAACTAACTATAACGTCCCTGAAACCTATGGTTTTTCAGTGAATTTCTAAGGTTTTTGAAATGCTAATTTCTAACTATAACGTGCCTGAAACCTACGGTTTTTTCAGTGAATTTGAAAGGTTTTTTAAATGCCAATTTCTAACTATAACGTGCCTGAAACCTATGGTTTTTTCAGTGAATTTCAAAGGTTTTTAAATACTAATTTCTATCTATAACGTCCCTGAAACGTATGTTTTTTTCAGTGAATTTCAATGTTTTTTTTAATGCTAACTTCTAATTATAATGTTTATTTAACCTATAGTTTTTCCGACACCCAAGAAGGACACAACACCCACTGCCACAACCCTCAGGACCTCCCCCGTACCACCCCTCTCCCTACTGTAATTTTTTTTATTTGTTATTTAAACTATATAATGTCTTCTTGTTTTTAAATATTAAACAACTACATACAGTATGAAAGGGAGCCCAGCCCAGAGCCACATCTGAAGACCAACACATGTCATAGACCTACAGATCAAGCAGCTCCGACACCCAAGAACGCCACAACACCCACCACCACCCCCAGGACCCCCCTCTACCACCGAGGCAGCGCAGAACAAGACAGCAAACTTTCTGAAAATGGCATGGCCCCTCAGCCACACAATAGCTGAATATTGGGACAGGTGTGAACAAACTATATGTGAAGGAAGCAATTCACCCATGTTTAACAATGCACACAATGCAAAGTGTAGCGGTGATGTGCTGGACACATCTCAGTATGCAGAACACACACCTCTCCATGTGCACAAATACTACTGGTGCTTGTAGTGTTGTGGACAGTGGACCTAACCATGTTACGTCAAACACTAGGGAAGATCTCAGTCATGTAGCTGTGTCCCCCCCCCCCTGTAAGCATAAGCGTAACCGGAGTGGGCTGGTCCGATGTATGCCACTTCAGCATAGGAGTGTGAATAAATAGGCCAGAGCTCTGGGCGTGGTTCAGTTGTGGGAAGGCCAAAGCGTCTGCCAGGGCGGCGCCCCTCATCCTGCCACGAGGCTGCCAACATGACCGCCAGCCTCCTCAGCCGGTCGCTGGCTTCCGCCACACAGGCCCCCAGCGGCACAGCACCGCGGACTTATGTCTCTACAAACTACTACCTTCGATATACACTGCGGACAGCAAGGCTCACAATTCAGATCGAGTCGCGATTGCAGATGGTGCAGTCACGTAGGCAAGAGACATTGCTGAAGTCAACAACACATGGCTGTGGGCCCTTCCTGACCGCTGCCTCCGGCCTACACTGCGGTCAGTAGGGCTCACAATTCAGATGGAGTCGAGATTGCAGATGACGCAGTCCAGTAGGCAAGAGACATTGCTCAAGTCAACAACATGTGCCTGTGGGCCCTTCCTTACCGCTGCCTCCTGCCTCCACTGCGGTGAGTAGTGCTCACAATTCAGAGCGACTCGCGATTGCAGATGACGCAGTCCAGTAGGCAACAGACATTGCTACCAGTGCGGCCAGCCCGGACCACGCATCATCGCTGACTGCGCACACGCTAAGTGCTTCAAGTACCACTAACTCTGTGCAGCTCAAGTCAACGCCACGTGGCTGTGGGCCCTTGATGACCGCTGCCTCCGGCCTACAATGCGGTTCGCAGGGCTAAGAATTCAAGATTAGTGCCGATGCTAATTGTGTAAGAGAGTATAATCAGTTAAGAAGACTGTATGCTCCCAATCTGTGCAGCTCAAGTCAACGTGACGTGGATGTGGGCCCTTGCTGACCGCTACCTCTGGCCTAAACTGCGGTCATCAGGGCTCACAATTAAAATTAAGTCTTGATTCATTAATTACAGAGTCCAGTAGGTAAGTAACTATCACAGGCCTAAAATCTACATAATATCCTTTTAGTATACTTGCTTCAAGAACTTTTTTTATATCAGTTATAGCTTTAGTACAATCACCAAATTCATCTTCAAGTGCAAACGAACACTCATTAGCAGTTTACACTGCGGGCAGCAGAGCTCGCAATTTGAATTTTGGACACGTGGTGCCACTAACCCTGTTCAACACAAGCCACGACACGTGGTGCCACTAACCCTGTTCAACACAAGCCGGCGACATGTGGTGCCACTAACCCTGTTCAACACAAGCCGATCCCACAGGTGGAACTGTGTCCTGAGTCCTGAATGGCAGTGACCCCAAGTCCGTGGCAGCAACCACAGCACCAGACTCCCTTCGATCAGTGAGACATATTTCCATATGGAAGGCCGGCGACACGTGGTGCCACTAACCCTGTTCAACACAAGCCGATCCCACATGTGTAACTGTGTCCTGAGTCCTGAATGGCAGTGACCCCAACTCCGTGAGAGAACCACAGCAGCAGACTCCCTTCGATTAGTGAGGTGTATTTGCATATGGAAGGCCGGCGACACATGGTGCCACTAACCCTGTTCAACACAAGCCGATCCCACATGTGTAACTGTGTCCTGAGTCCTGAATGGCAGTGACCTCAAGTCCATGGCAGCGACCAGAGCACCAGACTCCCTTCGATCAGTGAGGCATATTTCCATATGGAAGGCCGGCAACATGTGGTGCCACTAACCCTGTTCAACACAAGCCGTTCCCACATGTATAACTGTGTCCTGAGTCCTGAATTGCAGTGACCCCAAGTCTGTGGCAGCAACCACAGCACCAGACTCCCTTCGATCAGTGAGGCATATTTCCATATGGAAGGCCGGCGACACGTGGTGCCACTAACCCTATTCAACACAAGCCGATCCCACATGTGTAACTGTGTCCTGAGTCCTGAATGGCAGTGACCCTAACTCCGTGAGAGAACCACAGCAGCAGACTCCCTTCGAGTAGTGAGGCGTATTTCCATATGGAAGGCCGGCGAAACATGGTGCCACTAACCCTGTTCAACACAAGCCAATCCCACATGTGTAACTGTGTCCTGAGTCCTGAATGGCAGTGACCCCAAGTCCATGGCAGCGACCACAGCACCAAACTCCCTTCAATCAGTGAGGCATATTTCCATATGGAAGGCCGACAACAAGTGGTGCCATTAACCCTGTTCAACACAAGCCGATCCCACATGTGTAACTCTGTCCTGAGTCCTGAATGGCAGTGACCCCAACTCTGTGAGAGAACCACAGCAGCAGACTCCCTTCGATTAGTGAGGCGTATTTGCATATGGAAGGCCGGCGACACATGGTGCCCCTAACCCTGTTCAACACAAGCCAATCCCACATGTGTAACTGTGTCCTGAGTGTTGAATGGCAGTGACCCCAAGTCCGTGGCAGCGACCACAGCACCAGACTCCCTTCGATCAGTGAGGCATATTTCCATATGGATGGCCGGCAACACGTGGTGCCACTAACCCTGTTCAACACAAGCCGATCCCACATGTGTAACTGTGTCGTGAGTCCTGAAAGGCAGTGACCCCAAGTCCGTGGCAGCAACCACACCACCAGACTCCCTTCGATCAGTGAGGCATATTTCCATATGGAAGGCCGCCGACACATGGTGCCACTAACCCTGTTCAACACAAGCCGATCCCACATGTGGAACTGTGTCCTGAGTCCTGAATGGCACTAGACCCCAAGTCCGTGGCAGCAACCACAGCATCAAACTCCCTTTGATCAGTGAGGCATATTTCCATATGAAAGGCTGGCGACACGTGGTGCCACTAACCCTGTTCAAGACAAGCCGATCCCACATGTGGAACTGTGTCTTGAGTCCTGAATGGCAGTGACCCCAAGTCTGTGGCAGCGACCACAGCACCTGACTCCCTTCGATTAGTGACGGGTATTTGCATATGGAAGGCCGGCGACACGTGGTGCCACTGAACCTGAACTACGCAGGCCGGTGGTGCCACCAACCTATGCACGTGGCTGTGGGCCCTTGCTCACCGCTACCTCTGGCCTACACTACGGTCAGCAGCCTCACAATTCACATAGAGTCCCGATTGCACAACACGCAGACCAGTAGGCAAGACACATTGCTCCCAGTTTGGCCCGTCCGCACCAAGCATCATCACAGGCGCATACAGTCTCAATGCTTCTGGTGCCACTAACTGGGCACCTCAACTCAACGTCATGTGGCTATGGGCCCTTGCTGACCGCTACCTCTGGCCTACACTGTGGTCATCAGGGCTCACAATTAAAATTATTTCTTGATTCATTAACTACAGAGTCCAGTAGGCAAGTAACTATCACAGTCCTAAACCCTACATAATATCCTTTTAGTATCCTTGCTTCAAGAACTTTTTTTATATCAGTTATTGTTTAGTACAATGACCAAATTCATTTTCAAGTGCAAACAAACTCTCAATAGCAGTCTACACTGCGGGCAGCAGAGCTCGCAATTCGATTTTTAAATGCTAATTTCTAACAAGAAGATTGTACTCAGAAAATACAACACTTCGTCAGTGTATTCTATACTTATTTCATCTTTTCATGATACGCCTACACTGGGGTCAGAATGGCTCACAATTAAAATCAAGTATTGATTCATTAATTACAGAGTCCACTAGGCAAGTAACTATCACAGGCCTAAAATCTACATAATATCCTTTTAGTATCCTTTCTTCAAGAACATTTTTTATATCAGTTATAGCTTTAGTACAATCACCAAATTCATTTTCAAGTGCAAACGAACACTCATTAGCAGTCTACACTGCGGGCAGCAGAGCTCGCAATTCCAACTTTGGACACGTGGTGCCACTAACCCTGTTCAACACAAGCCGAGACACGTGGTGCCACTAACCCTGTTCAACACAAGCCTGCAACATATGGTACCACTAACCCTGTTCAACGCAAGCCGCAACACGTGGTGCCACTAACCCTGTTCAACACAAGCCGGCGACACGTGGTGCCACTAACCCTGTTCAACACAAGCCAATCCCACATGTGGAACTGTGTACTGAGTCCTGAATGGCAGGGACCCCAAGTCCGTGGCAGCGACCACAGCACCAGACTCCCTTTGGTTAGTGAGGCATATTTCCATATGCTAGGCCGGCGACACTTGGTGCCACTAACCCTGTACAACACAAGGCGCGACACGTGGTGCCACTAACCCTGTTAAATACAAGCCGATCCCACATGTGGAACTGTGTCCTGAGTCCTGAATGGCAGTGACCCCAACTTCGTGGCAGCGACCACAGCACCAGACTCTCTTCAGTTTTATTTGTTGTTATTTTCTTTAAATAAAATGTTTTATATGTAAACCTATACATGACTAAGATTCTTGTTTGTCCAACTGCACAGGGACACTTCCGGGCCCAAGAAAGTTGTTGGGGGTATGTTGGTAATGTGGGAAGAGGGTGCGTTACCTGCTGATGTGGGGAGAGGCAGCGTGAAAGGGGTATCTCTCACAGAAAGAACTCCAATATGTTTTCAGAAATGCCTCGGACAGACGCCAGCTGACGGACTGAATCACAAAATGTTTTTTCAATGCTTATGTAGTGTGAGTTATGAACAGTTCGCACCCAGGCTCGAAGAGGGACAACTGCGGCCCGTCCGCTCGACTCACACACGCAGTACTATGACCCGTCCGCTCCCAAAGGAACAGCAGCGTAGTACCTCGCAGAGGTACAGGCACAGTAGCGTACTAGCTCGCAAACGTAGAGAGCTGCGAGCCGACGGACTGGCTTCTAACGGCATAGCTGCGAAGTGGTGATGTTGGGCAGACAGAGCGTGAAAGAGTTATCTCGCAGAAACAGAGCTCCGGTATATTAAATTGCCCCCGAGACCTTTCTTTTATATTTTCACTCGATGCAAGAAAGCGCTTTCTGGACCAAGACCTTTCTCCCTGCCAAATTTGGCGTAATTCCGTTCAGCAGTTTGACCTGTAGCCTTGTCTAAAGTTTCCTATGGAAAATCCATTGAGAAAACACGTTTTCACACCCCCACATAGCTACCTGTCGCAGGCGTACTCGCTGTTGGTGTGCAGGTCAGTGGTCTAGTTGTCAACATGTCACGGCCACTCCCTGAGGGCAGGTTTGCACACACACCACACCCATCCGGCACATGCGTCACAGGCCATGTGACCACGCAAATATAATGGATCCACAACGTCACATCCTTTATTGCCGGTGGTGACTGGATGGCGGACGCTCCACGGGTCGCAATCATAAAGACTCATGAAAAGTTGTGCACAGGGTTAGTCGCACCCTGAGCTCTATGGCCGTCAGGGGCCTACTACCATGTGGCGCGGAGTTGAGTTCCACAGGGTTATTGCCACCCGAAGCTGATGTGGCCGCCAGGGGCCTACCACTACGTGGCGCGGACTTGAGTTGCACAGGGTTACTGCCACCCGAAGCTAATGTGGCCGTCAGGGGCCTACCACCACGTGGCACGAACTTGAGTTGCACAGGGTTAGTGCCACCCAAAGCTGATATGGCCATCAGGGGCCTTCGACCACGTAGTGCGGACTTGAGTTGCACAGGGTTAGAGGCACCAAAAGCTGATGAGGTCTCCGCCATTGATGACTCAGGACTCAGCGACATGTGTGAGATCTGCCGGGCCATGGAGAAGCTGATGTGGTCTCTACCATTCATGACTCAGGACTCAGCAACATCTGTGAGATCTGCCGGGCCGCGGAGCTTTGACAGGCACATGGAGTGCCCACTAGTAGACACTCCGGTGGCAGCAGGTAATTATTTGGTCATGGTAGCGCAGGGGCGGCAGTATCTCTCTCTCTCTCTCTCTCTCACTTCCCTCTCTTCACTCTCTCTCTCACTCTCTTCCTTCCTTTTGTTCTCTTTCTCTATCTCCCTTCTCCCTTTCTCACTCCCTTTCTTTCCTTCCCTCTCTTTTTCTCTCTGGCTTTTTTTCCCTTCTCTGTGCCTCACTCCTTTGATATGCGCATTACACACGTCCTTATTTTGTGCTTTATTTTCCAGGCTGTGTCATCGACATTCATGTTCCCGACAGGAGTCTTCCGCCTTGTTGTTTTGTGTTCAGTTTGTTAAATTTAGTTTATCCTTTATATATAAGTTTATGAAAAAATACGTTTGATAAAAAAAAAAAAAAAATCAATAAAGTTTTTGGTTGTTACTTAAGTGCTGTGTGACTCTTTCTCGTTCTTATTACTGTTATTTCGTGGTGTCCACCATGTGTTAAATTTTGGGGCAGTTATCACAGGAATACTGGTGATGTCTGCAGTCTGCACCAGCTTCTGAATAGTGTGTTATATTTATCTCAACTTTAGTTGCATTAAAGTGCTGATAATGAAATGCAGAGTAGGCGTTCCCGTGCAAAAGACACGAGGTGCACCTTTGCGATTTTTCTAAATACTAAAATCCTGTATTGAATTGCACTGTGGTAGTGGGTGCACTTAAAGTGTACACACAAAATCAATGAAGAATTGTCATTGTATTTATATTGATTGGGAATAGTGGGTCAGGTGCTGGATCTTGACGGGATACACTGCCCAGTTTGTTTATTTTTCTGTACACGAAAAAACCACATCACAACTTTGAAAACAACTGCGATGCGAAACAAATTCCGGCGATAAGCCGCGTTAGCACCAGGGATTTTACACCTGCTTTCTGCTGGTGTTAAGCAGGACAACTACCTGCAGCATGAAAGGGAACACAGCCAAGAGCCACACCGAAACACCCACAGGTGCCATACAGTCAATGAGCATGATACACGGATACCCATGAGGTCCACAACACTCATCGCAACAACCCCAGGACCGCCAACGCCCCCCGAACCCGCATCTGAGCAAGTGTGTCCATGTGGTCATTGTGTTAGCATGATAGGCACCAGCCCTGCAACATCACAGTGTCAGCGGACGTTACCATGTCACCTCAGCGTTGGCAGTGAGCATGGACATGTAGCTACGCACGCATCCTCCTGCATGCACAAGTGGCGTGTGCTGGTCCGGCGTACACAGGTCAGCAGAGGGGTGAAGGGGAACGGGGTGTCTCGGACATGTTCGTGTTCAGGTGTGTGTCTCTGTGTTCTGGTGTGGCTGCCACAAGGGCCGCAGCAGTCGATGTTGTACAGTGGCATGCACCACCTCCAAACTGCAGTCTCACGGTGTGGTTGGAATGCCGCAGGACATGCGCGAATAGACATTACAATGGTGTGCCGTAGGAGTGCACAGGATACAACAGTGTACCGTACAAAAGTGTGGGGGCTCGTGGGAGGGAGGAGCAGCTGTTTGGCAATGTAACACACAGTGAACCCGCCCATGTGCCACGTGCTGGGCATCTCATCCATGATGACCAGGGTCGCAGACATCCCACAACACCCACGACCGGCCTTTGTACACATCCTGTATGAATGCAGCTGGAGAACTTACTGTAGGGATGAAAGGTTCTTTGTCTGAGCTATCTTGCAGTAGCACATCTGCTGCTCCGAGAAGGAACTTGCAAGTGGTCAGTCCCCCCCTGACAGATATGATAATATTTGCATCCGTCTCCCACACTACGCACTGCCCGATTTGAGAACAACGAGTACACATCCCACACTCAAAAGTCCTTTGTCGTAGTTAGCGTGCGTGAAATGGCCTTCACACGTACTCCCACCACACCCCTGCCCTGCACCCATTGCACACAGACCCGGCTCATTGCACCAAGCTGTGCCATTTCATCCACAAGACTGGCACACGGCAAGCCAGTGCAGCTACAAGCAGAGCCACTGACGCAATGGCAGAGCATCCCGAACACATGGTCGACTTCATGCACGTCCACCTATACCTTGCACGTCTGCTGCATGTCCTGGGTGCACTGCCTTTGGCAGTACTGCGGATCACTTACCGGCTGTGCTTCCGCATTGCGGACGTCACCTGGTTCAACCTATATTGCAATGTTGCACGTGCCTATCTGAGTGGTGCATGGACATGTGCCTCTCCAATGAGTGGGTAGCTGACATGGATTACAACAGGTGTGTGCGCCCCCTCTTGGCCCACGACCAGGACTGTCATGGTGATGCCCGTTTATGGCATGCATGGATGTTTGGCATGCATGTTGGGAACTGGGCCTGGGACATTGCACGTGTCGTAGTATGCAGTGAGCAAATTGACCCACTTCCCGATTCTGCTTTGGTGCACATTGGGTACAGTGGTTGGAGTCAGCACATCTGTCCCGGTCAGCTGATGGATTACGTCGACGACATGTTAAATATTGTGGCCAACCATCACTCATTAGAGATAGTGGCTTACGCAGCTGCACTCGCGTTCATGGACGAGTGACAAGGTACCTCCAACCACGACTCGATGTGCCACATTGCACATGTCCCTCCGCATCATTGCACGTTGTACATCTGGTCACATGTCCCAAAACAACAGTGGACATGGCTGCATTGGCGTCGAATCATGTCCGAAGCGCGGACAACCAACGCTGCTTGACACTGAAGTGTGTTGGTGATGGACTACCCCGAGGTGAACATGGATGTTTTCCTACGTTCCTTATTCAGCCATGCTGCTGCATTTCTCTGCATATCGTGGCACTACTCTTGGCCCTACTGACACGCACTTTTTTTTATAAAGTTTCCACATTTTCACTTGTCTCCAAATGTGTAGTGTCTTCATTTGTATGCCAATGTGTGTGTCACGGACTCTCTGGCTGCCTGCCATACGTGAATTGCTACCCCATCCGGACTGTGGGTTTGTACTTATGCGTTCTCATGTGCCTGTTTCATACTGACGCTTTTGGAAGCTTATCCGCCTCAGGCGAGTGCATTTGTGTCCTGTGTTTGATTGTGCGAATCTTTGTGTTTGGACAACATTGTGTTGGATGTTGGTGTACTCTGCTTCCTATGTGTGTGTGTGCTGCATTGTGTGTGAGATGTCCCTTCATGTGAGCTTTTGTTCACCCTTCTCCCTTTCCGGCAGTGTGGTTTTCACTTCTATGCTTGTTCAGTGGTATCATGTTGGCGGGTTGTGTGACTTGTGCTCCTTGTTGGTGTGTTTCATTTTGGCCATGGTTTGTCTATAGTTGTGCTATACTTAATTGTGCATGTGTACCATTGTGGCCATCTTCCCCCGTCCCCCCACTCTCTGCTTCTTCCTCTTCCTGGTGCTGTTGTGTCTGTAATTTTGTTGCTGCACACATAAATACATGTAATGAACAAATTAGAATAGTTCACAACTTCTCTCTATTGTTTTTTTTTAAATTTTCCATATAAACAGTTGTTTTAATATTCTAGGACACATAGAAGTCAGAAGTGCAACGTATTCTATCAAAACACTTTCTAGAACATTCTACAACACGTGCAGGTTAAAAGTTCATCAATTTTGTTAAACCTAACGATATTTTTTGCAACATTTTCTCGAACATTTAACGGCACATGGAGGTTAAAAGTTCACAATTGTTTTAAGTTCGAACAGTGCCTTCCAAATGCAAGTAGCAGGTGTGGTTGAGTTGAGCAAATTTTATCCTATGATATGTACTCCACGTTTAAACTGCTTTTTCTTAACCAATCACAAAGATGCTTTTCCACCAAACGAATGTGCATCCTACTATTAAAAAACAATGCTTTTCATCTCCCAATCAGGTATCGTTTTGTATGGCAAAAAAAAGTAGTTCCCCATCTTTAAACATATCTCTTATTCTACGAACGGCCTGCATGAGCTACAGACATCTATCCATTCCTCCAAGCCATACCTTCAAAATGCTAGTGTGGATCGTAGGACATAGCTATGTTTTCTGGTGCAAGAGGTATGCAGAACAGAGACGTATTGACTTAGACCTAGGTTTACAAAATGTGGACATTAAATGTTTTGGACAAAGAGGATTGAAGTGGCACCAATTGTTGCCTTTGGTTAAAACCTGTTTGCATCTCCAACACCCTGACCTCATCATTGTACACTGTGGTGGAAACGACCTCGGCACATTGACTGGGGTAGGTTTGGAAATGCTAATGAAGGACACCTTTCGACAATTGATATTGCTTTTGCCTCAAACTGTCTTTGTATATTCCAATATATGCCAAAGACAGAAGTGGAAATGGTCAAACCAATTTTGTCCTCAGATTGAAAAATCTAGGAAGAATGTCAACAAAGCTGTGTCTGCATACCTCAGAGACCATAGAATGGGGTCGATCTACAACAATAACATATGTTTTCATATGGATGATATCTACAGAAGTGATGGAGTACACTTCACAGATCAGGGAAATCAAGTTTTTCTGAATAACCTGAAGCTGTGCATCCGCACTTATATGTAGCTCCAACTAATAAACACAAGGGCTCTTTTTAGAGCCGCCTTATATTCCCAATATCGGTTCGCAGAGTGACAGCTGTGATCCGGCTAGCACAGGGAGACCTGCGGGCCGTTGAGCAGCCTCGCAGAGGGACACCTGCTGCCCGTGGGCTCAGCTCGCACAGGGAGAGCTACGGGCCATCGGCTCGCAAATGCACACCAGCGTGCTGGCTCGCAGAGGGAGAGCTCCAGTCTAACTCGCAAAGGGACACCAACGGGCCAACCGCCCTGCTAGAAGACACACACCTATCACCTAATGGACTCACTCGGACATGTACAGCTAGGGACACGACGGCTCGCAGACGCACAGCTACAAGCCGACGGACTGCTACTGTTTTATGCTTTAGGGTAGTACAGTGGTGTTTGGGTAGTGTAGGGGGTTGTGCTGGGGGTAGTATTTTTGGGTTTAGGGTAGTGCAGTGGTGTTGGGTAGGGGGTCGTGCTGGGGGTAGATTTAGGGTTTAGGGTAGTGCAGAGGATCGTGCTGGGGTAGTGTTTCGAGTTTACAACAGTGCAGTGGTGTTTGGGTAGTCTTTGGGTAGTGTAGGGGGTCGTGCTCACAGACTGACTCACAGAGCTCCGAGCCGACGGACGGCCTTCTAAAGACATTGCCGCAACCTGGTGATATGAGGAGAGGCAGCCTGAAAGGCATATCTCACACAGACACAGATGCCAATGTTGCCTCGCAGAGGTAAAACTACGAACCCGATGGCTTCTACACGGAGAGATGCAAGCTGACGGAGTAAATCACAAAATGGCTGCCAGCACTTCCTGGTTTCAACCATTCACAGCCAATAAGCCACAAGCTGCTGCTTGTAACCCCTCAGCCAATCACATGTCAGAATTCTCAAATATCAATAACTGTAAAATTTGATATTTCTCAAAAACTAGTCAACGTATTTACACCATTTAAACAAAAGCGTGCTTTCTGGACCATCACCTTTCTCCCTGCCAAATTTGGCGTAATTCCGTTCAGCAGTTTCACCTGTAGTCTTCTGTAAAGTTTTGTATGGAAATTGCATGGAGAAAACACGTTTTAGGACTCTCTTTTTTCTCAGCCCCTCCTACACCATTCACCCCTAAACTTTCAATATAAGAGCTATTCCAAAAAAGAGAAAAATTTGGGATAATTTCATAAAGATTTGTCAAACGATGCCAAAGTTACAAGCACATACAAGGCTCCAGAAGGGGGGCCGCGCAACCCCCTCCCAACATAAGTTAAGCCCCGGGGCTGCGCGGACCCCAGTGGCCCCCCGCCACCTCTGCGAGGCCCTGCTATTATTTTTTAAGAAATACCCCCACAACCTAGCCCACCCAAGGGCTTCATTAAAATAAAATGCGAGAACCCGCGACCCCAGTGCAAATTTTTTCCGATTTTTTTTTTTTTTTAAATGATTTTTTGGGCCCTGGGGGTCCTCCTGGGACCCCCTGAGCAGACCTGGTGTGTCAGGGTTTTTCTACCCTGCCCCCTTCTCTTGTTTTATACCTTTGTTTCTCCATTTTTGGGTGACTCGCTTCTACCGAGCCACAAGATGGCTTCCAACACTTCGGAGTGCTAGCAGCCAATCACAGTGAAGCTTGCGCACGCGACTTAGGCTCCGCCCAGATATCGAAACTTTTATTTTTCTAATTTCTCAGCAACTACTGAACGGATTTACACCATTTTTAAAAGGTCGCTTTCTGACCCAAGCACTACCTTTCTACCAAATTTGGAGTAATTCCGTTCAGTAGTTTCGGCTGTAGCCCTGCACAAAGTTTCCTATGGGAAATTGATTTTTGACTCTTATTTTTTGAATTTCTCAAAAACTACTGAACGGATTTACACCATTTAAAAAAAAGGTCGCTTTCTGAACCAAGCTCTACCGTTCTGCCAAATTTGGGGTAATTCCGTTCAGCAGTTAGAGCTGTAGCTCGTCTCAAAATTTCCTGTGGAAATTAACATGGAGAAAATGAGTTTTGGGACCCCCCTTTTTTCTCAGCCCCCGCTTGACGAATCACCCCCAAACTTTCAGGTTAGGAGCTGACCTGGATAGACTTTTCTTTTGGAGAATTTCAGGATGATTCGTCAAATGACTCCAAAGTTATTAGCAAATCAAAAAATGCTTTTCCTATGGAAACTAGGTTCTAACTATAACTACCTACTGGCGACCGCTAGTAGGTAATATATATATAGATTGTCAAATAGCACAGCAAGCGAGTAAGCAGAGATTCTTAGAAAGAGGATATTCTTCCAAGACTATTGAAAGGGCAATTAATAAAACTAGGCTAATCACCAGAACACAGGCATTAACAATCAAAACTAATCGACAGGCTTCTGATATAGACCATTCAGAACAACCATGTAGAATAATTTTAACCTACAACAAGCAGCACCAAGCTCTTAGGAAGTTATTAAACAAAAATTGGAACTTGGTGCGCAGCGATCCTGTGGTGGGCAAACATTTGCCCAAAAACCGGAATTGACTTTTAGAAAAGCAAGGTCAATGAGTGATAGTCTAGTCAGGAACAGCCCAGAGCTTAAACCACCAGCCAATTGGCTTACTGCACATAAAGGTTTTATTAAATGCCCGATGTGTAAAGCTTGCAAATACGCACAGAACAGGAAGAGTTACATCAGCCCGTTCAAGCCAGACCCTATACCAATTAGCAAAAGACTAACGTGCAAAATGGAGTTTGCGGTTTATGTGCTGGAGTGTCCGTGTGGCTTGAGGTATGTGGGCAGTACCAAGCTGCAAGTACATAAAAGGATACTCCAGCACATAAGGGCAATCAATAATAAGGATCAAGCCTATCCAGTGGCGAGGCATTTTGAGGAGAGACACAATAGCTGATCCAGTACACTTAATATATTTTGTGATTGATTCTATCCCACCTTTAAGAAGGGGAGGTAATCGTGAGGCCCAACTCGTCTGTTAGAAACTCGCTACATATTGGAATTAGACACAAAGACACCTGTAGGGCTGAATGCGAGTGAGGATTTTTTTACTTGTTTACAATAAGTGAGCCCACCTTGTCTAAACACTTGCATAATATGTACTTTAATAGTGCTAGTGTGTTTCCACACAATGAGATATGTATAAGTATAGCTGTTAACCAACATCTCCCTTAAAGCTTCCCTTGGTCTGCCACAACATTTCAAAACCCTATAGCTATAAGAATCTGCTAGTCAATCTGTATTTTATGGCACAAAGCACTTTTTTTTTGAATTTATTGATTTTAGTGGTGACACAGACAAAAATAATTTTTAATTCAGTTTGTACATGGAGTGAGAATTAGCCCACTGGGGCTGAATCAGAATAAGGGCATAAGACTTTAAGATCAAAACAATTGGCAACCATGTAGTGTATGATTCGATCAGGGTTATTAAATATGCAAAACTGAGCTCCAACAGGGCACAGATCGATTCAACATGGGCATTCCTTTATGTGCTAATGAGACTGATATTAATGAATAACCAGAAATAGATGGTTAGGATTATTGATATTTTAAAATTATCTTTTTATGCAATTCTGATTATTTGAATGCTTTTATAAGATTTCAAATATCAATTATCATGTCTCTTGTTTACATTTGTATGAATAGTAATTTTATAATTGTACATATATTGATGAACGTATTTTACATTTATGTATTTATTATATCAAATATATGCTTATTTTGCACAAAGTGATCTTGCAATGCCAGCGCTCATAATGATTATAACAATATGTAGTATTTTCTCCATGTTCACTAGCGGTCACCTGACTGTCACGTTTTTTGCATTTGCACTTTAAATAAGGGTTTAACGAGTGGCAACGCGTCATGTGATCAAGGCCCAGGTGGGGCTGAAACGCGTCATGGCAGCGATGCAGGGCATTTGAAATAAAGATATTTGCACAAGGAACTTTGGGTCTGCGTTCGTCTGTCCGAGTGCAGTGGATGGTTGGAGACGAAGCCTGTAATATATATATATATATATATATATATATATATATATATATATATATTCACTGAAAAAACCATAGGTTTTAGGGACAGTTATAGTTACTTGGACATTGCACTCGTACAAAACCCGTGAAATTCCCCGTTATAGTTAGTTCAGCTAACTATAACTCGCGCCCCGCAATGCACTGCTGATGACGTCACATATTACATCACTCATGACATGGTCAGTGACATCACTGATGACATCACTGATGACATCTCAAATGACATCACTGATGACATCACTGATGACATCATCCAGTGACTGTGTGTTTCTGTAAAGTTTAAATATTTTTAATATATATAGGAAAAGACGTATTGAAGAATGAGTGGGTGTGTAAGTGTCTGTATGGATGATTTAGTAGGTGCGTGACTGACTCTATAAGTGAGTGATTTAACGTATCTTACTGAATGCATGGGTTAGTGACTAAACTGGATGAATGTCTGTATCCGTCTGTCTGTTGCTGTGTAAGTGGCTGCATGTGTTTGTGAATAGCTACATGAGTGTCTATATGAGTTATTGAATGCTTGTCTGAGTATCTGTATGGGTGCCTGAGTGTTTGTGTGGGAGGGGTGTGTGCAACTCTGTGCATAGATGTGTGAGTGGGTGATTCACTGGGTGGATGGTTTCAAGAGTGCATCTGTGATAGACTGTATGGGTGGGTAAGTGTGTGCAAGAGTGTGTTAGTGAGTGAATGTATGTCCCAGTGGTACATGTGTGAGTAACTACATATGTGAAAGGCAGTATATATGTGTGTTGGAGTATATAAATAGCTATAAGCAAGAGTGAGTGATTGTGGCTGTATGGATGATTGTGTGCTTGTATCAGTGATTGTATAAGAGCGTAACAATGTGCTACTATTTGTATGAGTAAGTGAGCTGGTGTGTGTATAACTGTATAGGTGAGTAAATGGCAGTGTGTTTAATTATTTGCATGACTGACTAGGTGTGTGAGTATCTCTATGGATGAGTGGCATTGTTTGAGTGTCTATATAGGAGTAAGAGTGCATATGATAGTCCTGTACTGAGTGACCGTAAGTATGAGTGACTGTACGGGTGAGTGAGTGGATGTGTGTGTGTAGACCTAAGAATCAGTGAGTGGGTATGTAGTTATTGGTGTTGGATTGTCTATGGTTTTGCGAATGGCAGTCTGTAATTTAGAGTGGGTGTATCAAAGGTTATATTAGGGTGTGAGGAGGTGCATCAGATTATCACGTGGATGATGTCATCAGTGATGTCATTTGAGATGTCATCAGTGATGTCATCAGTGATGTCACTGACCATGTCATGAGTGATGTAATATGTGACGTCATCAGCAGTGCATTGCGGGGCGCGAGTTATAGTTAGCTGAACTAACTATAACGGGGAATTTCACGGGTTTTGTACGAGTGCAATGTCCAAGTAACTATAACTGTCCCTAAAACCTATGGTTTTTTCAGTGAATTTCAAAGGTTTTTAAATGCTAATTTGTAACTATAACGTGTCTGAAACCTATGGTTTTTTCAGTGAATTTCAAAGGTTTTTAAATGCTAATTTGTAACTATAACGTGTCTGAAACCTATGGTTTTTTCAGTGAATTTCAAAGGTTTTTTAAATGCTAATTTCTAACTATAACGTGCCTGAAACCTACGGTTTTTCAGTGAATTTCAAAGGTTTTGTAAATGACAATTTTTAAATGTATTAATTGTTATATTAATTTTTTCATACTGATTTACTACATTTTTAGAAACAATTTTTTTTACATATTTTATTTTTTAAATTACATTGTAATTACATTATACATTACATTACAAAAATACTTTCTCAGAATGAATTACTTTAGTTTAAATACTTTGCAGATAGGCAATAGACTTTTAAGTACAGTAGTTACAGTTGTTGCAATGGGCAACACATTTTCAAACACAATGCAACATTCAGCTCAATGTGAATTTCTAGTTAAATGCAATTAGTTACTTTATGGATTACTTTTGTAACCACAGGACTGGATCCTAGATTCAGTCCTGGTACATCTCCTGTAAACAGTTGAGTAAAAGCGTTTTGGTTACAGTCGTGATTTTTAAGGAATATTATTGTATTTTAAAAGTTGACACTTAGAAACTTTTTCTCATAGAATCACCAATGTTATCCTATGGAAGGAAATTCACTTAGCAGGTAAAAACTGTTATCGTTACTTTTTCTTACTCAGTGTTGGATCCTGGATCCAGCACTGGTGCATCTCCTGTAAACAGTTGAAAGAATGCGTTTAAGTCATACAGGCGATTTTTAAGGAATATTTGTAGTTTGTGAAAATCAACACTTTGAAACTTTTTGCTGAAAACCAGTCAATCTTAGCCTATGAAGGAAATTCAAGTTACCGGTAAGTACGGTTAAAATTACTTTTGAGGATCAGTACTGGGCTGAAAGATGCAGCACTGAGGTCTCTCCTGATAACAGGTGAGTAAATCGGAATTCGTATTTCGGCTGATTTTAGAGGAATATTTTAAAGTTCCAAAACTCCACACTTAGAAGAATTTCCAAGTGAAACCAGTCAATGTTAGCCTATGGAAGGAAATTCAAGTTACTGGTAAGTACGGTTAAAATTACTTTTCAGGACCAGTACTGGGCTGAAAGATGCAGCACTGAGGTCTCTCCTGATAACAGGTGAGTACATCGGAATTCGTATTTCGGCTGATTTTAGAGGAATATTTTAAAGTTCCAAAACTCCACACTTAGAAGAATTTCCAAGTGAAACCAGTCAATGTTAGCCTATGAAGGAAATTCAAGTTACCGGTAAGTACGGTTAAAATTACTTTTCAGGACCAGTACTGGGATGAAAGATGCAGCACTGAGGTCTCTCCTGATAACAGGTGAGTAAATCGGAATTCGTATTTCGGCTGATTTTAGAGGAATATTTTAAAGTTCCAAAACTCCACACTTAGAAGAATTTCCAAGTGAAACCAGTCAATGTTAGCCTATGGAAGGAAATTCAAGTTACTGGTAAGTACGGTTAAAATTACTTTTGAGGATCAGTACTGGGCTGAAAGATGCAGCACTGAGGTCTCTCCTGATAACAGGTGAGTAAATCGGAATTCGTAGTTCGGCTGATTTTAGAGGAATATTTGTATGTTTCAAAATCGACACTTAGAAACTTTTTCAGCAAAAAGCAGGCAATGATATCCTATGGAAGGAAATTCAAGTTACTGGTAAGTACGGTTAAAATTACTTTTCAGGATCAGTGCTGGGCTAAAAGATGCAGCACTGGGTTCTCTCCTGATAACAGGTGAGTAAATCGGAATTCGTAGTTCGGCTGATTTTAGAGGAATATTTGCACAATGGTGAAGGGAGGGGCGGGGCCTGAGGTGACATCTGTGCAAACGCACCCCGTGGCGCGATTTAAGTTGGGGGATTAAGTCCCCTTGAATCATGAGGGTCCCTGGGGCCAACTAGCCCACCAGGAACCTTCAGTATGCGCCAGGGGCTGTGTTGCAGAGACGTGTGCAGAGGCCACACCCCTTTTACACCTCTCTGCAACACAGCTCTGTGGCGCTTTTTGGATGTACCTGTTGGGCTAGTTGGCCCCCAGGGACCCTCAGGATTGAAGGGGATTTAATTCCCCATCTTAAAACACGCCACGGGGCCTGTTTGCACACATGTCACCTGAAGCCCCGCCCCTCCCTTCACCACTGTGCAAACGCGCCCCGTGGCGCATTGTAAGTTGGGGGATTAAGTCCCCTTGAATCCTGAGGGTCCCTGGAGTCCAACTAGCCCACCATGTACTTCCAAAAAGCGCCACAGAGCTGCGTTGCAGAGAGGTGTAAAGGGGCGTGGCCTCTGTACACCTCTCTGCAACGCAGCCCCTGGCACATACTGGAGGTTCCTGGTGGGCTAGTTTTCCCAGGGACCCCCAGTATTCAAGGGAATTACTTCCCTTCTCAAAATGCGCCAGGGGCGCGTTTGCAGACTGCTGCAGGGAGGGGCGGGGCCTCCGGCATGATGCCGGTCTTTTTTTTTTTGATTGGGAGGGGGCTGCATGGCCCCCCTTCCCTTGGCCACTTTTGGCCCCGGGGACCCCATCCCACAGGGCCTGAGCATTTTATTTTATTTTTAAATAAAAAAAAAAAAAACGGGAAGGGGGCCGCGTGGCCCCTTTTCCCTGGGCCTGTTTTGGCCCCGGGGACCCCATCCCCCGGGGCATGCCCTCAATTTTTATTTTTTTTAATTTGGAGGGGGGCTGCGTGGCCCCCCTCCTCAGGCCATTTAAGGCCACGGGGACCCCATCCCCTGGGGCCTGGCCTCTGGTTGGGGACTGTGGGGAGGGTCCCCAATCCCCCCACAGTCCTGCCGGCTCCCGTGTCCTATGGGAGCCGGCATTGCTTTCCACATGGGGAGCAGCTAACATGCTGCTCCCCATGTGGAAAGCAATTGATTTGCATTTTGAAAGAGAGGCAGGTTTCCTGCTCTCTCTTTCAAAATGCAAACTAAGTTTGCTATGACAGGACGGGAGCCGCGAGGCTCCCGTCCTGTCATAGCAAACTACAGTGTCCCGGGGTAGGCACCCGGGACACTGCAGGAGCCGGCCCTGGGGGTGGCGGTCCCCAGGGCCATCAAGGGCTCCAGGAGGGGGCCGCGCCGCCCCCTCCCATCCAGTGCACAGCCCCGGGAGGTGGTGGTCCCGGGGCTTTGGCGGTCCGTAACGGACCCCCATATTCAAATCTTTAGTGCCCCGGGAGGTGGCGGTCCCGGGCGTGTGGGGGCTGGAGCCCCCACACAGGTCAAAAATTTAAAAAAGAAGCCCGGGAGGTGGCGGTTCCCGGGGCAGTGGGAGGGCAAAGAGCCCTCCCGCACCATTATTTTTAAGCCCCAGGGGTGACGGTCCTCGAGGCTTGGGGGGCCTTAGAGGCCCCCACATATTAAAAGAAACCCTGCATGCCCCCGGGACTTGGCCCACCCAGGGGCCAATTAACAGGAAGCGCGGAGACCGCGCTTCGTTTTTTTCTCGGCGGGATCCGCGCACCTGAGCGCATCCCGCAGATTTTTTTTTTAAATGCTTTTTCTGCCCAGGGGTCCTTGAGGGACCCCTGAGCAGACCTAGAGGTCAGGGTGTTTCTACCCTGCCCCTTTGTGCGTTTGCACACTTGTTTCTTCTGGGGTTTTTCTAATCGGCAGGATCCGCGCACCCTGAGCGCATCCTGCCGATTTAAAAAAATAAATGCTTTTTTTCTGCCCAGGGGTCCTTGTGGGACCCCTGAGCAGACCTAGGAGTCAGGGTGTTTCTACCCTGCTCCCTTTTGCGCTTTGCGCACTTGTTTCTGTCCTCGGTTCTACCGAGGACAAAATGGCTGCCAACACTTCCTGATTTGGAGTGTTGACAGCCACTTGACAGCCAATTAGCATGCAGCTCGTGATCGGGAGGGTGCGCGAATCCGACACGGCCATAGATATATATGTGATTTTCCTTTTGATTTTCTCTGGAACTACTGAACGGATTTACACCATTTAACAAAAAGGGTTCTTTCTGAACCAAGAACTACCTCTTTGCCAAATTTGGTGTAATTCCGTTTAGCAGTTCGGGCTGTAGCCGTGTCTAAAGTTTCCTATGGGAAAATGAATGGGGAAAACACGTTTTGGGACCCCCTTTTTCTCGGCCCCGCTGACGAATCACCCCGAAACTTTCAGGGTAGGAGCGGACCAGAGCGGGCCATAAAGTTTGAAAATTTTGCGAAGATTCGTCAACCGGCAAGAGAGTTATTTCAAATAGAATGTCGCGGATTTCCTATGGAAAATAGGTCCTAACTATAACTATCTACTGGCGACCGCCAGTAGATAATATATATATATATATATATATATATATCCCAGAATTTCGCCATACACCTTCCATTCCAGAGGCAAAAGACGAAAATGGACCCAATTGCAGTGCGTAAGTGTTTATTTGCTGCCACGCACCTCTGCCACGACGCGTTTCGACCTTCAAGAGGTCTTGTTCACATAACGCGCATGCGAAGTGTCCCAAACATTTAAAGTGCTCGTGCATAGTCTCGTGACCAAACACATGACAAGATTTTAAAAGACATAGAGGAGTTGATTCAAAGGCATGATAATATCATTGACCAATCGCAATTCCTTTTGGAATTAGGACACATATATATATATATATTATTATATTATTGTTATATTTACAGCACGAAATGACATATCACTAAAAAACTTTTAAATCCATTATAGTTGAAAAAAGTTTAACGAATTCATTACATTTTGTGTTAAACCGCTTATACAAACTATATTTTCATAAAAGTTTATAAAAATATGTAAAAGTAATAGCGTACATGATAAAACCATCGTTTATGCTGAATCGCTTATACAAACTATATTTTCATAAAAGTCTATAAAAATATGTAAAAGTAATAGCGTACATGATAAAACCATAAATGGAAATATTTTCACAGTTTAAAGGTGAATGTACCGTCTGTAAACAATTTAATGATGGCCCTAAACATACCGGTATATACCCGGTTAGAAAGACTAGAGCTCTATCATAATGAGTCCTACATTGGTTTGATGCCTATTGAACTAATAATGCCCATAATGGGCCTTATAGCAACTCATTCTCATATTAAAAACATAAAGTGCTAGTGCTGAATGTGCCACCCACTCGAACCGGTCACGGCTCAAAAAGTGATAAGTGTTAATAAAATTTAAAGGATTAAGGAGGCATCTCTTTCATATTATTAAAACAGACTGAACATGGACATGAAACTTTTTGATTAAAATCTATACAAATATAGAGAAAATAAATATTGTTAGAGAAATAGTGCAAATAAAGCTGGCTTACATTATAAACAGGTAAAAAAATCCTCACTGGAGTTCAGACCTGACGGAAACTTTGTGTCTAACTCCAGGATATACCTGGTTTCAAGTTGCCGTAATTGTGATTCTCGGTTACCTCCCCTACGTAAAGGTAGGATTGTATCAATCACATAATATTGTAGATGTTCAGGATTGTTACCATGTGTGTCCTTGAAGTGTCTTGCGACAGGATATGCTGGGTCACTGTTATTAATAGCCCTTATGTGCTGGAGTATCCTCTTGTGGACCTGCAATTTGGTACTACCAATATAACGCAGACCACAGGGACACTCCAGCACATATATTGCATATTCTGTTTTACATGTCAACAGCTTATTAATATATATTGCCTCAGTTCTAAATGGGCTAGTATATGATGTTCTACTGTTAGCATGTTTACATGCTTTGCATGTTGAACACTTCACAAAACCTCTTCGGGAGGTCAACCAATTTTTAGTATTGGTAACTTCTGGACTGCTTTTTACCAACATGTCATTCATGGACCGAGCTTTCCTAAATACTAGATCCGGGGTTCTAGATACATGTTCCCTCAGTATTGGATCATTTTGTATTAGGCCCCAGTTTTTATTAAATATTTTACGAATGATTTGATGTTGCTTATTATATGTTAAAATCATTCGTGTTACTGGGTTGGTGTTGTCTTTAGTTGGGCTCCGATGGACAGCCTTTGTAAAAAGCATGTCCTCCCTTTGAATGTTGCCAGTCTTGGTAATCGCTCTGTCAACTACCTTAGCGGAGTAACCTCTCGAAATAAACCGTTGCTTGCTTTCTCGCTGGGCCAATTTGCATTCATCAGGGTGCTGCATATGCGCTTAATTCGCAGCATTTCCCCATAGGGTATACTTTGAATGAGATGTCTGGGATGATGACTGCTGGCATGTAATATTGTGTTGCCGGCTGTTGGTTTTCTGTACATCCTAGTTGAGATTTTGTTATCACTGATATATACTTCAACATCCAAAAAGTACACTTTTTGTCTACTTAACTGCGCTGAGAAATGCAAGTTGAGATCATTGCAGTTGATCTGTTCGATGAATTGGAGTGCCAGATGTTCTGGGCCTCTCCAAATCAGGAACAGGTCATCAATATATCTATACCAATGACATACATGGTTACTCATAATTTCTGCATATTTGATCTTATATATATATATATATATATTTTTTTTTTAAACCAAGAATGCCCAAAGCAACAAGAGCACACTCGACTTTGCAGAGGAAACCAGAGGTTTATTTAGAAGAAAAACCAGCATCAGCATTCAAATTAATTGTCCTCTTCCTAACGTGTTTTGAGGCTCCTGCCTCTTAATCATGGGTAATTGGCATACACACAGCAGATGACTCCGAACATTTTCCCTTGCAGCATGTCTAATTTAAATACCCCCAGTGGGCTTTGCGCAGTGCGTAAGTATGTTGATTTCATGCTGGGACTTGTAGTCCAAAAACAGAGTCACTTACAGTTTAATCCCTCCGGTGGGCTCCGCTGTGCACACGTTTCTGCTGTGAAGAGATGCACCATCCCTCAATTCCTGGGAGGCTGGAGTCGGAACCTTGCCAGACTCTTTTTACAGCACTTCAGGGAGAATAAATCAAACCTTCATCAGCATCATGGCCCACTGAGGGTAACAATGGATTAAAAGAAACGTGTGCACAGTGGAGCCCACCGGAGGGTTTAAACTGTAAGTGACTCTGTTTTTGGACTACAAGTCCCAGCATGAAATCAACATACTTACGCACTGCGCAAAGCCCACTGGGGGTATTTAAATTAGACATGCTGCAAGGGAAAATGTTCGGAGTCATCTGCTGTGTGTATGCCAATTACCCATTCTTGGTTGCAAGTGAACACAATACATTAAGTGAAACAACAGTGGCCATTCATGTATCTTTTGTTCCCTATATAGCTATTATGCAGCTTTACATGGTTTCATTCTATTGATGATGCAGTGTCATCAATTCACAGAATCTATTTTTTCTGATTTGCCAGTGGATCTGTAGCATAATTTTAGGGTGGCCTTACCCATCTGGGTAGTATATATTTTCAAAAGTGCCGGATAAAGTTACCATTTTGAATACGTGGTGGTGACTTAGAAAAGGAGGCATTCTCTTTTAATGTAAAAGTGAGAGTAATGCCATTTTTTTATTCATGTTGGGTTGTATATGCTTTTAGAGGTATATATTTTATCTGATTTTAGCATTATAACAACTGACATCTTTGATGTGTTTCACCTTTTATGTTTGTTACCATGTGCTTTGTGTTATCGTATCAATTTGCACTTGTCACTTTAAATTTTGCACTTCTCAAAAAAGCGTCATGTGATCAAGACCTTTCGCAGGTCGAAACGCATCATGGCGGATTTCAAGGGCGTTTGATTAATAAATATACTGCACCTTATTTCTGGGTCTGTCATCGTCTATCCAGCACGATTGTAGCAGCGGAGTTTTTTTCGCATCTAAGCTGCCGAGCTTGCTTCCTCGACATTTCACAGACCCCTCCTTCTTAATTTTGGGCCGAGCAGCAGGAAGCAGAATTTTGGTAATCCCGGAAACAACGTTGTGGTTCCTGTGAGGACGAGCTGCAGTAGCCCCCGGACAGCGCCATTACCTCCTGACAAAGTACGGGACTAACGGAGCAAAAGCTGGAAGACCTGAGCACCGCTACGAGCCCCGTCGAGGTAGGAGAGTGCCTAACAGTCCGGTGAAGGAGTGTGTGGGAGCGGGGTGCCAGCATTTATCTGGCTGTCACGTTTCCTAGCGTGATTATAGCCCTCATTTTGAAACAATGTCCGCCGACGCTTTGAGAAGCAGAGAGGAGGCTGCAATGGAAATGTTTGATGATTCGCCGGCTGGCGTTTCATCTACCGCAACACATAGGGAACCTATACCTTCTAGTGGTTGCAATGTTAGAGACATGTTTAAAAAATTAGAGAAGCTCATGCGAGCTGAACAAGCAAAGTGGTGGGAACATCGCTCACTGTCTCGCTATTTGGAATGTGTCCGGATTCCTCGTGGCCTTCGTATTATGCTGGCTCCCAGCTATGAAAACCCTGACCCGAATATGCTCACTGAATGGGCAGAATGCAATTTAGAATCATCACGAAAGTTAGTGATAATCCTGGTTAAATACGCAGAAAGTGATTGTGCTGCGTTACAGGTTAAAATCGATGACTTGAATAATGAAATCAGCAAAATTGCGTCTGCGGAGAGTACTAAGAAAAACCGGGATGACATGCTGATCCGATTGCAGAAAGAAGAAGAAATCATAAAGAAACGCAAAGCGTTTAATTTTCAAAGAGATAAGATTGACTACCAACAAGGCCAAGTCTTCACCTTTGCGAAGAAGTTTGGTGTTATTAAAGCTTCTAAAAACACAATGCAAACAGCAAATGTGGTAATTGGCACCAGTAATGTCTTACCATCGGCATCCAGTCAGTCAGATCTCAGTTCGGTTCTTGATAGCGAGTCGGATAATGAAGCTGGGCGGCAGGCATCGGGGTTGGGGTTTACCCGATTTTCCCTTGCTCAGGAGGTGGATTGCCTGAGGCAAGATCGCAGATCCACCTTACGACCACGAGTGCCAGTTCCAATAGGCACCAAAGAGAAAACAAGCGGCTCAGTGAAAGACGACAATGCCACAGGAAGAGGCAAGCAGGGCAATGCCAAGAAATTTACCAACAGCAGACGATGGAATCACAAGTAATGCACATAAATAGTAATATGGCACAGGACACAAACTCAGTCATTAATCTAACCAATATGGCTCTTAGTAAATCTGAAATACAAGTCTTGGGACTAGGTTTATCATGCAGTCCAGCGAGTAATTTCAATTATGCAGAGACTCGCATTGACTTATATAAGTTTGCAAGGAAACTAAAACTGCGCAAATTTTATTCTTTAAAGAACAAAGAACAAGACAAATCGGGATCCAAATTTGTACAAAGCATAAGTCCATCTGTGCTTACAGCCAGTGATCTTGCATTATTACAGGACCTGCAACACCTGCAAAACGAAAGCGCAAGTAGCGCCAGTAAGGAAGATATGGTTACCCTGAAAATGGCTGGTAATACAGATTTTAGACCAAAATCAACCTTCACGCCAATAATGTTACACGACAACATCGATGTGTTTCAGGAATTAGTGACTGTTGAATTGAAAAGGCTGTACACTAAAACAATGAAGGTACAGCATAAATAGACGTCACAAAATCACTGTTACATGCAGCTAATGAGGAAACGTCAGGAGGGGGGCAATATCATTGTGCGCCAGGCCGACAAAGGAGGCAATGTCGTGCTTTGGCCTCGAGATATGTACCTCAGCGAAGCCTGGAATCATCTGAATGACAGGCATTTCTATAGAAGGAGCAACATCAGTACAGTGAAACAATCATGGAACGAATTCAATATGAAATTATTAGCTTGGAAAAGCGCGGGCTTGTTAAGCCAGGATGAATAAAAAATTTTAAAGAATGACCATCCTGTAATTCCAGCTATATACTTCATTCCAAAGGTCCACAAGGACCCTAGTAACCCACCTGGCAGACCGATCATCTCTGCCCAGTCCAGCTTGTTGGAAAACACTTCTAAATACGTTGATGCATTTCTGCAAGAACATGTGAAAGCATTGCCCTCCTTTATTCAGGACACTAGTGACTTCCTACGAAAGATCATGGAGGTGCAATGGCAAAATGAGTATTGGTTAGTTACATTGGATGTTACATCCCTCTATACCTGTATTCACCATCAGGATGGTATAAAGGCAATTGATCGCTATCTTGGTACCAGGCCCATCCAAATGTATAACCATAACAAAATGTTGATTTCAATGATTTCTATGTGCCTTCACAATAACTTTTTCATGTTTTCCAATCAGGTGTTTCAGCAGGTCAGGGGTGTTGCTATGGGTGTTGCTTCTCCCCCAGTTATGCTTGTTTGCATATGGGACTGTGGGAGGAGCAGGTCCTCCGTGGACAGCACGCTAACATTGTTAAGGATCATGTGATTCATTGGTACAGATATATTGATGACATTTTTTTGATTTGGAGGGGTAGCAAACAGCAGGCGGTGGACTTTATCTCTATGATTAACATCAATGCACTTAATCTCCACTTTACAGGTAACATCAGTCAGGAGAGGGTATTCTTTCTCGATGTGGAAGTGCTAATTAAGAACATGAAAGTTGAGACTAGATTGTTTAGGAAGTCCACAGCGGGTAACACTGTGTTACATGCTGCTAGTCATCATCCAGGGCACTTGATTCACAGTATCCCCTATAGGGAGATGCTGCGGATCAGGCGCATCTGCAGCACACAACATGCGTGTGAGTTGGCACAGAATGCCAGCAAACAGAGATTCCTAGCCAGGGGCTACTCAGTAGGTATAGTGGATAAAGCCATCAGTAAAGCAAATCGCATCTCCAGATTGGAGGCCCTTTCTATCAATAGTAAAAACTTGAGTAGGGCAGATTCTGATGGTCAAGTGGCCACTCCGACCCGTTTGATTATAACATATAATCGGCAACACCAAGCCATACGTAAGATTTTGAAAAATAATTGGAGTTTGGTGCGAAATGACCCAGTGATTGGAGATGTGATGTCGATTGCTCCAGACATATCGTTCAGGAAAGCTAGATCTATGAGCGATACTCTGGTGAAGAGTAGCCCAGAATTGCAACCCCTAAATCATGGTTGAACTCAGTTACGGGTTTTAGGAAGTGCACTACCTGCAAGGCTTGCAGGCATGGCATGAATAAATCTACATAGACTGTCCCGTTCCATGAGAATTCCGTGCCAATTTCAAAGCTGCTTACTTGCAAAACAGATTTTGCTGTTTATGTGCTGGAGTGTCCGTGTGGCTTGCAATATGTTGGTAGTACCAAGTTGCAGGTCCACAAGAGGATACTCCAGCACATAAGCGCAATTCGTGGCAGTGACGCCTCCTACCCGGTAGCGCGTCATTTTAAGGAATTCCACGATAATGATTCAGAATTATTAAAATTCTTTGTGATTGATTGCATTCCCCCATTGAGACGAGGTGGCAATCGTGAAGCTCGTCTGCGTTCATTGGAAACTAAATATATATTAAATTTGGATTCCAAAATGCCTGGAGGACTAAACGCCAGTGAGGATTTTTTTACATGCTTGTAGGGTAGCCATTCATGGCTCTTTTTTTAATATATTTTATTCCTAGCAGCCTCCTTTGTACATACTTTTTAAGATATAATAATGGTTTATTTTGGTTTTTTGATTATCCAATTTGCACTATGTTGTACTTTTTAGCACTAGCACTTTAAACAATTTAGTCTTGTTAGACTGGGTTTGTGGCATATGGTGCCCACTTGGGCAGAATTGCAAGTGAACACAATATATTAAGTGAAACAACAGTGCCAATTCATGTATCTTTTGTTCCCTATATAGCTATTATGCAGCTTTACATGGTTTAATTCTATTGATGATGCAGTGTCATCAATTCACAGAATCTATTTTTTCTGATTTGCCAGTGGATCTGTAGCATAATTTTAGGGTGGCCTTACCCATCTGGGTAGTATATATTTTCAAAAGTGCCGGATAAAGTTACCATTTTGAATACGTGGTGGTGACTTAGAAAAGGAGGCATTCTCTTTTTATGTAAAAGTGAGAGTAATGCCATTTTTTATTCATGTTGGGTTGTATATGCTTTTAGAGGTATATATTTTATCTGATTTTAGCATTATAACAACTGACATCTTTGATGTGTTTCTCCTGGCAGCAATTTTTTGTCAATAATGCGTGTTCTGCATGCCATAGCTAAAAGATTACGTTTTTCTTTTATGTTTGTTACCATGTGCTTTGTGTTATCGTATCAATTTGCACTTGTCACTTTAAATTTTGCACTTCTCAAAAAAAGCGTCATGTGATCAAGACCTTTCGCAGGTCGAAACGCGTCATGGCGGATTTCAAGGGCGTTTGATGAATAAATATACTGCACCTTATTTCTGGGTCTGTCTTCGTCTATCCAGCACGATTGTAGCAGCAGAGTTTTTTTTCGCATATATATATATATATATATATATATATATATATATATATATATATATATATATATATATAACAAACAACGACTCTCCTTCCAGAGGTCACAGGCCCGTAGAGGGGTGGCGCGATGCCGGCGGAGAAAACCGGTAACTCAATATTCATCAACAGCGGGGTTGCCAATCACGCTCTTGGGTTAACGCACAAAAACCAAGCAAAACTCCAGAGTTAGAAATGGGGGTTTATTATTGTCATAAACCCTCCGTGACGCGTTTCGACTCCGTAGAGTCTTGATCACACAGTGAGGCAACCAAAAGGCAGTTGTTTTCATACACTTCCTGTAGCTAGACACAGAAAACGGACATTTTTTCACACGTGATATTGTACAACAAATTACATGGTCGCCATTTGTAAATGGTAAATCAAATTACGGCTTATTGCAAAATTTCTTGAACAGAACACACAGTGTGTAGGACCATGTTTCACATCAAACACACTAGCATATGTATATGTATATACTGTGTGTGTTGTCAGTCCCATTAGTTTTTACTGAGGCATGCTGGTCTATGTAGTTCAGTCGGTAATACAGGTTGTCTAGTGGCTTGTGCAGTCCTGGCTGAATTTAAATCTAAGTTGAAGTAACGTGATGGGCGCATTGTGCGTGTTAATCCCGCTCGTAATAGTCATCCCCAATGTGGTGGGAACAGTGCGAACACGACTGGATGGTTTTTGTAGTAATACTTCCTAGATATCACTGCTTGTGATTGCTTATGATAATCCCTGATTAGTGGGGTTAGACTACAGTGCTACTAGGCTCTTAAAGTGCGGTTCGACTGAACTGCCAGCCCGTGCGATACAAGCGTCTCTGTGTTCTGGTGTTTGTAATTAATTCAGAAGACCCTATCATATCTGTGTATCTATTAAAAGAAACGAAAAAGTGTGATCTAGCAACTGCGGCTGCTTGCCTGTGGTGTTATATTATTGTGCCCCTCTACCATCGCCCTGTATCTATAACCTAAACTGTGGTGGCATACCAAGTGCAGTGAAATACAATTGAATAATATTAAAAAAGCACAAAATTAACAATACAAAGAAAATTCTTATCTGTGGACATGGTTGCTGCAGAATGATGTCTCGAAGAAAAGGTTAGGGATCCCTCTGTCACAGGCACGAGACATGGTCCCTTCCTTTCCTCCTGTAAAAGATTAAAGCGAAAGAAAAGAGTCATACACAGTCATAATAATCCTAAAGATCACAATTCACTGTAAGGCATACTACTTGTGCAGATATGAAAGTAATCAGTTCCTAACTTATCTTGGGCACTATTGCTATCTAGTACTCTTGTAAGTGTATGGCCAATTCTTCATCCAGATTGTGTCCCTTAGGGTAACGTGTGGCCATCCCTATGATGTGCCTAGATTCTCGTTGTCTGAGCTTGAGAGTGCGATTGCCCCCTCTCTTGTTACCTAGTACCTGTTCTATTGCATAGTAAGATAATTTGGCACTGTCTGAGAAGTGATGTGACTCAAAATGTCGAGCAATTGGGTACTGTTTATCTCTGTTGGTGATGGCCCTCATATGCTCTAGAATCCTTTTTTTTGCCATATGTGTGGTGCTGCCTACATATCTCAACCCACAGGGACATTCCAGTACGTAGACCACGAAAGTGGTACTGCATGTCAAGAATTGCTTTATACTCCTCATGCTGTTAGTACTTGTGTTCCAGAACTCCTTTTTAAAGCGACTATTACTGCACGCTTTACAATGACCGCATGGAAAAAAGCCCTGCAGGTTGATGCCCCTTGTCGTTGTAGTATCTTCAAGATCACTATGTACTAGGAGATCCCTGAGATTACGGTTTCTCCTGTACGTAATCATGGGTCTAGTGGGTATGGTACTGCCTATCACCGGGTCACCTTTAAGGATGTCCCATTTTTGTACGATGGTTTTACGTATGTGATTGGCATCCCCATTGAATGTGAGGATAATATGTGTATCTGTGTTCTCAGTGTTATCTTCAGTAGTCTTGGAGGTGTCTCCGAGTATGATATCTCTATCTACACTCTCCATTCTTGCTGTTGCCCTCTTGATGACCCAGGATGGGTAGCCCCTTTCTTGAAATCTTTTCATCATAATGGTTTGTTCTTTCTGATAACTTGCTTCAGAGCTACAGTTCCTTTTAGCCCTGAGCAATTCCCCATAGGGATGCTCCATTTAAGGGGATCTGGATGACTGCTCATGGCATGTAATAAGGTATTCCCTGCCGTGCACTTCCTAAAAGACTGGTTTGTATCTCGTTGGATTTCACCTGCACTTTGATGTCTAGGTACTCTACCTCTTTCCTACTGATGGTACTAGTGAGCTTGAGGTTCCTGTTGTTGTGATTCAGTTTATCAACAAACCTCCTCGCCTCCTGTTCATTGCCCTGCCAGATTACGAACAGGTCGTCTATGTATCTAAGCCATATGACGACTTTATTGAGCTCGACATCAAGATTGCTGTCTAGTCTGATGTCCTCCTCCCATGCTCCCATAAACAGATTCGCAAAACTAGGCGCGAAGCAAGTCCCCATCGCGGTTCCGTGAATCTGTTTATAGATCTAATCATTAAACATGAAAAAATTATTAGTCAAGCAAAATCTCATCATATCCATTAGCATTTGAGTATGTCCCCAATATCTGATATGTCTGCGTTTGAGGAATCTGGCGCAGGCTTCAATACCCTGCTCATGGTCAATCACCGTGTACAAAGAATTGACATCCATGGTCATCAATAGGTAATCAGCCTGCCATGTGAGATTTTTGATTTTACTAAGGAAATCTTTGGTGTCCCTTAAGTACGAGGGCAGTGTGCTAACAAATTCCCTTAAAAAATGATCAACGTAACGTGATATATTTTCAGTAACACTGCCTCTTGACGACACAATGGGTCTACCCGGTGGGTTCTCTCTGTTTTTATGAATTTTAGGCAGAAGATACAACACCGGAAGTACAGGGTACTCCCTTTTGAGAAAACAAAATTCTTCCCATTCGAGGAGTCCCCTGTCCTTCCAGTTTCCCAGATTCTCCCAGACACAGGTAATGCTGTTATTATACTCTGTCCTGGTAGTGATAGTATATGTACTCGTGTCATTTAATTGCCGCAAGGCTTCATTTATGTACATATCTTGGGTGAGAAGCACTATGTTCCCCCCTTTGTCTGCAGGCCTGATGACAATACTATTGTCCTTTGCCAGTTCTTGCATGGCCTTCTTCTGTTCAAATGTGAGGTTATGCTTGAATTTCTTCATTTTCTTGGGCCAATTCTTTTGTCTGTAGCTAAGTAGGTCTCTACCAACTAGGTCTTGAAAGGTATCTATGTTGTCGTGGTTCATAGGCGGTAGAAATGTAGATTTAGGTTTGAAATTGGTGCACGCCGCTTTGTCATGACCAATTTCTAATTCATCTAAGATATTGTGGATCTCTACATTCGTGCGTGTCCCTTCTGGATCTTCTTGCAGTTCGTGTAGTGCCACCAAGGTATCAATGTCTCCTATCGTTAATGCCTCCTCCTGTGTGGTGTGATCTGTGGAATAGTGTTCTTTACTTTTGGTTGGTTTCAATTTGTGCCACTTCTTCAATTTTAATTTTCTGCAAAATTTGAAGATGTCTATCCTGGTGTCAACATAGTTCATGGGTGCGGCAGGACAAAACGACAAGCCTAAGCATAAGGTTCTTTTGTCTTTAATGCTTATTTGTCTATGAGAGAGATTGATGATGGTTTGTATTACCGTGTTTAATCTTTTACAGGAGGAAAGGAAGGGACCATGTCTCGTGCCTGTGACAGAGGGATCCCTAACCTTTTCTTTGAGACATCATTCTGCAGCAACCATGTCCACAGATAAGAATTTTCTTTGTATTGTTAATTTTGTGCTTTTTTAATATTATTCAATTGTATTTCACTGCACTTGGTATGCCACCACAGTTTAGGTTATAGATACAGGGCGATGGTAGAGGGGCACAATAATATAACACCACAGGCAAGCAGCCGCAGTTGCTAGATCACACTTTTTCATTTCTTTTAATAGATACACAGATATGATAGGGTCTTCTGAATTAATTACAAACACCAGAACACAGAGACGCTTGTATCGCACGGGCTGGCAGTTCAGTCGAACCGCACTTTAAGAGCCTAGTAGCACTGTAGTCTAACCCCACTAATCAGGGGATTATCATAAGCAATCACAAGCAGTGATATCTAGGAAGTATTACTACAAAAACCATCCATTCGCACTGTTCCCACCACATTGGGGATGACTATTACGAGCGGGATTAACACGCACAATGCGCCCATCACGTTACTTCAACTTAGATTTAAATTCAGCCAGGACTGCACAAGCCACTAGACAACCTGTATTACCGACTGAACTACATAGACCAGCATGCCTCAGTAAAAACTAATGGGACTGACAACACACACAGTATATACATATACATATGCTAGTGTGTTTGATGTGAAACATGGTCCTACACACTGTGTGTTCTGTTCAAGAAATTTTGCAATAAGCCGTAATTTGATTTACCATTTACAAATGGCGACCATGTAATTTGTTGTACAATATCACGTGTGAAAAAATGTCCGTTTTCTGTGTCTAGCTACAGGAAGTGTATGAAAACAACTGCCTTTTGGTTGCCTCACTGTGTGATCAAGACTCTACGGAGTCGAAACGCGTCACGGAGGGTTTATGACAATAATAAACCCCCATTTCTAACTCTGGAGTTTTGCTTGGTTTTTGTGCGTTAACCCGAGAGCGTGATTGGCAACCCCGCTGTTGATGAATATATATATATATATATATATATCTCAAACAAGATCTGCAATTTTGCTCAGGAACACCAATTCCAGGTAAGAAATCACAGCGCTGGCACTCTTGATTAAATAAACGTATGTTTTATTCACACACGGCAGCAGATACTGTCCCAACGCGTTTCGGAGTTAACTCACTCCTTGATCACGGGTTAGGCGTCAACGTGCATTCTGTCTTATTTAACCCCTTCGCTGCTAGGCCTTTTCCCCACCTGTGCTAAGCCTTTTTGGGCTATTTGGGGTAGTGCGGGCTTAGGCCCCTGTAACTTTTTGACCACATAAGGTATCCACGCCAAATTTGCGTCCTTTTTCCTAACATCATGGGGATTGTAAAGGTACCCAGGGTTTGTGGATTCCCCTGGAGGGGTCCCAGAAATTAGCCAAAATACAGCAAAATTTTGTTTTTGGGGAAAAATGCGAAAAAGGGCTACAGATGAAAGCGTCTTGTTTTTTCCTTGCAAATGGCATCAAAAAGGGGTTGTGGTGCTGAAATCACCATCTTCCCAGCTTTCAGGGACAAGCAGACTTTTGTCAGAAAACCAACTTTTTTTACACAGTTTTGGCATTTTTCTGGGACATAGCCTATTTTTGCTATTTTGTGTGCTTTCAACCTCCTTCCAGTTAATGGTAGAAATGGGTATGAAACGAATAATGGATCCTGAAAAGCCATACATTTCTGAAAAGTAGACAACATTCTGAATTCAGCAAGGGGCCATTTGTGTAGATCCTTAAAGTTTTCCTTATAGAAACTAACAGTTAAATGAAGGAAAAATTGAAAATTAGTTGAAAAAAACAGCCATTTGTGTCAACGTTTTCACCTGTAACTTCTTCTAATTATGACAGCTATTTGAAAGCAATATACCGTTATATCCGCTGGACCTTTCTGGTTGTGGGGATATACAGGACTTGTAGGTTCACCAAGAACCCGACGAACCCAGAGCCAATAACTGAGCAGCATCTTGCAATGGTTTTTATTATGTACCGGGTCTATAGCAATTATTTTGGGAAAATGTATACATGGAAAAATTGTTATGAAAGACACCTATGTATTTCTGAAATGGGAACAAAATGTAGATTTTAGAAACAGTAGATATTTGCACATTTCCGAAATTGGGAGTACCCATACTAGCATGAGAATTATAGGTCATTTTTCAAAATGACTTATTTTTTACACATTGTCTTTCATTTGGAAGGCAGAAATGCATCGAAAGTCAATAGGTAATAACAGTTGCTCTACAATTCTGTGTTACCCTAAGTCTCCCGATAAAAATGGTACCTCACTTGTGTGGGTAGCCCTTGTGCCCACAACAGGAAATGGTTCAAAATGCAACTTGGACGTACCACATTTTCACAATGAAAAATTACCCTTTTTTGCAAAGTGCCTAGGTGTAGTTTTTGAACCCTAGCTCTGCCGGCACCTAGGAAACCTAGCAAACCTATACATATTTGAAAACTAGACACCCAGGGGAATCCAGGATGGGGTGACTTGACTGCCTCCCACCAGGTTCTGTTACCCAGAATCCCTTGCAAACCTAAATAATTGTCAAAAAAACACATTTTCCCCACATTTCTGTGGTGGAAAGTTCTGGAATCTGCGTGGATCCACAAATTTCCACCCACCCCGCGTTCCCCAAAGTCTTACGAGAAAAATGGTACCTCACTTGTGTGGGTCGGCCTAGTGCCTGCGACAGGAAACGGCGCAAAACGCAACGTGGTCACACCTCAATTTCGCAGTGAAAAATGACCCTTTTTGGCAAAGTGCCTAGCTGTAGTTTTTAACCCTAGCTCTGTGGCACCTAGGGAAACCTAGCAAACCTATACATTTTTGAAAACTAGACACCCAGGGGAATCCAGGATGGGGTGACTTGACCGCCTCCCACCAGGTTCTGTTACCCAGAATCCCTTGCAAACATAAAAAATTGTCAAAAAAAACACATTTTCCCCACATTTCTGTGGTGGAAAGTTCTGGAATCTGCGTGGATCCACAAATTTCCACACACCCCGCGTTCCCCAAAGTCTTACGAGAAAAAATGGTACCTCACTTGTGTGGGTCGGCCTAGTGCCTGCGACAGGAAACGGCGCAAAACGCAACGTGGTCACACCTCAATTTTGCAGTGAAAAATGACCCTTTTTTGGCAAAGTGCCTAGCTGTAGTTTTTGAACCCTAGCTCTGCCGGCACCTAGGGAAACCTAGCAAACCTATACATTTTTGAAAACTAGACACCCAGGGGAATCCAGGATGGGGTGACTGGATTGCCTCCCACCAGGTTCTGTTACCCAGAATCCCTTGCAAACCTAAAAAATTGTCAAACAAACCACATTTTCCCCACATTTCTGTGGTGGAAAGTTCTGGAATCTGCGTGGATCCACAAATTTCCACCCACCCCGCGTTCCCCAAAGTCTTACGAGAAAAATGGTACCTCACTTGTGTGGGTCGGCCTAGTGCCTGCGACAGGAAACGGCGCAAAACACAACGTGGTCACACCTCAATTTCGCAGTGAAAAATGACCCTTTTTTGGCAAAGTGCCTAGCTGTAGTTTTTGAACCCTAGCTCTGCCGGCACCTAGGAAACCTAGCAAACCTATACATTTTTGAAAACTAGACACCCAGGGGAATCCAGGATGGGGTGACTTGACTGCCTCCCATCAGGTTCTGTTACCCAGAATCCCTTGCAAACATAAATTATTGTCAAAAAAACACATTTTCCCCACATTTCTGTGGTGGAAAGTTCTGGAATCTGCGTGGATCCACAAATTTCCACCCACCCCGCGTTCCCCAAAGTCTTACGAGAAAATGGTACCTCACTTGTGTGGGTCGGCCTAGTGCCTGCGACAGGAAACGGCGCAAAACGCAACGTGTTCACACCTCAATTTCGCAGTGAAAAATGACCCTTTTTTGGCAAAGTGCCTAGCTGTAGTTTTTGAACCCTAGCGCTGCCGGCACCTAGGGAAACCTAGCAAACCTATACATTTTTGAAAACTAGACACCCAGGGGAATCCAGGATGGGGTGACTGGACTGCCTCCCACCAGGTTCTGTTACCCAGAATCCCTTGCAAACCTAAAAAATTGTCAAACAAACCACATTTTCCCCACATTTCTGTGGTGGAAAGTTCTGGAATCTGCGTGGATCCACAAATTTCCACCCACCCCGCGTTCCCCAAAGTCTTACGAGAAAAATGGTACCTCACTTGTGTGGGTCGGCCTAGTGCCTGCGACAGGAAATGGCGTAAAACGCAACGTGGTCACACCTCAATTTTGCAGTGAAAAATGACCCTTTTTTGGCAAAGTGCCTAGCTGTAGTTTTTGAACCCTAGCTCTGCCGGCACCTAGGAAACCTAGCAAACCTATACATTTTGAAAACTAGACACCCAGGGGAATCCAGGATGGGGTGACTTGACTGCCTCCCACCAGGTTCTGTTACCCAGAATCCCTTGCAAACATAACAAATTGTCAAAAAAACACATTTTCCCCACATTTCTGTGGTGGAAAGTTCTGGAATCTGCGTGGATCCACAAATTTCCACCCACCCCGCGTTCCCCAAAGTCTTACGAGAAAAATGGTACCTCACTTGTGTGGGTCGGCCTAGTGCCTGTGACAGGAAACGGCACAAAACGCAACGTGGTCACACCTCAATTTCGCAGTGAAAAATGACCTTTTTTTGGCAAAGTGCCTACCTGTAGTTTGTGAACCCTAGCTCTGCCGGCACCTAGGGAAACCTACCAAACCCACACATTTCTGAAAAGTAGACACCCGGGGGCTTCCAGGGAGGTATGGCTTGCGTGGATCCCCCAACGTTTCCTTACCCAGAATCCCCTGCAAACCTCAATTTTAGCTGAAAAAATCACTTTTTCACACATTTTTGTGTGGGAAAGTGTGGCATCACTGGCCTCACACAAATTTCCTACCACCCAGCGTTCCCCCAGGTCTCCCTATAAAAATGGTGCCTCACTTGTGTGGGAGGCCCAAGTACCCGCGACAGGCAAGGGCCCACAACGTAGTGAGGCGACCTCAAAATGGCCTTTCACAAAGCGACCTGGTTTTGCAAGGGGGTCACCTGGGTTTTTGGCCCTGTGCTCGGCGGACATCTAGGAAACCTACCAAACCCACACATTTCTGAAAAGTAGACACCCGGGAGCTTCCAGCGAGGTATGGCTTGCGTGGATCCCCCAACGTTTCCTTACCCATAATCCCCTGCAAACCTCAATTTTAGCTGAAAAAAATCACTTTTTTCACACATTTTTGTGTGGGAAAGTGTGGCATCACTGGCCTCACACAAATTTCCTACCACCCAGCATTCCCCAGGTCTCCCGATAAAAATGGTGCCTCACTTGTGTGGGAGGCCCAAGTACCCGCGACAGGCAAGGGCCCAAAATGTAGTGAGGCGACCTCAAAATTGCCTATCTCAAAACCACCTGGTTTTGCAAGGGGGTCACCTGGGTTTTGGCCCCGTGCTCGGCAGCCATCTAGGAAACCTACCAAACCCACACATTTCTGAAAAGTAGACACCCGGGGGCTTCAGGGAGGTATGGCTTGCGTGGATCCCCTAACGTTTCCTTACCCAGAATCCCCTGCAAACCTCAATTTTAGCTGAAAAAATCACTTTTTCACACATTTTTGTGGGAAAGTGTGGCATCACTGGCCTCACACAAATTTCCTACCACCCAGCGTTCCCCCAGGTCTCTTGATAAAAATGGTGCCTCACTTGTGTGGGAAGCCCAAGTACCCGCGACAGGCAAGGGCCCAAAACATTTTTTGATAGGCAATGTTGATGTTGCCTCAAAACGATCGCTTGAGAACTGTTTGTTGAATGTTTTGTTTTTTTGTCTCTTTAGTTTAGAGGGTGTCAATTCTTTTATGATCTCTGGCCCTGTTTCTTGTACTGGCCATGTGGATGTTTATCTCAAGTTCACTGGTGTCATGCTGTGGTTGAAAGTGGCAGGAGAAGCAAGGCTATGAATGGCTTTGACCCATCATTTTGTCACCATTTTAGAAAGGAGGAAGAAGAAAGGAATTAAATGGTGGTCTGACCAATCTACTGGGATCTGGGCCTAGGATTTCAGGATGGCTTCCTTGAAGAATATCAGACCAAGCTATCATGGGAGTTGGTGAGGAGCACAGTTGAGTAGGAGTCACATGAAGTGTCGATAGATGGTGAGGGGGAAGAGAGCTCCTACATTATGTGTGATGTGGAGGACAGAAGCACTGATTGCAAATATATCAGGCAATGTCCACATTTCATAAAACATTCATTGCATTAACATTGCCAAGGTTTTGGAAACTCTGAGAATTCTTATTCCTAAATGTACACAATGCTCTTGTTTGTCTAGCAAACAATTAATTCCAGAAAGCAAAACAGATGTCAGAATGTTTATGGCAGAAATGTAATGACATTTGTATTGCCTTTTGGTTCATACACCAGAGATTGCTGCAGAGAAGTGTGTGATATGAAGTGGAGAGTACATACCGAGGGGCAGCCATCTTGAAACATCTATACATTTTTATACAACTGGCTTGAATACTATCATCTTCACATTACAAAACATGTGATAGTCAACAAATAAAAGTGTGTTAATCATGTTGTATCTCTTTGCTTTCAGTGACACATGTACTGAGAAGGAACACATGTTACAAAGAAAAGTCAAAAAACTTCTCAAACATGATGTCATGAGCAGTAACCCTCTGTCTCCCGAAATCCACCCCCAGGCTGACTGTCTGGTCTTGGCTCACTGTTTGGAGCACTTTGTCACAGACAAGAAGTCCTACTGCGAAGCTCTGAAAAAATGTCTCCTCATTGTTAAAGACCGGAGGACATCTGATAATGAGTGCCTGCCTCGAAGCAACGTTTTACATGTGCAGCGGCTTCAAGTTTCCTATTCTCTGCATAGATGAGGATTTTTTGAAGGATGCTCTCAAGGGGGCTGGTCATCCAGGAAGATTACATTTATCGTCGTGTAGCAGAAAGTTTATAAGATATATTAGATCATAAATATGTTGTTCATTTAAAAGCAAGTAAAGAAAGAGAAACGTAGTCTTCAAATAAAAAGAGAAAACTGTCAGGAGGACACTGGTGTAAAAGTGAGATAGGACGAGCATCAAATTCATTGTTTTCCAGTTTTTACATGATGTCTTAGGCCCTTTCATAAAATTATAGTCAAATGTTGGCAAAACATTTTTCCATCAAGCTGAGCATACAATGTTGAGTAGCAATAGTGAGTAGTTGATGCACAAATGTGAGTAGTTATAGTAGTAATGAGTAGTTGATGCATACATGTGAGTAGTTACAGTAGTAGTGAGTAGTCGATGCATACATGTAAGTAGTTGTAGTAGTAGAGAGTAGTTGATGCATACATGTGAGTAGTTGCAGTAGTAGTGAGTAGTTGATGCATACATGTAAGTAGTTGTAGTAGTAGAGAGTAGGTGATTCATACATGTGAGTAGTTGTAGTGAGTAGTTGATGCATAAATGGGAGTAGTTGTAGTAGTAGTGAGTAGTTGATGGACAAAACCAGTCAGTAAACAGCAATGTCATTCTACCTCCTGGTTATGACTTTCATGTTGTGAACTACTGACTTCAAATGTTTTGTTTTTAATTCTAAAGCCAACAATCTGGATCCTCATTCTGGCAACTGTAGCCATGACCCAGAGGCCTGACTTGACTAGTTCAATTTAGAGAATAGATGAGTCAGTAACCCATATCAACTCCTTTTCAACTCTGAACATATAATTTCATTGGAGCAGGCAGATCAGGCACTTACCCTTTCTACTTATTTCTGAAAGGAGGAAGTTACTATATCCTACTGTGGCAGGTCAGGAAATTAGCCTTTTGTAAGCAACAAGCAAAGAAATGGAATATCACTAGAAGCCGCTCTCTCCAGAGAAAATCCTACAAAATCTAGCAAAAACCCACCTCTCTCACAGATAGGATGTCTTTTTATAATGTACTGGACAATGAAAAGGCACAATTCGGCAGCATTATATTAGGTAAAGGGGCTGTGCTAAAATGTTATTTCCATAGCAACCAATAAAACTATTAGTTCATGAAACACCTTAACTGTGCCTATTTTCAAATGATTTTAATTGATTATTGATCTGCACGATTTAGCTCCAAAGAAGAAATAAACATGGAATTTAAGTTTACATAATAGAAGACTTTTGCACAACTATAATGGTGAACTAACCTTCTGTTTTGAAATCCTTCATTTAGTTAGAAATAAGTTTAGTTAGAAAGATAGAGAAATGTTGTTTCATTTAGAAAAAGAATACAGATCTTAGATCTGAAATTCTGTCATTTTTTTAATAAGAACAAAAATATGCATCTGACAGATTGGTAATCAGATTATTGGATTCCTTAGTTGTTCCACTTTCATTAATTTTTTCTTGTTGTTGTTCTGTTCTGGAGAGGATAGCCCCTTGGTCTTTCCTGCTCCCCTTCGTGTCTTCCTTCTTCGTTTGGGCTGGTTGTTTGTTTCTTTCCTCTCCCTCTTCCCCGGCCTCTTCCTCTTCTTCTCTCCCTTGGTGTTCTCTGATCTATGTAGATGTAGATATATATACATATCCCTGTACATGCACTCTCTAGCTCAATATGGCTTTGGTTTGCTAATAGAATTAAATTCTGCCAAATTACATCCTACAAAGCTAGGCAGAAAGTAATGGAAAGGCTCAGTGAACCTTGCTGCAATTTTTCTTATGATGCTTTAGCGACCATATATTTGCCTTTCGTTATATTCTGCCTATGGCACGATCCTCTGCTGCCAACAAAAACAGCAACTGGACTCCGTGCAGCTGACTCTGCAAAGAGCCTGTACCTGTAACAGGAGCACGCCTTTGCATCTGAAGTTTGCAGTTTTACTTTACACACTGCAGTCTCACAGCTCTGAGTGGTGAAAATGCAGCACACGGAAAGTAACTGGAGCCCATTGAGGAAACACACTTGCAGTTGTGTAGACGACAGTGGCTGGGCACAGCCCTTTCCATGCTCTACCTTGGCACAGCATTACAACTGCTTGTTTCTTGGGACTTTCATTCACTGTATCTGCTCCTTGTGCTTTATGGCTAGACATGGTGCTTCAAAGCACTAGAGGCCTTATTCATTCCCCAATAGCAGGTCGCTCTCTCTGAAAGGACCCTGGCACTCTGTCTAGCACAAATATGACCTTCTCCCCAGGTTTATCTTTCAGTGCATCCCGCTGAACCCCCTCTTCACATCTCTTTTCTACTATAATGCATGGAGCCCTCGGCAGAGCAGTAAATGGGTCCTGAAGACTGTTGACATGGGGTTGGGGCTCGCTGGAGGTTTGGCCGGCCTGGATACAGTGCCACATCCGGCTTTCATCTTGGCTGGAAGGAGAGTGGCCTGGCTTGGCCACGGGTTCCCTTTGTTACACTGATGGGGCCTCTATTCATGTAATGTGTCACGTCTCTGAAACGGATTGACTGCTTTCTCTTTTGGCTTATGGTAAAGCTGCTCAAAGAACGACTGTCCTGCTCTGTGTGTTATACTAGATTAAAGCACAATGTTTGATTACTCTGATTTTTAAAATGAGAAATTATGCCAATTTTTGTTTTCTTAGTGGTGTATGAGTAAATAAGAGCTACAGCCATCTTGTAGACCCAACGTGAGTTAAGTGGGTTTTTTTTTGTGGGAAGTTTGGGTTGGTTACCCAAATACGCTTATGATAACTTCTGACTTATGCTGTCTCATATCTCCTTCATCAAACATTGTGAAGAATTTTAGGGAATGCCAGGGCAGCAGCTGAGACTTTACTTACAGTACTTGCCTGTTTGAAAAAATGCCAAATTTGTTATTTTGCTCATAGCTTCCCCCAAAATAATTGTGAGATCACCAACGTGATGAGTGAGTTATTACCCGGTGAGTCCTCACTTCCAAAGGTTGTGCAAGCCCAAATTTAGTGCTCCCGTTTGGGAAACTTGCATTGTCCAACATTCTCTTTCCTGAGATGTGTTCCCCCTCCTTAAAAACTGCGTTGACTTTTACTTCAAAATGGGTTTTTCCAATAAAGGTCCCAGGACCACCCGACAAATTCTATATTTTAAGGATTACAATACATTGTGAATTAGTTCTGGTCGATTGAACTTATGTAAACGTACCTTCTTATGTGAATATCTTGAGAATGTGACATAGTTCAAACCATCCTGGGGCCATGCTGAACACCTCTGTGCTACATCTAGATATTGAGCCATTTCTTGCCTCGTCTCCCAATCTAAAACTCTGGAAGACTCATTTATTCCGTACATGTCTTATTCTCTCGTTGTAGTGTGGGATCTATTCTTCCCACTCCGCCATGCTTGCAGCTTCTCTACTTCAGCTCAGCACAAAGAGCATGCCTGAAATGATGTATAGCCCATGTCCGATTGACCCCTCCCACCTCTAAGCCTTTACCTATATTCTTCCCTCACTGTAATGTAGTCTTTTTCTCCGCTCACATTTCTACCCTCCCCTTTTCCTGCAGATTCAAACTTCTGAACCTAAGCACTCTCTGTGCTTTTCTTTCCATTGACCCCACATTTTTATCACACTTGCTTTAATGTCCTGAATGCCCACAGCCCACTGCTTTGTCCTCTGTTATACTCGCTTCAACCTTTCGGCTAGGTTTATGTTATGTAAATACCACATACATACATCCTCAAATATGTGTGCTGCTCCTTTCAAATATGCTTATTTAAGAGATGCAAGTTTTCAATCCCCCCCTCAACTAGCCAACCTGTCCCTCTCGCCCTGTTGCCTCTACCTCTCACCCTGTACTCTTTCCTCCTGTCCCTCTCGCCCTGTTGCCTCTACCTCTCAACCTGTACTCTTTCCTTCTGTGCCTCATCTTGGTCCTGCTCCTTCCATGTGCTAGCTTCTCTCCTCTGGAATCGTTGCCCTCTCGACAGTCATCTTTCTTCCATCTCAGTATTCCTCGGTAAGTATATCTCTTTATGCTTCCTTCTGTTGTATTTCATGACTCTGCTTTTGTAGTTTCTGTTGTGCTCTACTCTGTGTTTCCTTTTTAGTATTAAAGTACCTTAAAAATGAAAAGAGCATGTAAATATTCCTGCTTACAGAGTCCCAGGGCTCCGTCGCAGGTTAGCCTTTGTAATGAAGCCTGGGGCATGTAATGACCACAGCAATACCAAATTGCACAGATTTTTGAGAAATCAAAGAAATGGAACAAGCAATAAGAACTGCACAAAAAAGGGTTGAGAGAGCAGGAGTTATGGGGAGGACTGATGACAGTGTATAGGTAGAAGTACTTGTGTATAGAAGGGGGTAGATCTACTAGACTATAGGTAGAGGGTAGAAGTATTAGGATATAGGGAGGACATACAGGGAAAAACATAGTTCATGGAGAAGGGGATGGGGAACCGGGCTGAGTATAGAAAGTGTTTATGAGAGTAAGAAAGAAAAGAAGGGAGGCATAGACAGGATCATTGGAAGTAGGCGGCTGAGAGGAACAAATTATGCAGCAGTTTACGAAATCATGCAGCAAGGAAAGAAATTATAATACTGCACATTATGTGATTGTTTTATCTCATAATGTTGTCATTTTTACAAGTTAACATTATGCGGTGAAAGGTTTAACCTCATTAGCACCAGTTTGATACTCAAATACAGCAATAAGCAAAAGAAAGGTGTGACCAGTAAACATTTGCAAAGGGTTTACCACTGCACATCAATGTGTATCGCTGCGTTTTTCATAGCTTAGACCCATTTGAGCTAGAAACAAAAATTGACATACAAGTGGTGGAAGCAGGATGTGACGTAAAGGTCTGAGCTGCCGACTTTGGACATGGGGAACCTGGTTCCAGTATCGGCTTAACATCCTGTGATTTTGGGCAAATCACCTAATTTTCCCTGTGCCTACCAAAAAATGAATGTATCCTTGTGTAACATAACTGTTGCACATGTAAAGCGCTTCAATACCTTCGAGTCGAGTTTGCACTATATAAAACTGCAAAAAAATAGCATGCTAATGCTGTCAGAATCCCTCAACCTCATTGATGGCAGAATGTTACTATTACAACAGGTAGAGATGGAGGAGAAAGGGTCACTGTTTGGAGTAGGGGACCTGCCTTCATCTGTTTTCTGCTCCCTGTTTGCAGTGGAGGGCCCATCGTCTAATCTTCTAATGTTTCATCACTTACGCCCTGTAGTCTTCAACCAGATGAAAGTGCCCCGTCCCTTTAAGTGTTTTTTGTGCTGGACCTTGGGCCTGGAATCCCGTCTCCTCCCACTGTTGACACGGCGCTATTTAAAATACAGCTGTTGGAGGGCGCAGTGCCCCATCGCCTGTGGAGAGTAAAGCAGGCAAGAGGTTGTTGCTTTGAAGCGAGTTCCATATAAGTGCAAACAGTTGTTTAATTGGCTAACAGAACAGAGGAAGAAGCACAAAGCTCGCAGGTAAATGCTGACAGGCAGCTGAGGGTGCTGGCAGCCCTTCCGAGTGACAGCCAACTGCGGGCTGCGAGTGACGTCTTTGACCTGAAGCTGCTGAGCATCTTGTGATAAAAATAGTAGGGAGTAATACTGATGCTGTGGTCATAATTGGCAGAGTGAGGAAGAGGCTGTGAGCAGCTCCAGATAATGAAAAGGATTTTCGGAGGAAGCAGAGGAGAGTAAAATGTCTTACTTTAGTCGATAAACAGGGTGTATAGATTCAAAAGTAAAAATAGTTTGTTTTTTAGATAGAGCCTGTTGCTTCAGTGCCACAGGGTGCTACCACTGTAGCTTATAAGTGTTCCTGTTGCCATTCCTGAACTCTGCTTTTTAACTTTCTCTGAAGGGTGAAAGGCTGCCACACCCAGATCTTTGCTGCAGGTGCATTCACCCCTCCGCTATCCTTGCGATGCAATACGTCAAGGATCTAGGAAGGAGGCAGCCTAAAATAAAGTAATAAGTACCCACATTACCTCTTCGTATGATTTTTACCCCTAATTAATGACAAAGTGAGGTCGCCACGCCTTACGGACTCACCCAGTTCTTTCCCAAAAAGTAGAAAAAGACCCTCCCCGCTTGCGACCTCCTGTGTTAGTTGTTTTATTTTTTTCCTGTGGTTTTTATATAGCACAAACTCAACCCGAAGGTATTGGAGCAGTTTACATGAGCACCAGTTATGTTACACAAGGACCCATTCATTTTTGGTAGGCACGGGGAGATTAAGTGATTTGCCCAAAATCACAGTATAGCGGATGGCATGCTCAAACCTAGTTCCCCAGCTCCAAGGTCGGCACCTTTGGCCTTCAGGCATAGTATACAGTTGGCCTGTCTCTAGCTGGACGGGAGGGAGGAGTTGAATTAATTATGTTGAAAACGTGCTGGGAGTAATGCAATTACGAGTAAGTAATTGAAGCATTTGTAGATGCAGCCGAATACTGAATAGATACAGGTGAGATGTAAGGGGAAGTGGCAGGAATTTACCTTTGCATAAAATGCAGCGCCACTGAATGGCAGAGTACCAGTGTCTGATTGGTTGTTATTGACTGGTTTACGCCTGGTGAACTGATCAGCATGTACTTCTAAAAGGTAAGAATGAAAAAAGGTGAACAGGGGAGTGCACAGCATGCAACTTATGAAAATGAGACTATGCAAAAAAGGCAGAAAAAACAGGACTGGAGGCACACTCAAGCGCAAGGTTTTGTGCTGTAGATATAGTAGTGAATATTACTTAATATGTCAAAAAAATAAGTGGCCCAAAGGTTTTCTCAGGAGCTTGCCACCGGTGCTAACAAACACCAAAGCAGCCAAATATCAGAGCTGCCTCATGTTGATGCCACCTCTTGACTCTCTCTTCCACCACTCGACGCTTCCTGTGTAACTGCTGTTGACGGTTCTTACTTTATCCCAGATTTTTTCCTTTGTCACTGTTCTCCTATCTTGAAGTCTGGTAATGATGATCGGCCCTATAGCGCTCACACTTCCGAAAGGCAACTCTAAAGCACCATAGGGAAATGAGGTGACATAAAAATAAAGGAGCTGCAGACAAAGGGTTAGGAGACATGAAAGAGCCAGTGGAAACGGGGGAAAAAAGAATGACCAGGGGGAGATACACTTTTGGTTGAAGAAGAGGGAGAGCCCCCTTCAAAAAGCAGAAATGGCAAATATGCCCACAGAGTATCCGCTTCTCCTGTCCTCCACGCACTTCCAAGCTCATAACCCCTCCTTAAAAAGGTCACCACTAAAGTTGCCAAGTGGAGTTTTATGCCGTCCTTAATTTGTGTCGATGGTTGCAGGTGATTAGCGCCAGCACTCATCGGGTACCGCATCTCATTTTTCATCCCCTAACATATAGACATATTAAAGCAGTCTTCTGTAATACAGTGAAAGATTGTGATTTTAAGGAACAGTCAAATGTTAGCTTTTTTCTAAGATTGAATAGTCGGTGGCCTTCAGAAAGTCTGTTATGGGTGTCTTAGGGAATTGTCCACTGTAGAGGATTTGCACACGCAGTCCAAAAGAGGCCGTCCTGAAGGAGGCAGGTTGTCAGTGCTGCACCGTGGGTTGATTTTGGACATGTGGAGGTTGATTGTATGTTGTCTCGGTAGACAGGTTTGTGTGAGGCAATAGATGGAGAGCGCTTGTGGTGGCTTAGAGGCTAGCCAGAATGATGTTGGCTCTTCTCTTGATTTAGTGGTGGGTGATGTCCCTGAAAGAGTTTTTTGACATTTTTGCAGTCATGTATCGGTGCCTTTGGGTATGCTGTTGATCATCTCATGACTTAGTCCAATTTGCACCACATATAGTTCATTTGATGAAAGCTAAGCAGAGATAATATGTTAAATCATAGCTTGTTGAGCAGGCAATGGTACCACAGCTCCATTCAGGTGAGGTCAAAGCTACAGATGTCAGTGAGGCGAGTTACTGTTCCTGTTGGTAACTCCTCTAGAACTGTTTGTAGCTGTGAAGTTAAATGGCAGGAAATCAGTGCCAGGAGTTTGTTACTTGACCCGGAAGGCCTGTCTCGAGGAAGACACGGGGATGTGGAAGTCGCTGTCACATAAGGCCAGGCAGGGTGGAGGCACAGTTTCCAAGAGGATTGATATTTTGGGACTGTATGGAGGAAATATTGTTTGCACAAGCCCAGGGGACGTACATAAAGCATTGCGCCTTCACACCTATGGTTCTGGAGTACCTGCAATGCAAAGACCAAGTAATTGAACCATGCTCATAATGCTGATGTGTGGGGAAGGGCAGATAGGTACCTTTGGAAGTGTGACCGCATTCCTTACTGCTCATGGCAGGCATTCTGTTAGGGGCACGCCAAAGAGTTACCCAGACTAGAATCCCAAAACTCACACTAGGTAACTAATTACGGGGCTAGTAGAATGGAATGCATTTTTAATAGAGCATAAAAAATACCCAGTAAATTTGAGGAAGGCAGAGAAATCCATTAAAGAATATGTGTGCAGAGCTCTTACTTCACATAGCGGATTTGCCATGACGTGGGTGAAAGCAATGAAAGATTTGAAAGGTGAAGGGGCGGGGAGGCCGCCTTTTCCATCGCCACTGGCGGCGTGCATGCAGCCTTTCACGCACGCACCACACACAGATTTGCTTTTAATTACATCCCAAACCCCAAATGACCCCCTTACAAAGCCTGTCACAGAAGCATGCGACCCGAGGCATGAAAAAGCCTCACACGGGGCTTGTGCAAAATTCACTGTCGTTGCATGAAATAAATCCCCACTCGCAACATTTTTTTTAAATTATTATTATCAATAGAGAGCCTTGTGTAGAGCGTTTATATTGTCAGATGTTTCCAGGATCTGTCAGCTATTTTCTTAGAAAAGCTACTGTAACCCAATTCTATAACGTTGTGTCTTCCTCCCCCAGAAGGCTGGTGGACGCGGCGGTGGTGGACAAAGACATGGTTGGGTGCTGCTTCATGAAAGAAAACATGGATCGGTGCCTGGCTGTCTGGAGGGGCTGGAGCACCGGGGAGTTGAAACAGATCTATTAGGGTCTATAATCACATCCTTACCTTTACAGACAAAAACACATTGACCAATTTCTGAACAGTGATTGCCCGCGATTCGTTATTTTTTTAAAAATTCGGCCGGATTCGCGCACCCGGCGCAAATTTGGCTGATTTTTTTTTTTTTTTAAATAATTTTTTGGCCCTGGGTGATTTCTAGTCACAAGATGGCTGTCAACACTTCCTGGTTTGGAGTGTTGGCAGCCAATCAGAATCAAGCTTGTGCTCGGGAGGGTTCCTCGAATCCTCTTCGGTGCTCAGATATATACATTTTTATTTTTTGAATTTCTCAGCAACTACTGAACGGATTTACACCATTTTTTTTTTTTTTTTAAACTTTATTTATCATTATTCAATCATATACAATAAATGGTATCTTGACCGTTGTTCCTGTTAATAGCTATATGAACAGTTCCATGCACAAGGTGCTATCATAAACCATGGCACACAGAAATAAAATGGAAGTCACAATATTACAATGTCTGACCATCACAAGTTAAATTGTCACTTTGAAGCATCGACCCAAAAGCACGCTTTCTGGACCAAGACCTACCTTTTTGTCAAATTTGGTGTAATTCCGTTCAGCAGTTCGGGCTGTAGCTTTGTCTGAAGTTCCTATGGAAATTAACATGGGGAAAACGTGTTTTGGGACCCCCCTTTTTTCTCAGACCCCACTTGATGAATCACCCTGAAACTTTCCAGACAGGAGCTGACCTGAGCAAACCATTAGTTTTGAAAATTTTGCGAAGATTCGTCAAACAGCGCCAAAGATATTGGCAAAATAAAAAACGCTTTTTGAATAGAAACAAGGTCCTAACTATAACTACCTACTGGCGACCGCCAGTAGGTAATATATATGTATACTGAGGGCTAATTAAATGGACATGCAGAAGGGAGTGCCTTTTCACCATTTCTATGCAGTATCATCATGCCTGTGATCACAAGCTGAGTGCTTTGAAATGCGTAAGGCAAATAAATGCATCTGAATGAAAATGCCAGTTTCCTTTAAATTCATCTGCTCTTCGAGTGCGTCTTCAAACTGGGGAAGCTTTGTTTGATGATTTATAGCTGGCAGTAAAGCCGGGAAGACTGCACCACCCCAGAAGGTCAAGGTGAGGTGGCCACGAGGACATGGAACTACTCCAAGTCTTCCTGAGTGGAACAGCAGGAAAAAAAACGGAACATTTTCATCTCGGAGGCCCACTGGAGGGCTCTTTAATGAAATTAACACTTTGACACAGCACAGAAGCCTACTAAAGGTAAAGGAATTTTGAAAGTGCACTACTGATCCAAGCATGCAACACTTAGTTGATTTCACCTGTGAGGCCCACTGAGCTCTACTTTAATGGACATGCAGAGGGAAGTGCCTTTTCACCATTTCTGTGCAGTATCATCATGCCTGTGATCAAGAAGCTGAGTGCTTTGAAACGCGTAAGGGAAAAAAAGTTATCTGAATGAAAATGCCAGTTTCCTTTAAATTCATCTGCTCTTCGAGTGCATCTTCAAACTGGGGAAGCTTTGTTTGATGATATATATATACATATATATATATTCACACAAATGCCACTTTTAGACTGCTGAACACTTTTCACAATGGGTGCCTACTTTCATGCAATTTGCTGCACATCAATAAATTCATCAACAGCGTCCCACAAGGAACAGGAACACTCTGGTTTCTTTGAAAAATTATTTTTTTAAACAGACTAGTTTCAGCAGACTGTGCCTTTCTAAATGTTGGTTCATAATAAAAGTTTACATGTCACTGGTTTTAAAACATCTTAACTCACTCTCATTGGTTGGAACATTAGTTGTCAATAACAAGGGACTGCTCGTCCTCCATCACTTCTTTGCCCCGCATGCATGCTGGCTGATTTTCATACATTTTCATATGGGAGTTATCTCACCAGTAGTATCATGAAACGAGTGCTTGAAAATGTGCTGTACCTCAAATGGCACTAGTGGCAATGAGGGGGTAAAGAACAATGATACTACTAGTGAGATCACTGTCATATGAAAATGTATGAAAATCAGCCATCATGCATGAAATGTATTTGAGTACGCTGTGTGGTCATCACATAGCATGGACTATCTACTAAAGAATTATTGAGCCCACGGGTATGACATATGGAATACACAATGGTATAAAAACTGTTCAATGATGGCGGCACATATATATATGGCTGTCACCAGTAGGTAGTTATAGTTAGGACAAGGGGCCATATGTATGAAACGAAATTGCGATCGCAATTTGGGTGAGTGGTATGTATGAATGACAAACTGCCTCGCAAAATAAGGAATCGCAAAATTTGCGATTCCCTATTTTACGAATGCATTTAAGGAATCGCAAATTGCGATTCCTTAAATGCAATGTAAGAAGCACCAAAAAGTGCTAATTGGCCTTAAGGAATCAGAAATTACCACCAACTTTAAGTTGGTGGTAATATGTAATTTTTTGAAAAATGCACATTTTTGCATTTTTCAAAGTGCAATGTGGCGCACATACATGCCCTTAGGGCATGTATGTTCGCCACATGTGCACCCATGCTTATTTCAGGGTGCAACAGGGTGTCCTTTGACACCCTTGCAACCTTGAAATTGCATTCTCAATTTGCGATTCTCTAATTGCTAATCGCAAATTGAGAATGTCTTCCCATTCATTCCTATGGGCCTCTAGGCCCATAGGAATGAATGGGGAGGCTTTCCTAATTGCGAATCGCAATTTGCGATTCGCAAATAAGGAATATGTAGGATACGCAAACTTTTTAGCAAATCCTACATACATCTCGTTTTGCGATTCTCAAATAGCGATTCGCAAAAATCGCTATTTGAGAATCGCAAAACCTAGGAATGATACATATGGCCCCTAGTTTCCATTAGAAGAACATTTTTTGTTTTGCCAATAACTTTGGCGCCGCTTGACAAATCTTCATGTAATTTTCAAAGCCTATACTTTAGTCAGTTCAGCTACTGTGTTGAAATTTTTGGGATAATCTGTAAATAGGGACGAGAAAAAGAGGGATTCCTAAAATGTGTCTTCCCTATGCATTTTCCCATAGGGGATTTAAAAACGACTACAGCTCGAACTGCTGAACAGAATTACACCAAATTTGGCGGAAAGGTAGATTTTGGTCCAGAGATCACACTTTTTGTGATGTGGTGTAAATCCGTTGAGTAGTTTTAAAGGTATTAAAGGTAAAAAAATAGAGATATATAAGGGCACGGATCATCCGTGTATCCCACAATCCCCATGCTTTAATCTAATTGGCTGCAAATACTTCAATCAGTAGTGTTGGCAGCCATCTCGGGACTCAGCTTCTGCTGGTTTCCACAAACAAAGTCAAAAATATAGAAAAGGGGTAGGGTAGGAATACCCTGACCCCTAGATGTGATGGTGGGGTCCCAGAGGACTTGTATTTGTCATGTCCCCCCCTATCCCCGCCTCACTCCTCCTGATATTGCTCTCACCAGACATGGCCCCAACTCATGGAACATCTTATACCCTTCCAACCTTTCTAAAAATGGCAAGAACATTTTTAAACATAAATTACTGATTTGTCACCCTGAAACATTAATAGCTGATACCTCCCTCAGTCTCTCCTCTCCCATTAAATCTAACTACATTTTCTTTTCCAAACGCCCCATCAAATGGAAAAATATTTTCCTTCACCACCTTACAATCACTAAATCAAGTAATATTCCATATGGATTCAAATTGTCTACTACCCCATCACCAGCCTTTCTCTGTGAAATTGACATTTCCATATTTAAATCTGGCAATATCCTCATCCAAGCCTCTGATTACCACCTCAACCTCTTTGAGAACCATTTCAGTACCTTGACTTACCAACTCTCTCAACCAGTTCTAAACCCTTCTTCAACCCAACTGCCTGAAACCCTTATGTTGTCAGCCACCCCACCGGGTCTGTCCCATCCTCCCCTACATGTCACAACTACACATGCCGTCATGCCAACTCTCACTCCCTCTAACAACCGACCCCCTCTAACCCCTCTTTCTACCCCTAACCCTACTACTACTTCCTTGCCTCCACAACTTGAACTTCCTACTTTACCCCCCTTCGCCAATCTCTCCTTCTCCTAACTGCATTCCTCCCCCTCAACCTGAAGTGGCTTATCGCTACATCCCTCATTCCCACTTATCATCTCCTTCCACCTTGACTGACTCTATGACTGACCCACCTTTCTTCACACTTTACACTTCGTCAAACAGCCGGAACACTTTTCTGACTCCCCATTGGCCTCTCTCCCCTCCGCTCATCAGACTCCCTCCCCGATCAATACGGAACACACTTCATTCCCCCCTCCTTAGCAACTGAGCTCCCCCTCAATCTTCTAAATCAGACACTAACAAACATAGAACGTAATCTCTCAACCTTGACGACTGAACTTGCACGACTTAGAGAGTATTACGATGCCCTTAAATCCATGTCCTTCCTTAATCACACTGATTCCCCCTGTTCTTGCTCCCAAAACATCTCCCGATATAACCGATGGAGAACTACACCCTTATGCAACCAATCACATAGGCCTCGCTGCGCAGTGAGCTACCTATCCACTTCTGACCTCATTGACCTTTGCAACTCCTACCTTCCTAAACCTTTGATTTCAGATCTTCCCCTCCCATACGCCAATATCCCAGTGATTGTGGCAACTAACAGAATCCCTTCCGTACCCATCTCCCCTAGATCCCCAGCCCAATTTACCACCATCCACCCTTGTAATCCTACCAAAGACAACCCTAATCCCCTCACGTGCATGCTTGTGAATTGTCGATCGGCTGTCCGACATGAAACTGAAATATCAGAAACAATCTTCAGCGAAGCTATTGACATCGCCTTCCTTACGGAAACCTGGCTCAATGACCACTCGACAGCTTTTCTTGACTTACTCACCCCCCCCCGGCTTCTCTATCATTAGGAAAGACAGACCCATCAGAAAAGGGGGTGGTCTAGCTATACTCTATAAAAACAAACTTCAACTCTCCCTTTTAAAGGACTCAGACTACTTAACCTTTGAATACCTTGGCGCCGAACTCACTGCACAGGGCTCTCCCCCGATCTGACTGGATAACATCTACCACCCTCCGGGTGAACCTCTTCTCTTCCCTGATGAATTTTCTGACTTTCTTACACAATCCTCACTTTCTGACTCAAAAAATATCTTCTTAGGAGATTTTAACATTCATTGGAATAATGTTGAGGATCCCACAGTCATGCGCCTCATTAACCTCCTAGAGATTAACAACCATAAACAATTATGTCAAAATCCAACCCATATCAAAGGAGCCACACTTGACGCCATCATTACCAACAATGACTCGACCTCCCTTTCCAACATCATCCCCATTGACTGGTCTGACCATCACCTCATTCTGTTTAAGATCGTAACCAATTCCCCTCTCCCCCCTACACAAATTACCAAACCCTTGAAATGGACCAGAAATCTTAGTCAAATCCCCCCTGATGTACTCGAGTCTAAGCTCCAAGCCCAACTCCTTCTCACCCCTCTCTCCCAAAATGCCAATGAGCTCACTGAACATTTCAATACGACCGTTAACGATGTCTTGGACCAATTGGCCCCTCCTAAACTAAAAAAACAAAGAAATATTCCATCCAAATCTTGGTTCAACTCAGATCTTAACAACAAAAGATGTTCTCTTAGACTGACCAAACGAACATGGAGACAACACCCCTCTCCCTCCCATCTCGCCCTCCTCAGATCCGCCCGATCAACTTACAAGAAACACATCTTCAATGAAAAGGCAACCTTCTTTCGAGCACAACTTGATCGTGCCAAAAATAGGCCCAGAGAACTGTTTAACATTGTAAGAAAACAAACATCTTCCACTCCCCCTGAGCTGATGGCCTCAATAGAGAGATGCGAGGAAATTGCTAACTTCCTCTCTGATAAAATCACCAAAATTGATCAATCCTTCCATCTACCTCAAGCCCCGCCCTCCCAACTTGCCGTTGATGTTTCCATAGATTTACCTCCCTTGTTGACCCCGCCTCTACCTCCCAATCCTTCAACTCACCGACCCCTTTCAACTTCTCCTGAATCCTGCCTTTCCAACGTACATCTGAAAAACAATGCCTCCTGGCATAATTTCCACCCAGTGACTGAATACGAAGTCCTTAACATCATTTCCAAACTCAAGCAGACATCACACACCAAAGATCCTCTCCCTTCTAACCTTGTCCAAGATCTAAAACACATCATTGCCCCTTACTGGACTACTATCATTAACACCTCCTTTGCCACTGGTTGTGTCCCCAACTCTCTCCAGCTCGGACAAATCACTCCCATTCTTAAAAACCTCTCTGCTGACCCTAATGACCTCAACAATCTCCGCTCTATCTCGAACCTCCCACTTCTATCTAAAGCCCTTAAAAAATGTGCTCTCCGACAATTGGATAATCACATCTGCAATTTCAACCTACTTGACTCCTTCCAATCCGGCTTCAGAAAAGGATGCAGCACAGAAACCGCCATGCTAAATATTGTTGATGACCTCCACTGGTCCCTTGACAATGGTGAGTCCTGCCTACTTATTCTCCTTGACCTCTCTGCTGCCTTTGATACAGTTAACCATTATTCCTTACTTAACTCACTTAAAGCTCACTTTGGCCTTAATGGTCTTCAAATGGTTCTACTCTGATGTACTGCATCTAAACAATTCCTTGAGTAAGATCCAATCCTGGTTCTTCTCCACCCACCTCAAACTTAAGCCTAAAAAAACTGAAATCGTTCTCTTCTCTCCTAAAAACAACCAGCTCCCCATTCAAGCCTGGCTCTCTGGCCTTAATGCCCTTAACTACTCGCTCTCCTTATCAAACTCAGTGAAATCACTTGGTTTCACTATTAACAACAAACTTACTCTTAACGACCACATAAAAACTCAGCTAAAGGAGCTCTCTTCACTCTCTGACATCTTAAAAAATCAAACCCTTCATTCCATTCGAAGACTTTAAATGGGTTGTCTAATCACTAGTTCTCTCCAAAATTGACTATGGTAACGCTATCCTCACCGAAACCCCCAAAGTACACCTTGCCCCCCTTAGATCTGTGCTCAACCTATCGGCCAGGCTAATCACTGACTATAAACGTTTTGACCACATCTCCCCAGCCCTCAAACCCCTCAATTGGCTACCTGTTGAAGGAAGATCCTCCTACAAGACTGCATGCATAACGCACAAAGCCCTTCACCAACAAACCCTGTTGTACCTTACAAATAAACTCAAAAAAGCGGGCTGCTCTGACCGATGAGAAGCACTAATACCCTACTTCTCACCCCCCCCCTGTTAAAAAAGAAAACCACACAATCTCATTCCATCTCCGGGAATGCCCCGATCATCTGGAATGCTCTCCCTAGGGATTTGCGCTGTAACCCCTCCTACCTTAGCTTTAAAAAAGACCTCAAATTTCACCTTCTCAACAAATATTGGGGTCCATAACCTCGCCTTTGACCCTTCATTCAACTTACCCCGCTCTGGTTCCACTCTTCCTTCTTCCTGACTCTTTCCCCTCTCCCCTCTCCTTCTTTTGATTTATCACCCTCTAATCCCCTCCTCCCCCTTCACTCAACAGTGAGCTGTACATAGTGTTCTTGTCATCGTATAAAAACTGCTTTTCTTGATAGCCTCTAATCATGTAAATATCCTTTTGCCCTTTTTCTAATTCAATATGGTTTTTGTGTACAATAGTCTTTCTTGAGAACCACTCCTCATGTAAATAGCTTTTTGCCTATTTGTCAATTTAATAATGTTTTTATCTTGCCTGTCTGTGTTTTTATCATACTGAACAACTGTTTTTACTGTAACAATCAATGCTCATGTAAAGCGCTCTGATACCCCCGGGTCTAGCCAGCGCTATATAAAACCTCTCAAATAAATAAATAAATAAAATAGTAGATCCTGCTGAGATTTTCAAAAAATATGTTTTTCAAGTTGCCATGGAATTGAGAGTGGATCCGTGCTTGTTTACACTTTGGCTCGCAATGCCTACAATTTGACAAAAGTCAGGTTTGAGTTGCTGGCCACTGTGCAAATTGTGGGCAGAGCAACAACTGTAGAATTGTTGGATTCTGTTGTATATAGCAAAACCTGGGTGTGATCTTGGGAAGTACAGTAGATTACTTGTTATGCGCAAATAAGCGTACAAAAGTGTATCTCTATGGCCGTAATATTAAACCTATTTTATCAGTACACTGTTGCAGCTGATGAAGAGCCTGTCATGAGATAGCCACCAGGGTCCCCCTCTTGACCCCCCTCTACCGCCACTGTCCATCCACCACTTCTTACAGGTGCCACAATATGTATCTTCAAAGCATCCGGGCCCTGCACCTTTCATCCCAGAGGTCTCCAACTCGTAGGACAGTCCGTGAACACCTATGCTCAGCTTTAAATGTAAACAGAGACCCCGACCACCACTACCAACCCCCTTGCCCAAAGGTTTCATACTCAGCCACCACAGGTCCAAATACCAAGCAAATCTGGAGGAGGGAATTTTTATTTCAATGACTCAGTACTGTGACAGCAGCCTCTCTCCCGGAAAGAAACTTCTGTCCTGGATGGCCCCCCAGCCAAACTCAGAGCCAGATGAATTAAAGAACGTGTTTTTACTTGAAAGGCAAACATAATTTTCAAACCAAGCAAGCTGTGCAGGAATGTCTTGTCCAAGCGCGGAACAAAATATCACTTCCAATCTTCTTGTATTTTTTTAGTAGACCCCAGTAGATGTGGTCCCCAGGGACGAAGTTGGCCCAGGGAGGGGGGCCACGCTGGCCACACTCCCTGTTTTTTTTATTTTTTATTTAAATGAAGGCCTTCCCAAGGGAATGGGGTCTCTGGGGCTGAAATCGGCCTGGGGAGGGGGGAGCCACGCGGCCCCCCTCCCCTTTTTTTCAAACATAAAAAATAAATAAAGGCCTGGCCCTCCTCCCATGTAAAAATATAAAATAAAGGGCAGGCCCTGGAGAAAGGGGTCCCCGGGTCAAAATTGGCCCAGCGTAGGGGGGCCACCCTCCCCCTCCTTTATGTAAAAAAAGGGAAAAAAAGTCTGGGCCCCAGGGGATGAGGTCCCAGGGGCCATAATGAGACCAGGGAAGGAGGCCGTTCATACCCCCCTGTTTCATAAAAGACTGGCCCTGCGGAATGGGGTACCCATTACGGCCCTGTGAAAGGGGGCTACTCAGCCCCCCTTCCTTAAAAGAATGTTTCAGAAAAAAAAACTCTGGCAAGTCACCGGAGGCCATGCCCCCTTCACCACCATTCTGCAAACGTGCCTCATGGTGCAGTGGTGGTTGGAGAATGAAATCCCCTTGAATGCTGAGGGTCTTTTGTGGCCAACAGGCCCTGTTGTTACCTCCACTAAGTCCCAGACAGTGGGATTTCTGAGAGGATGTGAAGGCCACGTCCCCTTTCTCCACCACTCTGCAAACACGCCTCCTGCTACACTTCTGGTTGAGCAATGAATTCCAATTTACTCCTGAGAGTCTCAGGACTTAAGTGGACTACTTCCCCCAACCAGTAGTGCACCATGAGGTGCATTTGCAGAGTAGAAGAGAAAGGGGGCATGCCCTCTGACAACCTCTCAGCAATCCAGCTGTGTGATTCTTACTGGAGGTGACAGGAGGGGTAGTTACTCCCCAAGGACCCTCAAGAGCCAAGGGGACTTCATCCCCCAACAAGTAGTGCACCAAGAGGTACGTTTGTAGAGTGGTGGAGAAAGGGGGCATGGCCACTGAACACCTCTCAGCAAACCCACTGTGTGTGTCTTACTGGAGGTAATAGGAGGGGTAATTGGCCCACAAGGACCATCCCCCTACTAGTAGTGCGCCAGGAGGTATTTTTGCACAGTGGTGGATGTCCTTGGGCGCCAACTACCCCTCCTATTACCTCCAGTAAGTCCCACACAGCGGGATTGCTAAGAGGTCTTCGGAGGCCACTCCCCTTTTCTTCACCACTCTGCAAACACGGCTCATGGTGCGCTACTGGTTGGGGGATAAAGTCCACTTCACTCCTAAGAGACCTGGGAGCCATGAAGCCCTCCTGGTACCTTCTGAAAGTCCTACACAGCGGAATTCCTGAAAGCTGGTCGGAGGACCAGCCCCCTTTCTCCACCATTCTGCAAATGCAATTACTAATTAGAAAACCATAGAAATTCACTGGGAAAAAAAAAGGTTACAGGGATGTTATAGTTAGGAATTAGCTTTTAAAAAACCTTAGAAATTCACTGAAAAAAACAAAAGTTACGTGGGCATTATTGTTAGCAAATATAATTTTTTTAAATTTGAAATTCACTGAAAAAAATAAAGGTTACAGGGACATTATAGTTAGGGACAGATTTCACTCATACAAAACCACTGAAAATCTGCAGTTATAGTTACCTGAGATAACTAAAATATACACCCTGCAATGCACTGCTTATGACCTCACATATAACATCACTCAAGACATCACTCAAGGCATGGTCAGTGATGCCACGAGTGAAAGGCTGAGAAACTTCTTTGATGACTTTAAAGAGTTCCTTAGAAGTGTTACTTGCAGTTCTAATTTTATCTATATAGATGGTGGATTTTGAGCTGGTGATAGCTCATTTATATTGATGTATAAGAACTCTGTGACTTGTTTTATCAGTAGGGTCACGATGCAGTCTGTTGCAGCTTTTTAAGATCACCTGTAAACCAGGGCATGGAGGGTTTGGATTTGGTGCAGCACCTACCTGTGAAAAGGGGTGACAATGTCAACGGCTGGGAACATAGTACACAATATGCTAGTGCTTGCATTGCTCATCAGGAGACAGCTTTTAACATCTAAGCAGGCATTGCATCAGAGCTGTGCTTCTAACACATTATTACTTTATTATATAAATGATGCACTGACCAGGAAGGGGCAGATAGGCATTGAGGCTGCAACCAACCTGGGACAAATGTTGTGTTTGACATGCAGCTCTGCTTGCGCTAATCTATCATCTTCCTGAGAGGATTGCCATCCACACTAGAGGCTGTCTCCTGATTCCATTTCCAGGTATGGTTCTAAGGCTAATCCTTTAGATCAGGCCAAGCACATGGGTATACCTGCTATGCTCTCAGTATAGTCTTAGGGTTAGGTAGGAACCTCTAGACCCTCCAGAAACTACTTACCTTGGCTGGATTGTTCATTATCTTTACCATGTTAATAATGCTGGCAACTTTGCTCTGTTTCATTTACCTAATTATCACAGCTCGCTCTCTCAATGCAAGATTGCGATTGTTTCAATAAATGTATTGGAAACCTATTTCATATCTCTCCTTTGTTTTCACCTGGGCATGCATGAGTAATACAACAAAAGAGTGAGATCTGTTTCCACAACTTCCTTGGGAGTCAGAGTGTCATGTTCAGATTGCCACAATCACTGTTCACTCCGGTCAGGTTAGGGATTCAGGTGAGGGACTATGAGCTAGCCAGGACTTGGGCTGGCAGTTTCTGATGTTGTGGATGGACTGAGACCCCCACAATCTTAAGTTTTGTTGTCCTAATACACAGTCCTATTATTTTAGTAGGAACTGTATAATAATAGCATTTGGAAAAATATATGAAATCCTTCTGAAGTCCAACACTTTCCCTGATTTTACTTATGTTGGATTGGGAATAGTATATTTGAACCCTCCAAAGTAGAACACTTTCCCTATTGTTAGTTAAATTGGAATGGAACTAGTAAACCTAACCCCGCCAAAGTTCAACACATTTCCTACTCTTACTTAGATTCAAGTGGAAATAGTGAAAATAACTCCTCAAAAGTAACCCTGGGCATAGTCCGTGTAGTCGCGCTATGCGTAGCTACGCGAAGTGTACTTTGCACTACGCGCGCTACGCGTAGCTACGCAAACTGCGTAGTGCGGTAGGAAAATGCTGTTCGCAATGATTGCACAGTGCCGGTTGCTTGTCCGCACTGTGCAATCATTGCGAACGGCATCATGCACAGTGCAAGCGGTCGTTTTCTGCCTCTCGAGTAGATTTGTACTCGAGCGGCAGCTTTCTCAATGTGGACTGGTAGTGTCTCATCGCGAGCGGTCGCGAGAATACGCGACCACTCGCAATGAGAAACCTGACCTCCCCGCGCTGAGAATCTCGCCGGGAGGTTTATTTTCCACGCTCGCGATCGGCAACTTGATGTTGCCGATCGCGAATGAGGAAAAAGTCTCGCCAGGCTGTTGATTTTGCTCGCTCCCGGTCACCAACTTGACGTTGAGGACAGCGAGCAAGCAAAAAATGCCCGCTACGCTACGCATTTTTACACTTTGCTACGTGCGATTCGCGTAGCACGTAGTTGCGCAAACTACGCACACTCCGCGAGCGTAGCGTAGTTTTCAGCCCAGGCCTACTCAAAAGCCCAACACTGTCCCTGATTTTGTCTACATTAGAATGGCAAAATTAAAGCTAACCCCTCCAAAGTTCAACACTTTTCCTGCTTTTGTTATGTTGGAATTGAATAGTAATTGTAATTTATATGTGTGGGAGTGTGTTTGTGTGCCAAAATCAGCATATGTGTGAATGTGTGCGTCTCTGTGTGTGTTTGTGCATGTTTGTCAGAGAGTGTGAGAGACAGCATGTGTATATGTGTCATTGTATGTGTGTTTTTATTTCACAGTGTTTGTATGAGTATGAGTGTTTAGGTGCATCTAATAAAGTGTGTATGTTCAAAGTGTTAAAATGCATATGTGTGTGTGGGGGTGTGAGTGGGTATATGAGTGTGTGAATGGGTGTGAGTGTGTGAATGTATGTGTGTGACTGTGCGGGTCTGTGACTGGGTGTGGTAGAGGTTTTATGGATCTGTGAGTGGGTATGTGAGTGTGTGCATGAGTGTGTAAGTGGATGTGTGAGTGCATGAGTGGGTATGTTAGTGGTTTTGTGGTCAGTCTGGGTGTGTGAGTGGTTGTGTGGGTGACAGTATGGGTGTGTGAGTGGTTGTGTGGATGTGTGGGTGGTTGTGTGAATATGTGAATGGGTGTGTGAGTGGGTTCATGAGTGTGTGAATGGGTGTGTGTATATGTGTGTGTCATTGTATGACCATGTAGATGAGTGTGGTGTTCTATGGATATGTGTGTGAGTATGTGTGTATGATTATGTGGCTCTGGGTATGGTTGTCTATTTATGGGGTTGTTTAAGTGTGACTATGATAGTGTATGTGTATGGGGTTCTGTGCATGTGTGTGAGTCGGGTTGAGTGAGTGTCTATGTGTGGGGGTTGTATGGCTGTATGTATCGCAGTGTTTCTATATGATTGTTTAAGTGTCTCTGTGAGTGTGAGGTTGCCTGAGCGCATGTGTGCGGTACTGTGGGTTGAGTAGCATTATCTGTTTGTGTATGTGGGTATATGTGTGTGAGTGTGCGGTTGTGTGTATGGAGGGGTTGTATGGGTATGTATGTGTGTGTATACAGTCATATGAGAGTATGTTCATGCGTAGGGTTCTGTGTCTGCTTGTCTTTATAAAAACGGCCCTTTGGATTTGTGGAGCTATCGCAAAACCTAAGAGGCTGCACTGAGCACTGCAATGGCTCACCAAAACTGCTCAATGGCCAGAAACCTTTCTTTTTCAATTGCATCTACAGTGTGAGTCCCTTTGCAATCCCCTTGACTGATCCAAGGGGTCATGGTACTTCTGCTTTGCCCTCTTAAATCTTTTTTGCTTGTTTTTTTGAGGACAAAGTGACCGAGTGTGAGAGGTTGGCCTGGCATATGCTGTCCACTAGTTATAGTGGGCACCTTGCACCAGTCCAAACGACCTTTATTGATGATAGGTTTAAAGACAACCTTTATTGAAAGCTATCCTAGTGGTAGCTATGGAGAGCAGCCTTCAGGCTAAGTCTTGAAGGAGTGTAAAGCTGTTTGTTTTACCAGTTATAAGCTCATGAATGACAAAATGAAAGGAGAACCACACCAGGTATATATATAAAATATATGGAAATTAGGTGGGGTTTTTTTTAGTACAAACAGGAAAATGGCGCTCAAGCTATTGCGTATGCTAACTATAGAATTATGTACATGCGGTGCTGCCAGGTCAGGGGAATAACCCGATAACCCCTGGGAATTGTATGAATCGCAGGATTCACACTGTGAAATGAGTATTGTCCTGGGCATACAGAAACCTGCCGACACGTGTTTCGTCACTGGGAAATATCCAGTGACTCATCAGGGCTAAATAACGACTGGAGCCGGGGAAGGCTGTAATGACGTATTCAACGTCATTACAGCCTTCCCCGGCTCCAGTGTCAGACGTGCTTCTCCTTCCAGTCTCCAGCTTTGCGGCGTCCACACCCGCCACCTTGATAGTTACCCACGTTTGCCCGCACTCGGGCTCACGTGTCCGCAAATCGGCCTGGCAGACTTCCTACTCCCGAACACACGCCGGACTCTGGACAGCCTTTACCTCAAATCCAGGACTCTACAGTTTCTAGTGTCTACACCCTTCTAGACGGCACCTCTTAGCAACACACGGCTACCAGCAGCCCGCGACACAGTACCCTCACAGCAATTTTTGTGGCGCTGCGTCCAGCGCTTTCCTGCCCAGTTGCTCCAGTCCAGCTCTCCTCATCCGGTTTGGAATTATCACCGGTTTCAGGGGTCAGCACTCTTCATCATTTTCAGTCGTTATTTAGCCCTGATGAGTCACGGGATATTTCCCAGTGACGAAACACGTGTCGGCTGGTTTCTGTACCTAACACAATTGGTGTTAAAATAGAAATAAACCTTTTGGTTCCAACACTGATGCCGACCTTTGCATTTATGTAACGTACTGCAAACAGACTAACGTTCTGTTAATACCCTCACCGCGTGTGCCCAGGACAATACTCATTCTTATAAAATATATGTATTTATTACTAAAGACTACCCAATAGTCTCTTTATGAGGCTAGAGGTCGAAGTACACAAGTTACAAGTCAAATAGCACAGTAAATTAGCACAATATACAATTAGCCCTAGGGGCGTACCAAACCATATATTAAGAAAGTGGAATAAGAACCACGACTTGAGTAGACACAAGGCCTAGAGCCTGTAGAACCACTGGGACCCCAAGGAACCACCCAAGGTAGTGACACAGGGGACCCACGGGGGCTGTGTGCAGTGTGTGAACACAGCCGCGAGCTCCGTTAAAGTCTATGGGAAAGTCGCGGTAAGAGTTTTAGAGTTTAGGGACACTTAGAAATGGACTAGGACCAAACCCTCTTGGACTTAGACAGTTCTAGGGTCAGCACCCAAGGGAGCACCGGAGTACTCAAGTTACCTCACCCAGGGAAGCTGGGTGCATAGGTGTCAAATGGTGTCGGGTTGCGTCGTCATTTTCAATGGCACCCTGCCACAAAGTGCTGCTGCCGGGAAGATGCAAAATGTCTGAAGAGATCCAAGCCTGGATCAGAGATGAGAAGAACCGGAAAGCAGAGGGGACAGAGTCTGGGTCACTTGCCAGTGACCAGGGGCACGATAGTCGAATGCCCACCGAAGTCGGGTGCTTCAGGTGAAAGAGTTGAAGCTTGACTCTTCAGCCACGAGGACCAGGAGGCATCGGTGATGACCAGGAGCTGTATTCGAGCTGTCCCACAAAGGATGTCAAGTGCTGCAGTGTTGGTGTCCGGATTGAACACAACAAGCCTTGGCAACAGCAACCCATGCAGAAAAGAGAAAGATGCTTCGGAGCTGACCAGCAAGGACTGAGAGACTCACCACTTGGTGGAGAGTTAGGGCACTTCTGGAGCAACCAGAAACGCTCAAAGAAAATCAGATTTGCCTTCACAGGGACCCACCAGTCGAGGGACCAGGGATTGCAAAGGAGCCCCAAGCAGAAATGCAGTAAGTAGGCCCACGGAACACTCGTGGAGTGTAGGCTCACAATCTTCAGAGCAAATGGTGCTCGGGGCCTGGGCTATGTGTAACCCAAAGCAGGACTTCAAGAGTTGTCGAGAAGTCAATACACTAGCAAATAAGCACGGTCACCAGGAGTTCCGGTTCCACGCTACTCACAAGGGCTGTGGGTCTCAGCTTTGCTGGGAACTCGGGTTGGCCTCTGAAATGTCTGGAAATTCTCTTCCTGGGCTGCAAGTACTTCGGAGTCTGGCGGTAGCTTCAGAGATGTAGACTGGCAAAAGCTTTGTTGGTGCCTGCCAAGCAGGGGAGTCACTCCTTGACCCCAAGGGACATTTCTTCAGTCCTCTAGTCTTGAGTAGAGCATCGAAGTTCCAGGATTCAGTTGCAAAGTTTCATCCGGGGATATCTAAAGTCCTGTTGCCAGGGTTCCCTTACTTATACTAAAGAAAGGGGTTGGACTAACTCTGGGGACCCACCTATGGGAGGGTTTGGAAAGAGGGGTGGCTACACCCATTTCCTTTGTCCAGTTTCATGCCAGAGCAGGGGCTGGCAGCCCCTGCAACCAGTTTGAACTGGGTATGCACGAGGACACCAAATGTGCCCCCAGTGCAGGACTTCAAAGCACTCTTGGAGTGCACCCACCCAGCCCCAATTCACTAAGGCCTGTCTGGGAGGTGGTAACACCTCCCTGTGATAGGAAACCTATTGTCCAGGCCTCCCCTGCCAGAGATTCGGTCAGCAGCAGGAGGCCAGACTTGTGTCTGTGGCTGCAGCATCCATTTTGTGATGCCAGGCTCTGTTTAGTTGGTACCAGGTATACCGGTGCTGTCATGTCTCTCCCTCTAGAAGGGTGGGATCATACTCCCACACCAGTTACTGGTGTGGGGTTATGATTCCAAGGTGTTTGACACCAAACACGACATGTTTCCGTGCAGCCATCCCAAAGTTAGCATTTACCGTTTAGATATAATGCACTTAAGAGTATATGGTCAGGCTGCACCACAGACAACCCCGGAGAGGAGATTCCGAAGGCTGCAGAGGGGCTCTGCTCATGCATGGGCACCCTCTCACATAAAACCAAGCACCCTGCCTTCAGGATTGATAAGGCCTGCCATAGGGGTGACTGATAGGTTTCTTTGTGCAGTGATAGGTGAGATATAGTGAACCAATATCTCTGTAAGGGGTGCCTGCACCACCTTACTCAGGCTGCAGTAGCAGTCCTGTGGTGTCATTTTGGAGGGCCTTCCAGGGGTGGCACAATACATGCTTCATGTTGGCCTGGTTGGCCTCTGGGGTACCTATGCCCTGGGTACATAGTATACCATATACTAGGGACTTATAAGGGCACCCCAGAATCCAATCTGAAGTGTACTTAAAGTACAGGGAATCAATTTAGAGAGGAGGCAGCTAGGCTGGGGTCCTGGATAGCAGGGCCCCAGCCAGACTAATGTCAAAAAACAGTGATACACCAGCAAAAAGTGGGGGTAACCATAAGAGGCAGATCCTACTCTCCTACACAACCCCCTCCCAAACGCAGGGACATTAAACTAACCTTGACCAGTTAAGTCTTCATGTTCTAAGTGGAACTATCTGGAGAGTCCATCTGCATTGGCATGGTTACTCACAGGTCTATGTTCCACTGTATAGTCCATTCCCTGTAGGGAAATGGACCCCCTCAAAAGTTTGGGGTTTTCACCCTTCATCTGTTTTAGCCATAAGAGGGGCTTATGGTCTGTCTGAACAATGAAGTGAGTGCCAAACAAGTATGGCCTCAGCTTCTTCAGAGCCCAAACCACAGCAAAGGCCTCCCTCTCAATGGCTGACCAACGTTTCTCTCTGGGGGTCAGCCTTCAGCTAATAAAAGCTACTGGCTGATCCTGACCTTCATCATTCGAATGTGACAGTACAGCCCCTACCCCCAACTCAGATGCATCTGTTTGCAGAATGAACTTTTTGGAGTAATCAGGACTTTGCAGAATGGGAGCAGTGCACATGGCCTGCTTCAGGTCATCAAATGCCTTTTGACAGCTAACTGTCCACTGAACCTTTTTGGGCATTTTCTTAGAGGTTAAGTCATTCAGGGGTGTCACTATTGATCCATACCCCTGGACAAATCTTCTGTAGTACCCAGTCAGGCCTAAAAAGGCTCTCACCTGAGTCTGGGTAGTTGGAGCAACCCAGTCCATGATGGTCTGGATTTTGCTCTGCAATGGTTGAACCTGGCCTCCACCCACAAGGTGGCCCAGGTACACAACCTGACTCTGCCCTATCTGGCACTTGGTGGCCTTGATAGTTAGGCCTGCCTTCTGCAGGGCCTCCAAAACATTTCTGAGGTGGACCAGGTGATCCTCCCAGGTGGAGCTATAGACAGCAATATCATCTAGATATGCTGCACTATAGGCTTCCAGACCTGTAAGTCTGTGTTCACCAACCTCTGAAAAGTGGCAGGTGCATTTTTCAAACCAAAGGGCATCACCACAAATTGGTAAAGCCCACCAGGGGTAGAAAATGCAGTTTTTGGCTTTGCATCATCAGCTAGTCTGATATGCCAGTAGCCAGCTGTTAGGTCAAATGTGCTTAGATACTTGGCTGAGGCCAAAGTGTCTATTAGCTCATCTGCCCTGGGGATTCGATGGGCATCAGTCCTAGTGACTGCATTGAGGCCTCTGAAGTCCACACAAAACCTCATCTCTCTCGGACCATCTTTGGTGTGAGGTTTTGGCACCAGGACCACTGGACTAGCCCAAGGGCTATCTGAAGGCTCAATGACAACCAATTCCAACATTTTCTGGACTTCTGTCCTGATACAGTCCCTGACCTGGTCAGGTTGCCTGTAAATCTTACTTTTAACAGGCAGTCTGTCGCCAGTGTCCACTTCATGAGTGCACCAGGTGGTCTGACTTGGAGTCAGAGAAAACATGTATCTGAACTGATTGAGCACCTGCCTACAATCAGTTTGCTGCTGGGCAGTGAGGCTGCCTGCCAAGGCTACACCATCCACTGACCCATCATCAGGGTTCTGTGAGAGCAGGTCAGGGAGAGGGTCACTCTCCTCCTCCTGTCCCTCATCAGTTGCCATGAGCAAGCCCATGTCAGCCCTGTCCACATATGGCTTCAGCCTGTTGACATGGAGCACCCTGTGGGGGCTCCTGGGAGTTCCCAGGTCTACCAGATAGGTAACCTCTCCCTTCTGTTCAACAATGGTATGGGGGCCACTCCACTTGTCTTGGAGGGCTGCTGGGGCCACTGGCTCCAACACCCACACCTTCTGTCCTGGCTGGTAAAGAGTCAGCACAGCCTTTTGGTCATGCCAGGCTTTCTGTAATTCCTGGCTAGCCTCAAGGTTTTTGGTTGCCTTTTTCATATACTCAGCCATCCGGGAGCGGAGACCAAGTACATAGTCCACTATGTCCTGTTTAGGGGTTTGAGAGGTAACTCCCCAACCTTCCTTCACCAGACACAATGGACCCCTGACAGGATGGCCAAACAAAAGTTCAAAGGGCTGTAGCCAACCCCCTTTTGAGGCACCTCCCTGTATGCAAATAAAAGGCAGGGCAAGAGTATGTCCCATCTTCGCCTAAGCTTTACTGGGAGCCCTTTAATCATGCCCTTCAAGGTTTTGTTGAATCTCTCAACTAAACCATTGCATTGTGGGTGATAGGATGTGGTGAACTTATAAGTCACTCCACACTCCTTCCACATTGCAATCAAGTAACTGGACATAAAGTTTGCCCCTCTGTCAGATACTACCTCCTTAGGAAACCCCACTCTTTAGAAAATTCCCAGTAGGGCCCTTGCCACCACAGGGGCTGTAGTGGTCCTAAGGGGAATGGCTTCTGGGTACCTGGTGGCATGGTCCACCAACACCAGGATAAACCTGTGCCCAGATGCTGTTTGGGGATCCATGGGACCAACTATGTCAATCCCCACCCTCTCAAAGGGAACCCCCACCACAGGTAGTGGTATCAGGGGGGCCTTTGTGGTGCCACCTGCCTTCCCACTCGCTTGACAGGTTACACAGGAGCGACAAAACTCCTTGGTGTCTTCAGACATGTGGGGCCAGTGAAAGTGAGGGACAATTCTGTCCCAAATTTGTTCTGGCCCAGGTGAACTGCTAAGGGAATATCATGGGCTAGTGTCAATAGGAAGCCCCTGAACTTCAGAGGTATAACCAACCTCCTGGCTGATCCAGGCTTGCGGTCTCTACTCTCTGAGTACAGGAGTCCATCATCCCAATATATCTTATGGGTGCCACTAGCATTCCCAGCAGCCTCAGCAGCAGCTTGCTGTCTGAGGGGTTCAAGAGAGGGGCAGTTCAGCTGCTCCTGGCTCAGATCTGCCCTGGAAGGGCCCCTGTCCCCAAGAACTCAACCTGATCTGGTTGAAGCTCCTCTGGGACAGTTCCTTCTTCAGGCCTGAGATCATCTTCCTCAAAAGACTGATCTGCTTCCTGAGCCAAGGGGGAAGGTACTGCCTTAACCCTACTGCTCCTTCTCTTGGGAGGCACCTGGTCCATTGTTCCAGAATCCAGGGCCTGTTCAGCTTTTGACATTTTGGCCTGTGACCTAGTCACAGCAAAGACATGTGCAGGGATCCCTAGCATTTCTGCATGTTTCCAGAGCTCCACCTCTGCCCAAGCTGAGGTTTCAAGATCATTGCCAAGCAAGCATTCTACTGGTAGGTCTGCACTCACCACAACCTTCTTAAGGCCAGTTACCCCTCCCCAGGAGAAGTTAACAACTGTCATAGAATGGTCTGTTCTGACATTGCTAGCATTGGTCACTTGGTACATTTCACCAAGTATAATCTGCCCAGTATCCACAAGATCTTTTGTCACCATGGTTACACTTGCTCCTGTGTCCCTGAATGCCAAAGCCTCTCTTCCATTAATTAAAGGCTGCTCTCTGTATTTGCCCAAATTATTGGGACTCACAAAGGGGGACATGTCCATGCCCCCATCACAGACTTGGACAGCCTGAGTTGGCACTCTGACTAGGCCAGAGCCCATCTCAGTACCCAGGGTCAACCCTACTAAACCCTTATTCTGAGTGTTTCCACCACCATTTGTAGCTGGACTAGGGGGAACAGTTGCCTTAGGGGCAATGGTGGCTGGATTAGAGTATTTGGACTTGGTGCAGTCACTGGTCCAGTGAGTTTTCTGCTTACAGATTTTGCACCATGGTTTCTTTTGGCCTTTTCCTTTAGTAGATTGGGATTCCCCACCAGATGCAGATTTTTGGGGACCTTGAGAAGACTTCTGATCTTTACCCTTTTCCCCACCCTTGTCAGAGTTTTGGAATCTTGCTTCTTCTGGTCACCACCTTGGTTCTGTACCTTCTGCTTCACCCTGGTTCTGACCCATTTGTCTGCCTTCTTTCCCAATTCTTGGGGAGAGGTCAGATCAGAGTCAACCAGGTACTGATGTAGCAACTGATTCTGACAGTTATTAAGAATCTGCTCCCTCATGATTAAATTATACAATCCTTTGAAGTAACACACCTTACTGCCAAGTAACCAGCCTTCCAGAGCCTTGGTAGCACAATCTACAAAGTCCACCCAGTCCTGTGTCTGTGCCTTTTGGGTATCTCTGAACTTTAACCTGTATTGCTCAGTGGTTAGGCCAAACCCATCTATCAGGGCACTCTTCAGGACTTGGTAATCATCAGCATCCTCTTCTCTTACAGTGAGGAGCTTGTCTCTACCTTTGTCTGCAAAGGAGAGCCACAAGATTTCTGCCCACTGCTCCTGGGGGACCCTCTCAACTTTACAGGCCCTTTCTAGTGAAGTAATCCATTTGTGGATGTCATCCCCACTCTGGTAGGGAGGGACAATCTTGCTCAGGTTTCTATGGTCATAAGACCTTTCCCTACCACTAGGGAAGTTGCTACCACCATAGGACTCTAGTCCCAACTTTCTTCTTTGTCTATGAAGCTCTAGGGACTCCCTGTCTATAGCCAGCTGCTCTCTTCTGATCCTAAGCTGAGCTTCTTCATACTGGAGCAGCCTCTTTTTCCTTTCATTAGAGGATTCCCTTCTATGAGAGGAAACAGAGGTCCCTACTGAGGTGTCAGAATGGTTAGACTCCCGAGAAGGAGATCTGGACCTTCTAGGCACACTCACAACTCTTCCTGGTGGGACAAAGGGGAGGTCATTCTGATCCTCCTCCTCATCTGAAGGAGGAGCTGGATTGTCCAGGGCAAGATCATTTTCATCTTCCTGGACAGTTTCAGAGGTCAGGTCCTGGGTATTTTCACCCCTGGTCCCTTCCTCATCTTCTGCCCCACCCTCTCTGCCTACCCCTGCAGACCCTATGGGTCTTCTGAGATCATCCAACAGAAGCATCTCCATGAGACGTTGGGTGTTGGCACTTTTGCCTGTCTTCAGCTTCCTAATCTTGCACAATTCTCTCAATTCCAAGAATGGGAGGTTGTCATATTTGGAGGGTAGGAGCCCACTGGTTCCTGGCAGGGCCCTACTGGTTCCTGGCCCTGAAGACATCACTAGTGAGGTGTGGTGTATGCACTACCTACTCTAGTGTGGCCTACTAAACTCTCTTGAGTTGTAGAAAGGGTGTGCTAAGCCCTTTACTCACAACTCTAAGTTCAGTAGAACTTACTGTATTTCTAAGCTTGAATTTATATGTACCTGAGGTACCTTTAGTGGTTTTCAGTTGATCACACACTTGAGATTATCTGGTAAAAACAAAGGCAAGCTTGAATCCAACCGCTGCACACCAATGTGAGAAGTTGGCCTGGCATATGCTTTCCACTAGTTATAGTGGGCACCTTGCACAAGTCCAAATGACCTTTATTGATGATAGGTTTAAAGACAACCTTTATTGAAAGCTATCCTAGTGGTAGCTATGGAGAGCAGCCTTCAGGCTAAGTCTTGAAGGAGTGTTAATCTGTTTGTTTTACCACTTATAAGCTCATGAATGACCAAATGAAAGGAGAACCACACCAGGTATATATATAAAATATATGTATTTATTACTAAACACTACCCAATAGTCTCTTTATGAGGCTAGAGGTCGAAATACACAAGTTACAAGTCAAATAGCACAGTAAATTAGCACAATATACGATTAGCCCTAGGGGCGTACCAAACCATATATTAAGAAAGTGGTATAAGAACCACGACTTGAGTAGACACAAGGCCTAGAGCCTGTAGAACCGCTGGGACCCCAAGGAACCACCCAAGGTAGTGACACAGGGGACCCACGGGGCTGTGTGCAGTGTGTGAACAAAGCCGCGAGCTCCGTTAAAGTCTATGCGAAAGTCGCGGTAAGAGTTTTAGAGTTTAGGGACACTTAGAAATGGACTAGGACCAAACCCTCTTGGACTTAGACAGTTCTAGGGTCAACACCCACGGGAGCACCAGAGTACTCGAGTTACCTCACCCAGGGAAGCCGGGAGCATAGGTGTCAAATGGTGTCGGGTCGCGTCGTCGTTTTCAATGGCAGCCTGCCACGAAGTGCTGCTGCCGGGAAGACGCGAAGTGTCTGAAGAGATCCAAGCCTGGATCAGAGATGAGAAGAACCTGAAAGCAGAGGGGACCGAGTCTGGGTCACTTGCCAGTGACCAGGGGCACGATAGTCGAATGCCCACCAATGTCAGGTGCTTCAGGTGAAAGAGGTGAAGTTTGACTCTTCAGCCACGAGGATCAGGAGGTGTCGACGATGACGAGGAGCTGGATTCGAGTTGTCCCATGAAGGATGTCGAGTGCTGCAGCATTGGCGTCCAAATTGAGCACAAAAATCCTTGGCAACAGCAACCCAAGCAGAAAGTAGAAAGATGCTTCGGAGCTGACCAGCAAGATCTTAGAGACTCACCAGTTGGTGGGGAGTTAGGGCATATCTGGATCAACCAGAAACACCTAAAGAAAAACAGAGTTGCCTTCACAGGGACCCACCAGTTGACGGACCAGGGATCGCGAAGGAGCCCCAAGCAGAAATGCAGGAAGCGGGCCCACGGAACACTCGTGGAGTGTAGGCTCACAATCTTCAGTGCAAATGGTGCTCTGGGCCTGGGCTATGAGTAACCTAAAGCACGACTTCAAGAGTTGTCGAGAAGTCAATGCACTAGCAAATGTGCATGGTGACCAGGAGTTCCGTTTCCATGCTAATCACGAGGGCTGTGGGTCTCAGCTTTGCTGGGGACTCGGGTCGGACTCTGAGATGTCTGTAAATCCTCTTCCTGGGCTGCAAGTACTTCGGAGTCCGGCGGGAGCTTTGGAGATGGAGACCAGCAAATGCTTTGTTGGTGCCTGCCAAGCAGGGGAGTCACTCCTTGACCCCAAGGGAGATTTCTTCAGTCCTCTAGTCTTGAGTAGAGCGTCAAAGTTCCAGGATTCAGTTGCAAAGTTTCGTCCAGGGATATCTAAAGTCCTGTTGCCAGGGTTCCCTTACTTATACTAAAGAAAGGGGTTGGACTAACTCTGGGGACCGACTTATGGGAGGGTTTGGAAAGGGTTTGGAAAGAGGGGTGGCTACACCCATTTCCTTTGTCCAGTTTCACGCCAGAGCAGGGGCTGGCAGCCCCTGCAACTGGTTTGAACTGGGGTATGCACGAGGACATCAAATGTGCCCCCAGTGCAATACTTCAAAGCACTCTTGGAGTGCACCCACCCATCCCCAATCCACTAAGGCCTGTATGGGAGGTAGTAACACCTCCCTGTGACAGGAAACCTATTGTCCAGGCCTCCCCTGCCGGAGTTTCGGTCAGCAGCAGGAGGCCAGACTCGTGTCTGTGGCTGCAGCATCCATTTTGTGATGCCAGGCTCTATTTAGTTGGTACAGGGTATACCGGTGCTGTCATGTCTCTCCCTCTAGAAGGGTGGGATCATACTCCCACACCGGGGTATGATTTCAAGGTGTTTGACACCAAACACAACATGTTTCCGTGCAGCCATCCCAAAGTTAGCATTTACCGTTTAGATATAATGCACTTAAGAGTATATGGTCAAGCTGCACCATAGACAACCCAGGAGAGGAGATTATGAAGGCTGCAGAGGGGCTCTGCTCATGAATGGGCACCCTCTCACATAAAACCAAGCACCCTGCCTTCAGGATTGATAAGGCCTGCCATATGGGTGACTGATAGGTTTCTATGTGCAGTGATAGGTGAGATATAGTGAACCTATATCTCTGTAAGGGGTGCATGCACCACCTTACTCAGGCTGCAGTAGCAGTCCTGTGGTGTCATTTGGAGGGCCTTACAGGGGTGGCACAATACATGCTTCAACCCCTGGTAGGCCTCTGGGGTACCTATGCCCTGGGTACATAGTATACCATATACTAGGGACTTATAAGGGCACCCCAGAATCCAATCTGAAGTGTACTTAAGGTACAGGGAATCAATTTAGAGAGGAAGCAGCTAGGCTGGGGTCCTGGATAGCAGGGCCCCAGCCAGACTAAAGTCGAAAAGCAGTGATACACCAGCAAAAAGTGGGGGTAACCATAAGAGACAGATCCTACTCTCCTACACCGAGTCCCTGAGTACTAAGATGGAGTCCGCAACTTGCTGTTTAATGTTGTGGCCAGCCAATCACAATGTGAGTTTGGCCTTGCAGATTTGTGGATCCACAGTGACGGATCCACGATGGCTCTGCGGGGTAAAATATACATTTTTGACTGTTAATTTCTCAAAAACTACTAAATGGATTTCCATCAAATAATGAAAGCTTGCTTTCTGGACCAAGATCTAGCTTTCTGCCAAATTTGGTGCAAATTTGTTCAGCTTTTTGGGCTGTAATTGTGTCTAAATTTCCTATGGTAAATGAATGGGGAAAATGCTCTAGTGGAGCATTGTGAAATCAAAAAAGAGACTAAAGGCCCTATTTAAAATGTGGCATTGCAATTGTGATGGAGTAGTCTCATGTAGAGTCAGGCGAATCTTCAGTATGTCAATGATGGAGACTACTCTGTCTCTGCCCCCAGCACACACCACAGACGCCCAGCAGAGTAATGACCATCTGAGGTTTTGCCATTGTCCACCCATCCTGTTTTGAGTGGGTGGACAAATGGCAGGTTTTTACTGTTTGTCACAGGTAAGGGGTAGTGAAAATTGCAAAATGACCCCCACATCGTTGCAGAAAACTCCCATAGAGAGGGTTTCATATCTTTTCTTATTTTCTAAAATAAAATCCTGCTTTAGGATTTTGTTTTTGAAAATAAAGAAAAGTTTAAAGTTGCTATAGTGCTCCATTATGTTGTCAGAGATGTCCATAAGACGTTCAATTAATTTACAGGAACTGCAGGGATGGCAGTTCCTGCAAGTGCAGGAGATGCCTGCTGAGTCAGATGACATCTCTAAATTTGTTGGACGGAATACCCTCACCTTGACTACAAAATTCATTTCATCTACTAAACTATGAATCAGGCCCAAACCTGACTGAAGTAATCTTGACCTGGCAAAGGTGGTGAAAGTATCCATCTAATGGGCAGACCCTATGTGTATGAAATTTTAGCTTTTCCCACTCTGAGCTATACCAGCCAAAACCAATGACTTCAGCGGGACCTCGTCCAATGGCTAGCCTGCTTTACGATGACTTCCTCTGATACATTCTGCAGCCCTGCCCTGCTGAAGGATTTTGACTTTAATTTCAGAGGCTAGGGCCCTAAGGGCCTTATTTACATATTGGTGGAGCGGGTACTCTAGCGCAACAACGACAGAGCTCCTTCCCCACCAATATAGTGTTACAGCCACCAAATGTAATTGCGGGAGGACCTCAAGTTTGGCAATGGTGGAGACTACTCTGCCTACACCTTGGCCAAACATCTTAGATGGCCTAAGAAATGGCTACATGTCTGCCCGCCTAATTTAGATCGGAGGACATGTAGTCATTTTTTACTTGTTTTTTACTGCCAGTTAAAGAATGCTGGTGATAAGAAATAGTCAAACGGATATAATGCTCCCACAGCCATGGGAGAATACTCCCAAGGCAAGGGGTGCATTATATTTTTCCTTTACAGAAATAAAATCCCATTTCTGAATGTTCCCCCAAGAACCCAACTTACCTCTACAGTCAGTGGCTGCCTTCATGAAATCTCCCTGCCAAAGCCTGCAGCAACTTTGCCGAACCAAAAGTCTCCATTGAGAATCACAGGGTCACTGATGTCTCCTTGGCACCCTGCACCTGGTCGCCCCATGCCACTGGTGGTGCTGCTCCTGTGCTGATTGCTGGCCCCTGCAGTACTGACCTTAATCCCAGGAGCTTTGCTCCCACACCCGAGTGGCCAGCTCATAAGTAGTCCCTAACTGAGAGCCCCCTTAGCCCCATTGGCTAACACTGGGCCTCTGCAGTCTGCACCCGGCCGCCCCAGTGCCGCTGGTGGTGCAGCTCGAGTGCCCATCTAGACCTTGAGGAACCTTGGTTCTAACCTCCAAAACTTCCACTTGTAAGTCATGTGCTTACCTGAGAAATCGCTAACACTTTTTCCCCATATGAACCCTTGTTATGAGATTTTTTGCCTAAAAATGTTCTACGTGTTGAACTGATGTTTGTATGAAAAAGAAGTAGCTCTGCTTTAACTTAAGAATTGTCATACTTACCTGTAACTGACCAATCCTAATGTAAGGTATCTTGGGATACCACCTCAAGTACTCAAAGTAACTAAAAAGTAATACAAGAGTAATGAAAAGTAATTTCTATGTACTTTAAACTGTTTCTAAAGCATATACAAACCTGTAACGATTGCAAGTTCAACCACAGCTGCATTTCCTTGAAAAGTCTTGCATTTGAGAGTATATTTTACTTACCTGTGCCAAGTCCTGCTTGGTTTTAAAATAATGAACTCGAAGAACAGGAGTAAACTTGTTGAACCAGTTGAGACCCGGGTAGAGTATGTAGCATAAGAACAATGTCTCAATGGTAATCATTCAGGAGAGCAAATGCATAGAGAGTATAAATCACTCAGAGGAGAGGAAGAAGAAGGGGAGACCACAAGGGAGTTTGATAGAATATAGATTCTTATTTGTAAGTAGTTGTATCAGCACTACAGTACAATTTATACAAAAGTAACCAAAACACACAAATGTGCACTGAACGTGCTAGTGATGGTGAACAGCGCAGTGACACAGGAGTGAGAAATCAGCGTGAGTGGCGCAATACAAAATACAAAAATAATTGAGTGGTCAACGATGCAATGAAAATTATATACAAAGTAGGTATTTTGATTTGGACTGATTAGGTGGACCATGACAACGCCAAGGTTTATGCTGAGTAGTCGATGGCGTTTCGACCTGTTCAATTCCAGGTCATCATCAGGACAATGGTTACTGATTTCAGTATAGTGCTGTACAAAAGGAGAAAGGAGAAATGAGGCTCTGGAAACAAGTAAATGATAGAATGATTAAATGAGCAGGAGGGAGAAGGAAAAGAGAAATAACTACCTGTGATGGCAGTTGTTTATCAATCAAGAGTAGGGATAGCCTGATGTCGAAGGCGAAGTGGAGGGTCCAGAAAGGACCACTGGTGGGGGAAATAAAGTGTTATGAATGGCTAGCCCTAGGAGTCGAGAGAAACAAACCGGAATAACCGGTGTGGAGATTAAGGGAAGACAGGGGCTGTGGCGGAGAAATTACCTGTACGTGAGGATTCAGATATAGAAGATCCGTGTTAGAAAAACGTGGTAACGATGTACCTGGATTCGCGGTAATCGGACCTGGAAAAAGGGGGAGGGCGGTGTTAGGAGGAGAACGCATGGGCAAGTAGTGTGCGAGACAAAAAAAGGTGGTGTGCGGGGGCAGGTGGAAAAATACCTAGTTGTAGAGTGTTTCATGGCCTTTTGTGAATACCGAAAGTCGTAAAGTTAGGATTTTGTCTCAGTTTAGGAGTAGTAAAGTTAGGAATCCTAACTTTACTACTCCTAAATGCCTTTTGTGAATACCGAAAGTCTTAAAGTTAGGATTTTGTCTCAGTTTAGGAGTAGTAAAGTTAGCAATCCTAACTTTGCTAATCCTAGATGCCTTTTGTGAATACCGAAAGTCGTAAAGTTAGGATTTTTCTCAGTTTAGGAGTAGTAAAGTTAGGAATCATAACTTTGCTATTCCTAAATGCCTTTTGTGAATACTGGAAGTCGTAAAGTTAGGATTTTGTCTCAGATTACTTTTGTGAATCGGGCCCCTTGTTAGGGCCTTGTGCTAAATACCTGTAGCATTTTTTCAAAAAAGAAAAATCCACTGAAGTTAGAGGGGAAGTATCTAGAACTGTAGTGTATGTCTTCCAAAAAGAACCCCACTTTAGAAAAATAATGAGCAACACAGGGAATTTGGCTGAGGAGCTCAACCTCATTTCTTACTCCAACCTTAAATGTTAGGGAGCTAAGGCTTCTCTGTAAAGCTAGAAAAATAAGAACAAGGTCCAACCCAACCAGAATAGAACTCCCGGAGTTCATGGCAGAGTATGAAAAGGACCACCCCTCTCCTGATGAGAAAGAGTCATAGCGAGATGTGGAAGGTAGTGAAGAGGATGAGGTCTTTAACACTCCAGTGATTGCAACTTCACTGAAAAGGACAACATTTTAGCAAGGTTGATCAAGAGACTAGAGCTAGAGACTGGGCTCCTAGCTCTAGAGAGAGAGAGAGAGCAGATATGGGCCTAGGTCCCATCAATGGTAGACTTAATTCTAAAAACCAAGAGAGGGAAGGATCCTATGATCCTAAAATCCCCAAAGGGATTGTCCCAAAATTTGAGGATGGTGATGATATCACCAAGTGGTTCATAGCCTTTGAGAGGGCTTGTGAAGCCAGGAAAGTGAAAAAGTCTCACTGGGAGGCATTCCTTTGGGAGCTGTTCTCTGGTAAGTGCAGAGACAGACTTCTGACCCTTACTGGGGCAGAAGCAGAGTCCTATGAGCTGATGAAGGGAACCCTGATTGAGGGATTTAGACTCATTACTGAGGAGTGTAGAATTAAGTTCAGGGGGGCTCAGAGATATCAGAGTCAGTCCTGGGTGGAATTTGTAGACTACTCAGTAAAAACACTAGGTGACTGGTTGACTGGAAGAAAAGTGCAGGATTATGAAGGATTTTAAAATTTGTTTATGAAGGAACACATTTTAAGTAGCTGCATCAATGAAAAGTTGCATCAGCATCAGGTAGACCTAGTCTCAATTTCTCCCCAAGAATTGGGAAAGAAGGTGGACCACTGGGTCAAGACAAGGGTAACCAAGACAACCACTCGGAGTGACCAAAAGAAAGGGGTCACAAAGCTCCCCAGAGAAAAGAGGGTGAGAAACCCAAAGATAAAATGCAAGAGTCTTCTAAAGGTCCCTAAAATCCTGGTCGGGTTGGGCCCAAGAACTCTTCCCAGTCCTATGGGTACAAAGGGAAACATTTTGATCCTGCAAATCCTGGTATTTCCAGTGTAACAAGAAAGGACACCTAACTAGAGATGTTGCCTGTCCCAACAAACCAGCTCTATTCCCCCACCAGTTTCTACTGGTATGGCAAATCCCCAGATGCGATCAATAGTGTGCCCAGAGCAAATCAGGGTTCACACTGAGGCTGTTGTTGTCTCTGAAGGGGAGGGAGGGTTAGCCACTTTGCCTGTCTGCCCCCTAATATAAAGAAGTACATGCAGTACCCCTTAGTGAATGGGACTAAGATAGAAGCCCTGAGGGACACAGGTGCCAGTGTCACTATGGTGAGAGATACACTGGTTTCCCCAGAGCAATACCTAACTGGAAAAACCTATCCAGTTACCAATGGTGACAGTGTCATCACTAACCATGCCATGGCTATGGTGATATTAGACTGGGGGGGGGAGGATTACTGGCCTGAAACAGGTAGTGGTCTCTCCAAAACTCACAGCCGCCTGTCTGCTTGGAAATGATCTGGAAAACTCTGCATGGACTGAGGTTGAAAGAAAGACACATGTAGCCATGTTGCAAATCCCTGAGATAGTGTGTGTGAAGACAAGAGCACAGTGCCTAACACAGGGTGAAAAAGGAGGACTGGAGCCTGACATGATTGCCCTAACCTCTCAAGAGGAAAGGTGGGAAGACTGGTAAAACAGCTTCCTTACAGCAAAAAGATCAGGACCCCTCTCCCCAGGGAGAGGACTTGTCAGCCTCAGAGGGAACTGAGCCCATGGAGCTTGAACCTTATGAAGCAGAGCTCCTGGGACCAGGGGGACCCTCTAGGGAACAGCTGTGCCTTTGGCAGCAGGTCTGCCCCACTATCAAAGGCCCGAGGCAGAAAGCTGCTGCACAGGAGCAAGGAGATGTCAGTGGCTCTCACAAAGTCTAATGGAAGGAAGGACTCCTGTACACTGAGGACAGAGACCCCAAACCTGGTGCCACTAGGAGAGTGGTAGTGCCTCAGTTGTATAGAGACTTCCTTCTCACTTTAGCATGGCATCCCCCTAGCTGGGCATCTAAGCCAAACCAAAATGTGAGAGAGATTGGTCACCCACTTTTATTGGCCCCAGATGTCCCAAAAAGTAGAGGAGTTTGTAAGCTCCTGTCTCACATATATATCCAGTGGCAAGACAGGAGGACATCCAAAGGCCCCCTTCATCCCACTACCAGTGGTTGGGGTTCCCTTTGAGAGGGTAGGAGTGGATAAGGTGGGTCCACTTGAACCTCCCACAGCCTCAGGAAACAAATTCATACTAGTAGTAGTGGATCATGCTACTAGTTATCCTGAGGCCATTCCCCTTAGGACTACTACAGCCCCTGTGGTAGCGAAGGCCCTCATTGGTGTCTTCACCATGGTAGGGTTTCCTAAGGAGGTAGTATCAGACTGAGGTACCAACGTCATGTCTGCATACTTAAAACACACCTTACCACCCACAAACCAATGGCCTTGTTGAATGATTTAGCAAGACATTGAAAGGCATGATAATCGGACTCCCTGAAAAACATAAAAGGAGATGGGATGTTCTGCTACATTGCCTGCTTTTTACCTACAGAGTGGTGCCTCAGAAGGGAGTAGGGTTTTCACAGTTTGAACTTTTGTTTGGCCACCCTTTAAGGGGACCACTCTCACCTGTGACAGAAGGATGGGAGAGACCCCATCATGTACCAAAGCAAGATGTGGTGGACTATGTACTAGACCTTCATTCTAGGATGGGAGAGTATATGAATAAAGCATCCAAACACCTTGAGGCCAGCCAGGAGCTCCAGAAGCTCCGGTATGACCAACATGCTGCATTGGCAGCATTCCAGCCAGGGCAACAGGTGTGGGTTTTGGAGCCAGTGGAACAAAGGGCCCTCCAGGACAAAATGGAGTGGCCCTTACCCTATCCTGGATAAAAAGAGTGAGGTCACCTACTTGGTAGACCTGGGCACTAGCAGGTCCACCAAAAGGGGGATACATGTGAACCGCCTCAAACTCTATTGTGACAGGGCTGATGTAACCATGCTGATGGTTACTGATGAGGATCAGGAGACAGAGAGTGGCCCTCTCCCTAACCTTCTCTCTTACAGCCCCCAAGATGGGTCAGTGGACGGAGTTCTGCAACAGTATGCACAGCTCTTTTCCTTGACACCTGGTCGGACACCCTGGTGTACCAATGATGTGGACACTGGAGACAGCTTGCCTGTCAAAACAAAAATCTATTTCCAGTCTGACAAAGTCAAAGAAAATATCAAAGATGAAGTCAGCAAGATGGTGGAATTGGGGGTCATTGAGCCTTCTGAGAGTCCCTGGGCTAGCCCAGTGGTCCTAGTCCCCAAACCTCATCTACATGGTGGAAAGAGAGAAATGAGGTTTAGTGTGGACTACAGAGGCCTCAATGCTGTCACCAAGAGAGAGGAACACCACATCCACAGGGTTGATTAATTGATAGATAAGTTGGGGGCTGCCAATATCTTTGACTTAACTGCAGGGTACTGGCAGATTGCATTCGCCACACCTGATGGGCACTTTCAGTTTACTGTGATGCCCTTTGGTTTAAGGAATGCCCCTACCACCCTCCAAAGGTTGGTGAATCCAGTCCTTGCTGGATTGGAAGACTTTAGTGCAGTTTATCTTGATGATATTGCTGTGTTTAGCTCTTCTTGGCAGGATCACCTAGTCCACCTGGGGAAGGTCTTGCAGGCCCTGCAAGCTGCAGGCCTAACTATCAAGGCATCCAAGTGCCATATAGGGCAGGGAACTGTTGTGTACTTGGGCCACCTTGTAGTTGGAGGCCAAGTCCAACCCCATCAACACAAATCCAGACCATTCTGGATTGGGAAGCTCCAACAACCCAGACCCAAGTCAGGGCATTGCTTGGCTTGACTGGTTACTATAGGATGTTTGTGAAGGGATATGAGTCCATTGTGACTCCCCTCCCAGAACTCACCTCCAACAAGATGCCCAAGAAAGTTAAATGGACAGTTGGCTGCCAAAAGGCTTTTGACACCCTAAAAAAGGGAATGTGCTCAGCACCTATTCTCAAGGCTCCAGATTACTCCAAGCAGTTCATAGTGCAGACTGATGCATCAGAGCTGGGGATAGGAGCGGTCCTATCCCAGACAAATGATGATGGACAAAAGCAACCTGTTGCTTTCTTAAGCAGAATGCTAATCTCCAGGGAGCAGAGTTGGAGTGCCATTGAGAGGGAGGCCTTTGCTTTGGTTTGGTCGCTGAAGAGGAAGATACGATACCAGTTTGGTACTCACTTCCTAGTTCAAACTGACCACAGACCTCTCAGATGGCTAATGCAGATGAAAGGAGAAAACCCAAAACTTTTGAGGCGGTCCATATCCCTACGCGGAATGAACTTTACAGTGGAATATAGACCTAGGACTGCCCATGCTAATGCAGATGGCATTTCAAGATTCTTCCACTTCAACAATGGGAAAGGTTAGTCTCATCCTCTTTCATTTGGGGGTGGGGGTTGTGTAGGAAAGTGCCCCTTTTTGTATGGTTACCCCCCACTTTTTGCCTGACATCTGATGCAGCCTGACTTGATGTGCCCTGGGTCCCTGCCAATCAGGTTCCCAAGGCCTGTGTTCTTTCCCAAAACTGTATCCTTGTACCCACAATTGGCACACCTCTGGCCACAGGTAAGCCCCTTGTAAAAGGTAACATGGGTACCAAGGGCACTGTGACAAGGAAAGATCTCTAAGGGCTGTGGCACCTATTGTGCCACCCTTAGATTAGAGGCCCTGTACCTTAATACCCACACACTGTCATTGCAGGCTGCATGTTTTGATGCAGAGAAAAGTGAAGATTCAACATGGCACACCTCCCTGTGTGCCATGCCTGCAACCCACTGCCTAGGTAAGTCACTCCTCTAGCAGGGTGCACTAAGCCAAAGGTGAGGGTACAGTGTCTAAGCCCATTCTTAGACATTGTAAGTGTAGTAAAAGCCATAAAGAGCATATGGTCTGGAAGTTGGTCATTACAAAATACACAGCTCCATAATGGCTTTACTAAAAACTGGGAAGTTTGGTGGCAAACTTCTCAGCACATTAAATCCACACTGATGCCAGGGTTGGATTTAATGCAAAATGCACTCAGAGGATCGACCGGCCCGGGGTTGGTTACTGAATTGCTGCCTGCCATTTTCTACCACCAGACAGGTTTCTGGACCCCTGGGTAGAGAGCCTCTGCTCTCTGGGTCCTGAGACAAAACCCATCCTGGGCAGAAATGTCATGCCTCCTCCCCCAGGATGGGCTGGGTCCACAAAAGGGGAAGCTTCAAAGGGTTGCAAAATGTCCCTGCATTTTGTTGCCCACGCCTTTTGCTGCCCCCAGCAACTGACTCCCACCAGTTCTGGCCCCCACTTTGGGCAGGAGAATAGGTGGGAATACCAAGCTACGAAGAGAGGTGTGCCCACCTTTGCCAATCCTACCCCTCAGGTGGGGGAGGCAAGGTGAAGCACACATCTCAGTCCCCTCCATCTTGAGATGGGGTCTCAGCCAATTAGGAAGATGCTCATGCACCCTCCCACTGGAGTGCAGCATAATAGGGGGTGTACTCATCCCAAGGAAGAGACCCATTAGTCCTGACCTGCACACCCCATTAACACCCCTAAATTTAGTATTTAGGGGCAACCCTGAACCTTGCCTTTGTAGATTCAAGGAAGAAAGAAGGACCAAAGAGCCATGCTGACCCAGGAAGAAGAAAGAGACACCAACTGCTTTGTCCCAGCCCTACCAGCCTGTCCCGTCTACTACCTGCCTACAGCAAGAATCCCAGTGAGTCCAGCAGCAAGCAAACTCCGGAGCCCGGAGGACCTGCCCTGCAACCATCTTACAGACTCTGTCTCCTGTGAGCACCAGATTTGCTCAAGCAAAGACTCACCCACAGAATCAGGATTCCGGCAAATGCAATTCTGCACCACTCTGCACCCAACACCCATGGCCCGAGTTCGAGTGGCCCAACACCACAAGGAGGTCTCCCCAGTGATCCTGACCTGGTGGTCCCCAATCTCCCTCAAGCTTCGGGATGAAGCCTGCAGCCTCAACCTGAAGGGTCCCCCTGACCACGACCGAAGCTGGTAAGGAAATACAATGCCAGAAGACACCCCTGCACATGATGCCCCAAGGCTTAGGTGGCCCAACCGACAGTGTCCAGGCATCCCCCAAGAACCCAACTTACCTCTCCAGCCAGTGGTCGCCTACAGGAAATCTTCCTGCCAGAGCCTTCAGCAACTTTGCCGAACCAAAGGTCTCCATTGAGAATCTCAGGGCCCCTGACGTCTCCTTGGCACCCTGCACCTGGCCGCCCCATATCCACTGGTGGTGCAGCTCCTCTGCTGATTGTTGGCCCATGCAGTGCTGATCTTAACCCCAGGAGCTTTGCTCCCACACCAGAGTGGCTTGCTCATAAGCAGTCCCTAACCGAGAGTCCCCTTAGCCCCATTTGCTAACATTGGGCCTCTGCACTCTGCACCTGGCCGCCCCAATGCCGAAACTTGGTGGCCATCTAGACCTTTGGGAACCTTGGTCCTAACCCCGAAAACTCCCACTCGTAAGTCGTGTACTTACCTGAAAAACCGCTAATACTGATGTTTGTATGAAAAAGAAGTAACCCTGTTTTAACTTAGGAATTGTTGTAAGTGACCAATCCTAATGTATGGTATCTTGGCATACCACCTCAACTACTCAAAGTAACTAAAAAGTAATACAAGAGCAATGAAAAGTAATTTCTATGTACTTTCAACTGTTTCTAAAGCATATACAAACCTGTAATGATTGCAAATTCAACCACAACTGCGTTTTCTTGAAAGGTCTTGCATTTGAGAGTATATTTTACTTACCTGTGCCAAGTCCTGCTTGGTTCTAAAATAAAGCCTAATTGGTCTGGATTCTGTGTGCCATCAGTTTTGATTGAGTGAATACAATAAATGCATTCTGTCCATCAATTGTTGTTTTTGCATTTGTCACCCCGAGTGGGACGGGTATGCCCAGACGTGGGTCCCGTGCTCTCCATGCCACTGGAGTCAAGCTATCCTGGCTGATGAGGGGTGAAACCCCAAAACCGGTCCTAGGATGCTTGTTTCCAGTCCAGGGAGGACCTGACCTGGCAGTTCGGGCTGGACTGTTCCCATTAGGCACAGGGTCAAGACTGATTTGCATATGGCTGGGTTCAAACTGGAATGGCATGGTGAGCAAAACAACGATGGATTTAGGCCCAGATCTCTGTACTGGGGTGAATGTATGACATTGTTCTGCATTCTGTCCATCAATTGTTGTTTTTACAATAAATGCTTAACACACCCACAACTGCTCACCCACACTACCACAAAGAGAGCTGTTATTACTTCCCTGATTTAGCCTCTGCTATACCTATGGGGACTCCCTGGACTCTTTGCACATTATACCTTACTTTTGAATTGTATATACAGAGCCAGCTTCCTACAATGGGTCTGAAGTCCTTGAGGACAGTCGGGTCGGTGGATGATTTCTTTATCAGAGGGTTGATCTCAGCGGTAAAGGTGGCGGTTTCGATGGAGCAGTTGATAGTGCGGCAGAGATCGAGGGTGATGGTGGTGGCTGCTCTGTGGAAGATGTGGTGTGGACATGTGACCAAGGGGGCTTTGGAGAGGATGCTCTTCATGGTTTTGAGAGTGTCACCAGTGGTGAGTGGGGTCCAGTTGAGCAGGATCTGTTGGGGGGTGTTGTGGTTGGGTGCATGGTGTCAGGCTTGGTGGGAGGGTCTTAGGTATCAAAGCTGTCATAGGTCTGCCTGATCTTGTGGTGGAAGAAGGTGCTGAGTTTGTCGTAGAGGTCTTGGGAGGGTGGGATGTCAGGTTTAGTCCTTGACGATGGCACAGAGTTCTTTATTGTTGTGTGCGTTGGCATTTATTCTGTCCTGGAGGGACGTTTAGGGGTTTTGAGGAAGAGGTGGTGTGTGGTAATTGCAGCTTTGGAGGTTGTGTGTGTGTCTGGGGTTTTGTTGTTCCTCCATATCTTCTCTAGTTGTCTGCAGGTGCGTATGGACTAGTGAAGTGCAGAGGTGAACCAGCAGGCTATATTGGAGTGTTGCTAGGTGGTCTGTAGATGAGGGTGTCGCAGAGGGTGGTGTTGGGGTTGGTCTAGATCTGAAAGTGGAATTGTTCCATAGTTGTTGTTGGGTCGTCCGAGTGGGTGGTCAGATTGAGGGTGTTTTTGTGGATGATGGCGATGCCGCCACCTGGTCAGATGGCACGGTTCTTACAGGTGATCTTGTAACCAAGTGCTGTTTTAGTTCTATCCTTGTTCAGAAGTGCAAGACTTCTGACCTATGGACTGTTTAAGAGTAGGGAAACCAGAGGTGCACAGAAGGTCTCTGCAATGCTTTCCCTGGGCTCATGGAAAGGAACTGGTAGAGTCTCATGTACTACAGTGCCAGTGAAAGCTGATGTCCCTGGCTGACCTCTAAACTGAGATTGCAGCATTTCCTGTGCATTCTTTCACTCTCTAATTTAAAAGACACTAAACAACCACCACATAACTACTGTATTCCTAGGATAGTCCCTGCTAACATTATAATGCTAACTGACATATAAATGTTTTTTAAAATGCACACATTAGATCCTTTGTATAGCCCAAAAATCTACTTAGAACTAATGACAGGGAACCACTGTCAGAAATGAATTCTAAACATTTATTTTAAAGTTTATAATCCAATACACCTGATGCCTATTTGACATTAACTCTGGATGGTGTTTCAGTTTAACTATCCCAATTCAGGATTAGCCCCTGGCATATAACTGTGTTATATGTACAAACATAGGGGTCAAATGAACCCCTCTCCGTGTCAAGTGAAGTCAATTCCGCATTTTTTACCCATCTATGCATTCTGGGACTTCTAGTTTTGTTTTTACTTACTAGGAGTGGGAATGTGGGATTAGAAATCATTGTTTTCACTGAGCCTTTGAATAGATTGTTGGCTACACAAATGCCAAGTAATAACATTAAAAATACCCAACTGGCTGGAGATGTCGCACACCACATGAATAACACTTTGCAGCTATGCACAACAATCCTTCACTACTTCTCATGCTCCATGAGTCTTGTAAAGTATGGATGAAATGATTGAAATAATCTCAGCCACTGATAATCACTCTGGCCGCATCCCAATCCGTTATTTTGCACAGCAAGCCTTCTTAGTTTGGCCCCAGCTATATGCAAAGGAGCCTTGACTCTGTTCTAATATGTACAGTCCAGCCAGAGCTGCCAAGCCAGAACCTCACTGAACCGGAACACAAGAAACCCAGGAACAGTTTGCCCTCATTATGAGTTCATCAGCCGGTACAGCTTGGTTGCAGTGACACAGTGTGCACAGGACCCACGTATGGGCATACCGGTCCTGCTTAGGACGACACAAAAAGTATACAAAATGGTGATGGATGGAATGCTTGAGGTCCAGTCCCCAGCCAAGCAAAATATTGAACTGTAATGCAAGCAGAAGATCGGGAAATGATACAATAACATAGGAATTTGGTGGGAGGATGGAAGAGTGTCACCACCCAGCAATTTGTTTAGAATCTACTGCATGCCATCAGGGATATTCCCCCAAGAGTCTGCCAATCAGACTCTACCACTCACACTGTGTATTTAGAAGGAGCTCATAATGGAAAGAGTAAAACAGACGTAATAATCTTTAAGGGCCACAAACTACAACTTTTTCAATATCGCTCAGCCATCACCCTGAGAAAGAGGAGATATTTTCAGCAAGTAAATGACTTACTCAAGTAACACCAAATCCTCTACCAGTGCAGCCAGAACTATGTATCCAGATCCTGTAGAAATTACAATGAATTTGGATATGGTTGCTTCTTAAAGTAAAGGAACTTTTGGACATTTTAGGAGGTCTCTGAGAAGAGCATGAGGCAGGTGTCTGCCCATGATTCTTTTTCTCACCAGGCCACCTCAGATTAGACCCAGCCATATGCAAATCAGTCCTGACCCTGCTCCAAAGGGAACAGTCGATCCCGAACTTCCAGGCCAGGTACTCTCTGGATTGGAACACAAGCAACCCAAGACTTGTTTCACCCTAATTGAGGCTCTTCAGTCGGTACAGCTTTGTCCCAGTGGAACAGTGAGCACAGGAGAATGGGCATACCCATGGCCACTTAGGGCATCACATGAAACACACAAAAGGTGATGGAGGTGCTTGCAATACATCTAACCACTGGAAATCATTCAGGGTAGCATTCTAGCCCATCGTTCTTTTGCCCACCATGCCACGTCACCAAATATATCACGAATAAAAGAAGAATTTGTCCAGTGCCTGTAAAAATATTAGGGCTGTAAAAGATAACAAGAGCTCTACAGGTGATGGAAACAGAGACCAGCTGGATGCATCACCCGGAGACATTTATCTTTTGGATAATGTTTGGGCACAATTGGTCAGCTCTATTTTGGTTCTCATGAAACAAGAGTAGCAAGAAAAGGACTCAGAAGACATGTGGATAAGGGGTTGGGCGCATCTAGGTGGGAGTGAGAGTAGTTGGCTTCGGGATGGCATACAACCAAAGTTTCTCTTACTTAATTGATCACTCAAGTTACTGACAGTTAATGTAAAAGGCTTTAGCACCAGGTATGTAGTTCCAAAGTTAGGCATGGCCGAGATGTTATCTTTATATTAGAAACCCACTTACTCTATTCTGACCAGTTTTCTATGCGTCAAAGTCTACCCTAACCAGTAATAATCCTTTGGACCCACAAAGACCACAGGAGTGGAGATTCCTTGCAAAGCACATATGGTAGGCAGAAACCCGAAAGTTAGGAGAAGATGAAAAGAGCTGTATTAGACTTCAACGTACCCTTCATAACATATTTATTAATCTCTATGCACTTAAGACGATCACAAAGATGTTCTACAGAAGGTATAACATGGCTATTTGGAGAATTCAGTGGGGGAATTGATAGTTGGAGATGCTTTTGATTTAGGCTGGGACAGCAAACTAGGCAGGGACACTGAAGAAAGATATGACAGATCTGGACTTGGTGGATGCCTGGAGATACTACCACACTGGTGAGAGAGACCGCTCCTACTGTTCACTTACAATTCATACTTGTGCATAGAGTACCTAGTGACCTTACACTCCCTTGTCCAAGTCTTATCCAACAGTGCATCTCAGCCATCACCATTTCCCACCATGTCCATGTAGGGATGACAAGAAAGGAATGGTCAACACCAGTGGTAACACCCTTGAAACTGAGGGGGAGGGATCCTAAGGGACCCTGTGCCCAGGACAGTCTTAACCAGGGTAATAAGAAACCACTTGGTAAAAGAACAAAATGAAGCAAAACTAGAAGTACAGGCAAATTGAGCAAGGAAGAGGAAGCTAGTGGAAATGAACCTTTCCTCTGAGCTTCAGCCAGAAGAACCTTCAGACAAGCTGAATCTAACTAGGAAAGCCTGACGCCACCCAGCATGGGTTAGCTTAGGGCCAACAGAATTAAAAAGGAAGAGACAGCCTTACTGAAGAGGGGAAGGCGGTACTTCTACATGAAAGGGTACAAATGAGAACACGGGTAGCCACAAAGCTACAGTCCCACAAAGCAAAAACATCTATGTTATGTTATGTTAAAAGGTTTATAAAGCACCTGGTTACTCCCAAGGAGTGTACCCGCGCTAGAGAAACGGCACTAAGATCCAAGTATCTGGCAGTCAAGTTCTGCTGCAAGGGCAAGTCAGTCCTACATTATTTCTCTGAATAGCCAGGTCTTGAGATTTTTCTGCCCTTATTCTATCATTAAGTTAAAATGTGTAGATGGGACTTGGACTGCTAGGAAGAGAAATAAACAGGTGGCTTCTAAAGACGTCTTTTAAAGCCTTTACACTAGAGGTTCAGAAAAGGGGAGGACACTGTAGACAATCTGAGAGGATGTGGATAGACCTATATATCGGAGGAGGTAAAAGAATCCTTACAGAACCCTCTGGTATGGAAAACCCTGAAAACCACAAACCAGGCTGAGGCACTGGAGGCGTTTAAGAGTTTTTTAAATATAAAACATTCTTTCTCAACTAGGCAAAGCAATGGAAGCTCTTTAAAACTTGCACAGAAGCCACAGGCATGCCTCCTACAATGTGAAAGGAGGAGCACTCATTCAGAAGCAGAGAAGAGACAGAGTGAATATGCCTGTTACAGGTCCCAACCTGTTTACATAATGATGTGAAGATCTTTGCAAACAGGCCTTAGAAAGTCATGCTTCGTTTAGTTTATGCTGATCAGGTGGGCTTCATCAAGCACAGACAAGATATGTCCATGAGTGGCGCCTTACTCACCTGGTAGAGGAGGGTACAGACAGAAGTTCCTAGCCATTCTGAGAAAGGATTTGACCAGGTCGGTTGGAACTCCCTACAGGCCAGCCTAAACATTCTAGGGTTTGGTGGCCCTCTCGCCACTTTATTTTGATCTTGCACGGGAGCCTCTAGCAGCAGCAGTAATCACGGCTTGGAAAGACTTCAAGGGAATGCAGAACAAAAGATCGTCCTCTTTGCTATCAGGTCCTACTGGCCATGACTAACTCTAGGGACTCCCTCCCTGATTTGACCTCAGGCGCAATTGACCATCCCCATTTAGTGGGTAAGATCATCCAATTTGTTCCTAGGATGACCCGAGACACTGACGTCCACTATGTATATTAATCAAGTTTTCAATGTTCTCCAAATGAAGATATTTTCCAGAGCTCTTTACCACTTTCAATCTCTCTCAATCAGCATTCTTTCCAGCAAAATAAAAGCTAAGCAGACCAGTTTGCTAAATTTGTAGGGAGTTTTTGGGGGGCTTGGGGAGACTACACACCATACCTGGCATGTTTGAAACTGCTTCATTTCTATAGGGTGACGCAACTCCACTTCTTAGCAGAGTGGGTGGTTAAAGAAAATGAAAAGAAGTAGCTCTTTATGGAACAGGCAGTGGTTGGTGGCAGTAATCCCGGCAGGCCAACTCAACCTTTTATCCTTCTGAGGTCAATAAAATGAGTACCATTGGGTTCGGTAACAATAAACATCTGTGATTCTGCACCAAGATAACCTTCTAGGTGAAGGTGCACTTTAAAAAAACATGTTAGGCTATGTTGGCCAATCCTTATGCTACCTGGCCTGGCTTGAAATGATGCACTGATAACACATTGCATACCTGGCTACTTCAGTGTTGGACCAAGTGGCAGTGATGGGGAGCTTCACTTCCTTCCCACTATCAAATACTCCTATTCATAACAACCCTAAATGTCCCCTTGTCCTGAAGGGGAGACTTTTGTGACATAGAGGAATGAAGAAGCTTATCAGACCTATTTTACTATGAGCAGGGTATTGCCTACACCCAATCCAAAACAGACTGACCCACCTGAATGAAGCAGCCTTCAGTCTTGCCAGTTAAAATACTGGGCCCTACAACCCCACCAGCTAAATGCAAGGGAGGCCGCCAGACCACTGACACTCTTGAAAAAATTATTTGAACCCACTGCGGCTTTAACAGCTTGATCTCCAATACTTACAAGGTTCTCCAGCTCAGCACGCGTGACCAGAGATGGTCCTAGCAGCAGAGATGGAGATGGTAAGTGAACCTGAGGAGACAGAGCTGTGATGATACAAAAGCACTCTGCAAAGGGAATCAATTTATAAAATGATGTACCAATGGTACATGATGCCAGAGTGCCTGCACTACAACTATCTGTCCATTCCAGACTGATTGGAGTGATGTAGGGGAGAAGCGGCACTGATAGTGGCTAGGCATGGTGGTCCAGTCTTGGATGTGTTGGGCATTGTGAAGGAACCCTTGGTGACCCCATACTGGCGGTTTAATGCACTGTTTTGGAAGAAGAGAGAACATCTCCCAGTCACCTTTTGGTTTGTAAAATTATAGCAAGTCCTAGCAATGCAGCTGTTAACTCTCAATGAAGCCCAAAAGAGAGAGCAAATTCCCATAGAGGCTGATGACACTGGCACAATACCTCGAGACTGGAACACTTGCCCATCTCCTTCACCACACCCAAGAGCCTCTGCGTCACCTACCTCAGAGAGCTGCCACTCACTCATGAATCCAACACGGACCTACTCATTCTGACACGCTGGAGCACGAAGCACCATTTATATTCACTTCTTTGGATTGTGGGCTACACCCAGCCATCCATTGCACTCCTCACACCGTTCCCAAAAGCACTAGTGCCATGGCACTCTGCAGCTTTGTCAAAAGTTTCAAGTTGTTACTACTGAGGAGACAGGGGTGCCTGGCCCTCCTCCTTGATAGTCTGTAGTTCGTCATGGTTGCTTCATGATGTAGGTTTGTGTACCAGTGGTCTCATGTGTAATGTATTGTCTTGAAAATGAAAAATAATTACAAATAAAAGTTCTGTTCATTCTACTAGCCATTTTCTTTAATAGATGCTAATAATACAATTCTGGCCAAAATGTTATTCCCAGTAGACTGATACTACTGCTGCCTTTTAATGTACTGCCGGAGCATTCTGGGTCTACCTGTTTTGACCTACATGTAAGCTTGTGGGTCTGCTCCATCACACAGATCCCACTCTCTTGCCTCCTGAGCTTTTACGTCTATAATTACCTACATCAAGACGTTTTATTGTCACAACGTGGGGTAGGGATTTTTGTTCGAGATGACCTGGGTCTTGCTCTCCTTGTCCTTGCCAGAGATTACAGATTACAGGTGGTACAAGAACAGGTGCCTATTGCTGCACCTGCTCTATGTCACTGATTGTACCACTTGAATGATGCACAAGTTTCATGTGCACAGAGAGGTGTACATCACAGGGCTCCCACTGGTTATCTCATTGCATGTGGGTTATACAACTGCAGAATGACCATCTATCCACAATCACAAAAGAAATAGTTAAATGAGGCTCCTCACCTGAGGAAATCTTAGCCTTGTGCTTAGCAGACTGGTAAATCGGTGGCATTACACATGCACATGATATGCAGGATTGCTGTTCTTACTGAAATATCCTGAATTCTTCTTCCTACCTACAACTTTCTTTGATAAGCAGAATCTTCAGCTTTTATAGCGGTTTTGAGCTAATAGGCTGGGATTAGTTGGACGTTTTTAATTCAACCACCAGAAATGGGTGATTTGGCTGTGCTTGACGTCTGTCTGTACTATGTAGCTTTCAATGCACAGTTTGATACTTTTACCCCAATGCATCGTGTAAACACATAAGCGACAGACTTGGGAGACTCTCCCCAATGGCCCTTGGTCACTAGAAGCTAACTCAAATATCTTCAGTAAAACAAACCTTTACGAGAATTCTTTATCCTATCGTCAGCATATAAATACTCCAATTATGCTCAGTACACAAATCCAACCAGGAGACAAGCTCATCTGCAAAAAAATAACTTCTAGGGCAAGGTTATTCAATACCCCCATCTTTCATATGATAGGTTCTAGATCTAAGAAAGGGTAGATCTTGTTGCTTATGTATCGGAACAATAAAATCATTAGGACATGTTGTTTGCCTTCATCAATGTTTACTTGACAATTGGACAGAGTTGCTACGTCCAGTCTTCAGGGAGTCTGGGGGTAGATCAGTTCATGACGCCCCTGCATGTTGTCTCAGTGGTAATTCCAATAAAGTGGTTAGCCTCACAATTTATTTTTTCAAGTCAACATTAGCTCGAATTGACAAAGTTAAAAACAATGAATGTCTAAAAGGCATTAATGTAACTTTCTATGGCTGTTCAGAAGTTCAATATGATTTTTACCTTCTGATATCGGCTGTGCCTAACAACATTTATTTGTATGTGTATCAGGCCAGCCAGTGTGGGTATTTATTGTTCATATTATAAATGACAACAAAATGTAGTTCCAACAAAAATAATAAATCACAATTGAGAGAAGATTACTTGAGGCTGCTGAACTTGGTAATAAACACCATCAAATCTGCATGTTGTGCTTCATGCAACCTAGGATAGCTGATCTATAAGTCATGTATCCTTAAGAAAGTGTGGGCAAGAAACACCCACAAAAAGAAGACAGACCCCCACATCAGCACCAGAGCTGCTGCTGTAGAGTGGAGAAAATCGTGGAGATTGGGGGAGTAGTCAGAACACATATCTGATCAGAAGCTGGGATTACCAAATCAAGAGATTTTTATGAAACTGGAAATGCAACCCCTGTCGAGAACCCCAGAAGACCAAATGAGCTACTGGGAGGACAGCGTTTGAACTATAAGATGCGAAGACATGACACACGACAGAACTGGAACTTGGATGAACCACCGATAGACAAAACAAATAGTTCTCATGGTGACACTGATTTACAGAGCAATTACTAATAGCATGCCACCCTCTAAAGAACTTGCAAGACACAGATGTTTCAGGCACTTAAACTGTTGTGTTTCATATAGGTGCCCGATATAGGCTCAGGTAGCAACAAGACATTTCACCTATATTTCCCTTACATTTCACGACATAATTGTTCTCAGTACTGACCTTTTACCTAGTTACGGTAATGCGTAAATGGCATGGGGTTTTCTCTGAAAACTAGCCTCATTCGTTATGCATAAGGATTCTTGGAATCACAGCAGGACTACCATCTCCTGCACAATAACTATGTATAAGGGTCATTCCTTCCATCATCCTAGTCTGACATGACACAGCAAGGTATATCCCCTGGGGGTACCACATTGGGTATATAAACATCATATCCTTGCTGAGGCAGGAGAGGAGAAAAGAACTTCCATGCTGACACACTGACGCGAGACGCTGAGGTTCCTGCATGCAGACACTCCAGCACGCAGTGGTCTGACATCCCTCGCGGGGTATCCTTCTCGACACCAAGCCGGGGTCCCACAGTCTCTCACTTCAGGTAATGGGGTTGGCTTTATCCTAGAGGGATTCTTGGCTCTACACCTACATACATGCTAGGTTCCCTTAGGTACATCTAGTTAGGGTCACATCGTAGGAGTACGCATTTATTACGGTCATGTATTTTATATACTTGCCTGTACGCATTATTTTAGCACTATGGTAGGAATCTACCATCCTTTTACTTTGTTGCTGCTTACAATCATTTATATCTTTTTCTGTCTTATGGTTGTTTCAGCACACCTATTTTACATTAGAATGACACTGGTTAAATAAATGCTTATTGAAAAACGTCCTCACCGTTTATTCTGTGTATTCCTCTGAGACAACGTGAGCACGAGTGACTGAATGAAAAGTATCACACTGTTTCCACAATCCCTGATGGGACAGAGTTGTCATGTTCGATAGTTGCCAATAACTATTCTCTCCTTGGTAAGAGGGGTTTCTAGTGGCACTGTGAGCTAGCTGGTATACAGGCAAACATACTCTGTGGGGGTGCCTGTAATAAGTCAGGACACCAATCCCACAGTCTATGTTGTCTAAATGTGCAGATCCTATATAGGTTTATAGGAACTACACGACATGGCACCCAACGTTGGATTGGTACTTATTTAATGGTCAAATCTGAGTAGTTCAGTTGTGCTATTCTCAGAGACCCCTACTCACATTTACCCAGAGACGTCTGGAGTGGGAAGGGAACTATCCGCCACAGCTGAGTAGGCATATCCTATATGTTGGCTGTAGGTTTAGCAAGCTTTAAGGACAAACAGTTCTCTGTTGTGCATAAAACCTTATCTCAGTTTCCTTGAAACTTTTTCCTCTTTCAAAATAATGGCTGACGAAGAAGCCAAAGATAGGGAGGAAGAACAGGAAATGTCAGAACTGCCCTTACTTTAAAACTAGCAGAATACAGAGTCACAGCTAGGGATGGGACAGTAACTTTCGTCATTGAGGCACACAAATCATATAGAACAGAGGTATTCTATTCATGGGTTAAATTCCCACAAGCAGATGCACACACAAATACATTTCATTCTTACACTGAAGATGAAACACCAGATGTATACTGTCCGTATAAGGACATTGAAGTTCCGCTCACCTACCAGGAGCATATAAACTGGTTTAAAGGTGCCCTCCCAAACACAAAAGACAAAGTAAGATTCGGTCCGCTTGGAAGAGACGGAGCCACTTGGCTAGTCCTAGTGGCTTACACACCGCATCCGGACATCGACTCAATGCCAGTAGCAGACTTACGTCCACTTCATAAAGTCATAATAAAGCTATACAGAAACTTAACACAATTCATGATGAGAACACTCACACTTCAGCTAACAAGGGCTACACAGGCAGGACCAATTCAAGGATCTGCAACTAAAATTACTCCACAAACTCTACACACAGTTATGGGTAAAATGCTCACTGGACGTGAGCAAACGCCATTCTGGATAGCGCAGAAAATGACACAGTTAGAGGCAGTATTTCCACACACAAGCCCTCAAGAAAAACACAGGATGCTAACAATCTGTTTGCCAATGGGGATATCTCCCCAGATAGAGGATTATACCTGTTGGGGTACAGTTTTCGCTGCCATATATACCAGAACTCATGGTATCCCTTCAATAGCAGTAATACCAGAAGTATTAAGACAAATACAGAATGAGTATGGAGGAGAACCTGCTCTGAACTTAGGGATGAAATTGTTAGGAAATGTTGCCCAGGTGTCAACTATTATATTAGCAAATATAATGGGGGAGGCAGCAGCAGTGGCAATACGCCAACGCCTGAGGGATTTCACTCCTTTACAACAGGAACATGAATTACCTAAAATTATCAAAGACACCTATGTCGAATTAGGTAGAGATAATTTGGGAGCTAGAGCAACAAAACCTCAACTGACGGGTGGTCCTGAAAAGGATAACACCAAGCAAACACCTGATTCTTCCAAGAAGAAATGGGAAAATAACAATAAAAAACAAAAGAATAGACAAAATAGATCTCAATTCAGGAGTGGGTTTCCTCAACAGGAGCCCTCCGAAAGGAGGTACCATCTTAGGAATAGAGATAACTTTAAAAAACCTGACAGGTATCACCAAGAAACTCCGAGAGGGAAGGACAGACGGAACACAGACAAGAAGAGCATACAAAGTCCAGAGACATACAACGCGCTTCAGACTACACTTCCAAAAAAGAAGAGAAACCAAAATCAAAACCCCAATTTAAAAAGAAGAAAGTAGCAGGTTTTAAAGTTAGACATGCCCAAAATTCTGAGGACTCAACTTCTGAACGGGGAATGGGCTCTGACAATGCTAGACAGTGCAGCAGAAGTAACAATAGCTCACCAGAACCAGATGGAATTTCTGGTGACAGCAGAGTTGAATGAACATCCGAGCTGTGCTCTTGCTGTTGAGATAATTAGCCACATCCTCTTTGTATGCCCCAGATATAGTCATTTGAGATCCAGGTGGATAGCCCCTGTTTGTAGAAGGTTTGGAACCCGTTGGCACAAAAAAGCCCTGCGCATTTTAAAGTCAGACTCAAGTACTCTAATTGTATGCGCAGTTGCTAAATTCCTGGGCAAAATGTGGATTTGCAGGAGGCACACAATGATCATGTAGCAGATATAACTCCCTTAGTACTCTTTTTAAGAATGGTTTTATATTCGCAGTCACTTATGTTCAGATGAGAGCCATTTTTAGATCTGTATCCACATGGCGGGTCATGCTATCCAATATCGACTGCAAAGACCTTTGCTGACATAGTTCTTATTGGTTTTCTGTCTTTTTAAACTGTTTTAATATCTTTTATTAATTTTATTCAAGTTGGCAACTGACAAATCAACTGTTTTAGCCACCTTCATGCTTTCATCGCCTCATTTACACCCTAGGTATTAGTACTTTGAGCGGCCCATACACCATCACATAAGTTTATCATTCAAGTTAGACCTTAATTTTTCTTTTTTTCCTGATATTGATTTTAACTAGTGAGGTAGAAATTATATGCACTGTATGCACTTGCACTTTTTGTTTTTATTCCTTCATGCCTCTGCTACTTATTTATAATGTCTGATTTTCTTTATCATGCAGTAACTGACCATTCCATCTAGATACTACGGCCCTGTGGGGGCTGCTGCACTGCCATTTATAAATAATATCTGTTTTACCTTTGTAAAATTGTTATAGTTATCTTGCTTGTTTTATTCTGTTTATATGATCTGTATGCTCTTGGCACTTTTATGGTCGTAACGGCCGAAATAAAGTTACTGATTGATTGAATGAACATATCATGGTGGAGACACCTGATACTAGGGTGAGTATCCCACATAGGTTACATGAGATAACACTCCAAATGGAGGGAGACAAACCCAGAAAAAATAAAGGTCTCTTTTGGGAGAACCTGACTTATGGATATGACATCCTTTTGGCTGAAAAAGATTGGCCACCTCAAATTGTTATGGATCGCCCAAAAAAGAAACGGTAATTTTACCGGCCTTTTCCGACCTCACTCCTATATACTTAAAACATACATACGCACAGGAGGGGGCAGTAGCCCTCGCTCCAGCATTATATCGCAATAACTGCCTGGATCCTAAAAGTCAGGGATATGGTCAGAGAAAAGATTGAAGACAAAAAGGAATTTAGACCATCATACAGAAAGCCTGTCCCTGTCTTGGCTATCGAAGGAACAAGAACAGTACTTCCTCTGCCTCTTGCCAGCAAAAAAGAAAAGAGATTCGTCTCCATTGATCTGATCAAACCACACTATGTGGCCGATACTGAATAGTAGGCCTCGTGGACTCCTGGTTAGCCACCGCTCTCCTTTCGCTACCATACAGGAAGTTCAGATAGAAAGACTCATAACATTTGAAGAGTCCCCAATACAAACTAATGAATTTTCCAACAATGAAATGGAACTCGTTCCTGTTGAAACAGAACATCATAACACACATGAAAGACAAGTATCAATTCGGCCTACCACCGATATCTATATCAATATGCCTCTACAAGAGACTTCTGCAAGTTCAACAAAACCTGCTGAGCTACCGAATATAGATCGGACTGCATCTGGCTACTTCATTGACTTTAATAACTTCTCTCTTGATCCCAGTGAACCGGAATCAATGCCAGCTAAAGTTTCCCCTAAAAAACAACTTCATGATTTCTACTTTTTTCTAAAGAAGTCTTGCCTAGTTTCACCATGGCTACAGCTCTGGATAATAACTGGAATATTGTTTTTCTATTCTGGATTGGCCTAGTGACTGTCTTTTGCTTACTCATGAATGGAAACTATCTCCCAGAATGCTCTGCAGTTTCAAATGTGAACTTGGTCTTGAAACCTCATACATCTTCTCATTGTGAACAAAGAGACCTGTCCTATGTGAACATTACAGCAGTTCCAATTCCTGATGGTATAGTTTGGGACAAGGTTGATTATGATGTATTTGGTCCTACAGAGCTTTTGAAAATACCTCATATATTCAACATTTCTTTAAATGATATCTTTACCTCCTGTACATTTTCTGATGATTGGGATTTTGAAACTGTAAATAACATGTTGTCTGATTTAGAACAATCCGCTGCATTTTCAAGCATTGAAATCTTAGAGGACAGAACTGATTTCAACAGTATGTACTGTTACCAACATTATGGTCATCACTTTTTACATAAATCCAGTATCCCACGTAATGTTTTTACGTACCACCAATGGGAACATTGCCCAACACCACCAAAAGGTAGAACGAGAACATATGCACAGAAATGTTCCTATTTTTCAGGGTTTAACACTTCTGACCCGACTTCATATTACTATAAGGTTGCACCAACAACTGCACAGAAAAATATGCTAACATACACCAAACAAATATACTCTGCATCCTTCATTTCCCAACTGTCTGAACAGGGTTTCGACTTGTGGAAGGACACTATAGACATAGAATCGGTCTGGGGTTCAAAGGAATGGCAGGTTCAGGGAACAGAGGCACTATTTCACGCTTGCCACATCCCACAGCAAATCATCTTTTTGAATGACACAGTGCAACAAACCTCCTGTCTTGGAAAAGCCAAGAACAAGGATTTGAACACACCTCAGATTCCCTCACTTACACACTTTGAGGGGTGGCAGAACTTTACACATGGTGGTGATACAGTTGATGACATCGTACATACAGTTTCACACAATTCATCAGAACCCGAATGGAAGGGATGGTTAGTTTGGCCCAAAAAAAAAATAAAAGGGAGAGGGAGGAAAAAAAGGGGTACATCCTTATCCCCAAATAATTAATCAATCAACTCAAGGGACGGACCCACAAGGGGAATCCAAAACACTGTGGCACAGTGCTGAGAGGGATGAAACAAGAAAACAAATATGTTTTTAAAAAGAACCCTCACCCACCAACCTAATTGGTGACATGCTTCATCATTGGGTTCCCACCTGGGCTGCCGAATGCAACCCAGGTGTGCTATGATGCCTGATTACAGCAGAGCGGGTGGTTTTGGTGACAGGGGTGAATTTGAAGTGCAGATTAAAAATGCCTCTAGGATCCTCCTTCCAGGTAGAGCAACTTTATACCTGCGGTCCTAGGACAAGGTTAAAAAGTAAGAAGGTGGATACTGTAAAGTCTAGATTGGTTTTTTATATCCAAACAGTGGTGGTCTACATGTTTCAACCTAAACAAATGATTCAAAACAGCTTTCTTCAGGACCATACGGTGCAGTGTGGGCAAATTGAGTGGCCACGTGAAATATCAGCACACACACTAAGGTGTGCTGTGAGTGCGAGGGTGTCGACGTACTTACGGTTCCCACTGTGGGATTATAACACCTCAAGGTCCTTTTGTATTTGACTGGATGGTTTTGGCATTAAAAGATAACTTTCATTTCATTATAAACAGTGTATAAGAAACGTTTTTGACATGGCTTTCGGGGAATAATAAAAAATCCCTTAGATCCACCTTTTACGGTTTGCCTTCACTATAATGTTGTATCTGCATGCCATTCCGTTTGTTCGCTTGCACAAATTGTGTGCTTATTACCTATGCATGCCTCAGAGCTCCCCCGCTTTAGGCGGGTTTGGAGGCTCTCCATTTTGCCTTCACTGAGAGGCAGATTCATTACATGCGACTCACTGTCTTATTGTTTAATCTGCACACAGTGTGTACGCATGCTCTTTCGTGAGTCATCTTTTTTTGGGAATCAAGTTGACTTATTCACTGGTCAACCTATCCACTTGGCTGTGAGAAATTTTGGTACCTTTGCATCTCACGACTGAGGTAGATGCATCTTGGTTACCATTTACCACTTTTTATGCTCATATTTGAATGTTTTCATGTTCTGCTTTATTGTTACAGATCGCATACCTGTAGGTGGGGACCGTAAGTATGGCAAAACCCCCACACACACAACACACCTTAGTTTGTGTGCTGATATTTCACGTAGCCACTCAATTCGGCCACACTGCACCATATGGTCCTGAAGAAAGCCTTTTTGAATCACTTGTTTATGCTGAAACATGTAGACCAACCACTGTTTATATATGAAAGACCAATCTAGTCTTTACAGTATCCACCTTCTTACTTTTCAACTTTGTCCTAGGACCTCTACCTGGACGGAGGATCCTAGAGGCATTTTTAATCTGCACTTCAAACTCACCCCTGTCACCAAAACCACCCGCTCTGCTGTAATAAGGCTTTGTAGCACACCTGGGTTGCATTCAGCAGCCCAGGTGGGAATCCAATGATAAAGCATGCCACCAACTACGTTGGTGGGTGAGGGTTCTTTTTAAAAACATATTTGTTTTCTTGTTTCACCCCTCTCAGCACAGTGCACAGTGTTTTGGATTACCCTCATGGGTCTGTCCCTTAGTTTGGCCCACAGACACAAATAGATGGCAGTTAAGATTCAAGGGTGCCACTGAAGGGTTTAGTTTCCATAGGCCAGACCCACGCTATGTACAAAGATAACATCTGGGGGTGGTGACATCATACAGTGTTGGGAAGTTATGCCTCGATTGGCTAAAAACCTCGACACTGTCCCAGGTAAAATAGCACTTATCCTTACTCTCAGATGAGGTGGATCTAAGGGATTTTTTATTATTCCCCGAAAGCCATGTCAGAAACATTTCTTATTCGCTGTTTATAATGAAATCTGGAAAATTTCTCAACAATAAGCCGCGGAGAGACTCTGTGAAATAGATAGAATTAACCTAGAAAAGGCGTTATTTGTAGTTGACAATGGTATGACTATATTGACATCCAGGATTTATTCACTGGGCAGCATTGTATCTTCTGCTATAGATATACTAGAACAGGATTTGTCCATACTACAGCACGGACAATATCAGCTACGTTCTATTATGTTATTAAGCTGGACGTTGCAATCATTGCGCGCTGGTTGTGTGCCTTGGTGATTTATCAACAGTACGTCCCTATTCTCTGCATACAATCTAACTAAGAAGCAGATAACAATGGCACAAAGGGGAGCAAAATATACAATGGTGCGTATTGAAAAACTGGACCAATTACCTTTTACTGTGGCAGAATCACCATCCACAGAATGGTTAATCCATGGCCATATAACATTACCTGTCACAACTTTCCAGTTTCAGTATTGCCTAGAAAAACAACAGGCAGGCAGATATGAAGTGATGGGTAAGGAATTCATCAAGGAATCTTGGAAATTACAGTATAGATTTAGATGCAGGAGTGGGGACATGGAAGTGTTTCTAAGCGGTACAAACTGCGAGAACTCTTTAAGTGGATCTCTCATGTGCCAGGATATCATGCTTCACGGGGCCTCTAATGGTTCAGTTGCAAACTTATCCTATCATTTGAAAGGGTCCCCGGCTGCCGTGAATAATCCAGTGTTCAGGTTGCTTTCAATTGGGAGTTACTTGATGCTGAATGATCAAGGTTGTTGTGGGATGCTCCGGGTATCGCATATCTTGTCACTGTAGGCTCCAGGGTTACTTGCTGTATGCAAGTATTGTTTCCACCGACCCACACAGTCAGGGAGGCACCATTATGGCCTTCACTGAATGTTTCCTTTATACGGTTTGATACTCTGAGCAGAGTGAAAGACATACTTTTACAGAAAACCGTGCCCTTAACCTCAGCCAGAGAGACCTTTGATCTTCAGGTTGCAAGGACCTTAGCTGAGATACTGGCACTAGTACGAACAAACTGCCCTTTCCATTTCACAGAAATGGTAAAATGTATATTTAACATGTCTGATACGAAGGGTATAGTACACCTATTTAAGACCATAGCACCTTTCAGACAGTCTTCGGAGTGATTCCAAACTTCATACACTCCGTATTCTGAATCATTTGTGAAGAACTTCCGCTGATCCTGTTTCTTATAGCAGAATCCTGATTGTAATTTTTCTGCTACACTATGGAAATCCAAGTCACCAAGGAGATCGAAAAAACGCTTCTGGAGAGCAAATACCGTGATCGCATGGTACTCCATCTGGGCACACCTCGCCTTCGGGAACTGAGCGAGTCTTGGTGCCTATCATTTCGACCAGTCTGGATTGACTGTGTTCTGCCTGTCCTCCGCTGCCTATTCTGTGGACAAGAATGCATGTTGGATCTATGTCTAACACTTCCATCGGTTGCGCCACCAGACGTGGATGCATTACTGGACCCGTTAAAGGCCCATGTACAGCTGTGTCCTCAGCGTATTTCCATGTTGATGTCGGCATTCTTGGAGCCACCACGGGTACAAGTAGTACCAATTAGTAGAGACTTAAAAGTACATTTAATATGCTAATTAGGGGTAGGCCAGTTTTAACATGATTGCAGTGGAAAAGTGCACAGAGTCCTAAAGCCAATAAAAACAGGTTCAGCACAGAAGGCACAAATCTGTTGGGGGGCAGGGGGTAGGAGCTGACCTTGCAAAAAGGGCCAGGTTCAACAGAGAGGATGAAAACATGTACTATGTCAAGGAATGCTAGGTTCAAATATATTCAATTTAACCACCTTCACCAAACATATCTGAACCCTAAAATATTACATGACAGATACCCTGAGATTCAGACATGTTCTAGATGCAGAGAGTGGGAAGCCTCATCCATTCACAAAGTATGGACGAAAGTGTTTCCATGTTAATGGACTTAGCAGGCAGGCAAAATGGGAATAATCTAGCAACATGCCTCCTGGGAACCATGGCAAGGCTGAGAAAGGCTAACATTGAATGTTAATTTACAAACCTAGCACTGCTTTTAGTGAAATGCTGGCGATCAAGGAACTGGAGATTCTCTACAGCCCCTATGGTAACAAAATGGAAAACAGAAACAGAAATGTGGGTGGAGGCAGAGGTTAACACAATTTGAAATGTAGGCAGCAGGGAACCACAGACAGCATAAGCACGGGCAGTTCCGCTGATACAATTCCCAACAGATGAGCACCTACCACTGCACATTACAGGAATAGGGAACAAATTAAAAGAAACTGCACACAAGAACAATAAAGGGTACACATGAAATAAACACAGGGAACAAGATGAGGGGGTTAAGGACTAAAGCACAAGGAGGCAGCAACAATAGGGAACTGAGGACGATGTACAGTATTAATGACTTTCTTTCTGTGAAGAGGACAAACATAAGATCAGAACATTAGGAGCTGGACGAGTGCATTACTCTCCAGACAAAACACAATGTATCTGTAATGGAAGTGTAACTAATGATGGTTAAAAATGTTATTAAAAATAAATACAATTCCAGTATTCTCCTCTTTCATTGACAGCAGACAACCCCAGCTTTAAACTCAGATTACAAACTGGTGCCAGATTCTTAATACTCTGAAAATGGGTGTGCTATGGGCTCTTTTTCAGGAGCAGTAGTCTCTATTAATGGAAGTATTTAAAGACAATAATGGCGACACCTTCTGGGCATCATCCCTATACTTCAGAGCCTCATTGGCTGCAGTATTCTACCCCTCCTTTCCCGCTCTCCCACAAGAGTATGATGCTGCAATCAAAACTGTTGTGATTCAGTTGCAGCAGTGTACAACTAACTTACACACTGAGGGTAAAATGACATGCATGTGTAAGTTTACTCTTTTTCTGTATTCACAAGTTAATAGTAAGTTTACGACTGCAGACACCTCACAATCGGGGCAGAGAACTCCATACTTAAAAAGATAGGACAGGCCTATCTTTTTATGCGCAGAGTTCTCTGCCCAGACTGCGGAATCTCCGCAGTTGTAAACTTACTAATAAATTACAATTTTGTGAATATCAAAAAAGAGTAAACTTACACAAACGTGTAAGTTTATCTTTGTGAATCAGTCCCACTGTGATCTGTTTACAATCACTGAATCTGAATACTGCCTTGCTCATAGAACAAATACAGAACACAAGATTGTCATCTCCCTCTCCAATCATGCCAAGTCTCCAAACATTGTTTGCAGTTGCTACCCAATCATGAATACTGGAAAAAATACAAATACGCTCAATACAAGTAAAATCAAATGTTTTAGATTCTTTGTTCAGACTTATGGAATCACAAATATATGCTTATCTTCCATTTTGGGGTTATTATTTGCCAGTTTCTAGAGCTCTGCAATGCAAAGCAGGGGACAACCAAGTTCTTCCAACACCCACGCCCTTTCAGACAAGTTATGAACCCAAGCTCACCATTGCATTGTGGAGTCATTTGAAATAGGAACACTTGGCCCCTGCAGTTTAGAGATGCACATTGGTTTCCTAACTACAAACATATATAGATTGTTTCCAATACCTTATAGTAAGCTATACAAAACAATGACTTTAGAAAACATTTTGGGAAAGGAAAATATCGTGGGAAAAAATATTGTGTCAAGAATATAGAGGACAAACATATGGTGAAGGTAAGTTTCTATAGGTAAGCAACGTTGTTCTATATATAACTCCACATTTGTACCTTGACACTATATATATCTTCAAGGTACGTAGATGTGGAGTTAAGAATAGTAAATCTATACTTACCTGTGTGCGCTTACTTTCTCGATATTTTTGTCTTCAATATTTTCACCACAATATTCTGTCCACATGATTTGCTTGTTTCTGATATTCTGTCAGTGATCCCAAAAAAAAGATCAGATGTCATAGAGGACTCCGATATAAAAAGGTCAATGAGATACCCGAGAAAGAAATTAATGAAGTGTAAAGAATTAAAAACAAGGCTACTCTTTATATGCCTTTGTAAAGATAATAATACATAAGAGCCATGGTTTAATCGCTACACTAGCCCCTAGTGGGAGGAAAGATAACACAGAAAATGTTATTTACCAATGCACAAAGCATTGAAAGCAAGTTGCTTAGCTGTATAGAGAAACTGCTTACTTTGCATCCCTACCAAACATCTAAGGTGGCTCAAGTGCCCCGATTAAATAGACAAAACACAGAGGCTGATCACTCGGGTTACAATGCACTGCGTTATGGGACTCCTTTTACCCATATCCAAGATTGCAACTATTTTGCCTGCTGTTCAGAACTAGAAGATTCTTAAAATGTTATTAAAATAATTATAACTTGCATGATGCTAAAGTATATTTTGATTTGATGGAGAACTTTACGATAACGTATTGAGATAATGACTTAAATGCAGTTGTGGCAGAAGTTAGCGTTCATCAATAAATCACCATTTTCAGTTCCAGTCATTTAACAAAGTACTGACCATAGCTAAATGTTAAAATGACAACTTTAAAATCAATCTGTACACCTGAGTTTGGAGCTCTGCCAGAAAAATATTTGAAACTGACACGTCTTTACTTTTATAATACCACATTTCTTTACTGCCTCTGTAGTATCAGATGGTGCTACATTCAGACGAACCAAAACAATATGCCCCACTGTATGTGATGATGATATTTCTTGTTCCACAGCTCCAGTTGTTGAAGATATTTGGCCTATGCCTGGATTTTACATGTCTTTCATTCCATCGTAAAACACCCAGTAGTTATCATTAACCAGGCAGTGAAAGCAAACAAAGTGTGCAGCAGCATGGTACATGATGGCTACTGGTTTATACCTAGTTCAGGTAAAAGCAGACTTGATATACGTTTTTAACAAATTTGTTTTTACATATGTATAGTTTTCAAGACAATGTATACTATGAAAGCTGTACCAAATATACAAATTTCTAAACAATGGACAACCAGAGGAACGGAATAAGGCAAAAAACTAAATTTGATCTATGTTGTGCCTGGAACTCAAAGCTTGTACGTGTACATTTTTTACAAGCAACAAAACACACCATTATCTCTGAAGCCACTATATCAGTGACCAGATAAAAATAATTTTCCCTTGAAAAAAAAAATTGGGCAATTAAGTTAGGGTGGTGGATTAAAAAATTTAACATAGCCAACTAATGTAGAGTGCTGTATTCATGGGTTTTCAAAGAGGAAGGAAAGGTAAATAATCACAATATCTAATCCTGTGGCGGTGTTTGGACAAAATAAATGTTATCAAAATATTGTGATACAAAAATATCATGTCAAGAATATCGGGATGTCAAAAATATTGTCGACAGGAATATTATAGCTAAGAATATCATTTAAGTGATGATTTTAATATTGTTGTAAAAATATCGATTTAGAAAATATTGTATGTATTATCGTTTGTAAGTGTTATTCTGTATGTAATTTATTGTAGTGTGATTGATAATATACATTTAGGGGCAGATTTACAAGTCCCTTGCGCCACTTTTGCGTCACTTTTAACATGGGAAAAGTGACGCAAAAGTGGCATAAGGAACTTGTAAATCTGCCCTTAGTATTTATTTTATAGTATGCTTTTATCTATTATTTTTAAATATTCTTCACCATTGTTGTTTATGAAGAGTTTGCTGTACATTATTTTCTGTTTGTTTGCTAAGTTTAGGTGCAATTTGCGTTACAGATTGCTCCATTTGTAGTTGTTGGCAGCTTTGCTCTTTTAGTAATGCTTCTATAAAAGTATAGAGTATAGGTTGAGTTATGCCTAGTGTGGACTAGTGTGGAATGCAAGGCAGTGTGCAGTTGCTTGAGTTCAAAATCCCTTACATAACTGAAGACAAGAGGCACTTGGCAAAACAGGAACAGTTTGTTTAATTAAAGATTACAGCCGTGAAAACAGTTGCAGGCACAATGTCTGAGGAATGTCTCAATTTACAATCAAAACATGATGGGTTATCAAAGTTTCCAGCCTACCATATATGGTGAGGAATAGTGGCTGCTGCCTTTGGAGTCATAAATTAATTGTCTAATGGATATCACAGGTGGATCTCGACCTCACATGGACACAATGTGGCCAGTGGATAACATGTCCAGATGTCCGGCATGGGGAGCGCGTGTTCTTGGTCCTGATTGTCTAAGTGTTCCTAAGTCATTTGGCATCTGAGTTTCTACAGTGTTTTAGGAGCGCACGTACTCCCTCCAACCATGTGTGCTTTATTGGGACAATCTCCCTTGAACCCTTGTGATGTCGCTGTGCCTATCTGCTGGAGTAATCAAGAGTTTCCTGCCCTAGCATTTGCCTATCAGCTACGCATCATCCTACCTGTGATCTATCAATCAGAAATCCCAGCATTAGTCTCAGGACCTGCTTGACTACATATTTGCGAGCCGAGATTGATTTGGAGTTCATAAGGGGTGATTCATTTTTATCGATTAATGCATTGAGTTCCATGTTAACATTCCCTCTTCTAGTTGATTCTTCAACTACACTACCTAAATCACTCCTTTTTGACAGTTACTTTATTTACCTGTATTCTTCCCAGTTTGAGGTCTGTGTTTTTAAAGCAGGTGATCCCCAATTGTATAACCACACATACCAATAGCAACACAATGATAACTGGCAACCATGATTTACATAAACTTGATATCCATTGTGGGAGCCAGGAGAACTAATTCAAAAACCCCTCATGCTCATGGGTAACTCCCTCTCCGCTCATGTTTCTTCATAGATTGTGCAGTGCTTGAATGGCAAGCATCAGTGTCCCATTATCCATGTCATTCCCTGGGATGAACATACAGCAAGCTGCTCAGATCTTGGCACAGACCTCTCCCTCCATTACGGTCTTTAAATTCAGTACATTTCGGTGCTGCATTACAATGAGGCAGATTGCTTGCATTTCTTCTTTGATAGAATTGAGGCCAAGCTCAGTACCGTTCATCATTTTTATTATCTCACAATGGGTTATTTGTACCCAGCTGGCATTAGCTTTTGCTTTTGTTTGCAGAGTGAAGAAGTTGTGCTTCTATGAACAGCCTACATTTTTTTGCAATATCTGTTAATTGTGCCCAGCCAAAATAGTCCACAGCTCTCCTTTTACGAGCTTGGTGCAGTAAGGTTGTATTTTTCCTTAACGGGTGCTGTTACATGTCTGATAGCTCTTCTCCAGGAATGACCAGGGTCGAGGTGTGCATGTTGACCAGGGAACACAGTCCCCTCCATCCGGGAACAAGCTGAGTGTAGGCATACTCAACACACTGCCAGTAGTACTGCCAGTAGTAGTCCATTAACGTGGAGGTGCCCCATTGCATATTCAGAATGTGTAATATTCCTCCGCAGTTAGCATTCTTGCCCATCAGAAACATTCCTTTTCCTCTGAAACATAAGCAATACTGTGTTAGTTTCCATACAATCAGGGGTTGGCCTTTCACTTCTAACCAAGTGCATACACCCACCTCAGAGTTCCATATTTCCTGACATGGGGTTGGTCACGCTTTCATTCAAACCTCCCCCATGCAACCCAGACCCCTTTTTATCTTTGAACTGGACAGCCCTATGTAGGGATTCCATGACGAGAGACCATTTGTTGTTTAAGAAGGCCACCACAGTTACACTAAGAGCCACTCTCAGTCCACAGATGGGTGCTGGAGCAGATGTGTTTATGCACTGAGTTGAGGGTTTTTCAACCTCCAAAAATCTTTTCTCCAGAAAATCACAGGCCCATGTGATATCTTCCCCTATTTGGCCCTTTCTATGCATCCTGTCCAGCTCGGTTTGGATATCAGTGGGTTCCCTTAGGATGTATAGAGCTGTTGGGCTGGTGTCATATTGGGTTAGATTTACAAATACCCTGTGTGGTTCTAGCTTGTTGGGTCGGATATTGGCCCTTATTCTACATAGGTAGAGGTGCATAAGGCAATTTGCTTTCTCAGTGGCTACTTCTTGGGACAAGTAAAGCCTGTCTGCACCTACAGCATGTGGGATTAATGAACAGACATAACATGACCTGGATGATGCTTGGGAGCCGACTGTGGTCATGTGCTAGTACCATGCATATGTGATGCTGGTGTTTTGTTTGGTATAATTGTAGGTAACATATGAGAGATTCCTACACTGGTGCTGTTGTTCCCTTTTAGTAAACTTCTTTCGATTCTGCAGTTCCTCTGTAGTTCTCGAGTGTGGGACTCTCCTTAGTTGGCAGATCATACATAACCATATAAATATACATAACTTTTAATGCAACACTGCAGTTCTAGGTATGGGTCCCCTGGGAGATGTCTGTGCTCCTGTGGTGGTTGTGTTCCTTCTGACCAGTTCATGAAAGTTTACAGTGTTAGTTCATGAAGGCTACATCATGGAAGGGTTCAACCGTATATTGGAGAGATGGACCCACAAACCTTTTACCTCCATCTTGAGGGCCATGGGGGATGAAAAGATCACCCGGTAGGGCCCTTTGAGCTTAGCCTCCTTTAATTTTCTCACAAAGTTCCAAACAAACACCTCTTATTCAGGCTAGGGTGTTGGATATGGCAGATTGGCTTTGGTGCGCTTCAATGTTCTGTGGCTGACCTGTTTGGACAAGAACCTAGCAGTTTTTGTTATTTCTGGAACATATCCATGTAGTTCATCTCCAAATGCTTTGGATCTAGCTTCGGGATTTAACCTGGTCCTAGTTGTTGAGATGGGCATCCTCATCAGTCTACCAGTCACGATCTGGTGTGGTGTGAGATGGTGATCACTGCTAGCCATGTTTCTCTGTGAAAACAAGGCTAGGGATAGACAGTGTAGCCATTTTTTCTTGAGGGTGACACAAATGTTACTTTTATTTTTTAATAAACCGTTGAGCCTTTCCACAATGCCTTTACTTTGGGGATGGTAAGCTGATGCTAATTTATGCATGATTCAAAGGCAGGGTACATATGTTGTTGAATATGGTGTTGACAATGTGTTTCCCATTATCTGATCTGATAACATCTGGCACCCCCCACCTGGGTATTACCTTCCTCACCAGGAAGGTTGCCGCTGCTTTGGCATCACAATGCATGCAAGGGCCCACTTCGATCCATCTATAGTATGGACAAACAACTGCAAGCAAATAATACCTGCAGTTGGCATATCAATCAATGTTGTCAATGAAGTCAATGTGGAGTGCCCTAAAGGGTCCCATTGATATGGGGATGGACAAAGCTATGACCTTGAGTATGGATTTAGGTGAGTACAATTGACAAACAGTGTACTCATTTAAGTACATTGTTACTACTTCTGCAACATTGGGGATTTACCAATCGATCTGACGTTCCCCCAACAAATTCTTTTTGTAGTGTGTGCTGGGAGGTGCATTTGGGGAAGCACTATGTTTACTTAGCTCTGAGGCATGACTGGTTTTCCAATGGGTGTGTGTCGATATATGAAGTCATATGATATCTGTGTGTAGCCTTTGGATTCCCATAACTCTTTCTGGTGTGATAACGCTGTTTCTTACAACTCCCTCAGATATCATTTTGCTGTCTCTGTGTATCGTCTGCCCTGCATGGGTGTCATCTCTGCTATATGCTTTACGGGAAGTACATGTGTCTCCCCAACCACTCTGTAAGCTGCCTTCTTTGCCATATGGTCAGTGTTGGGACCTCGCGTTTTTTGCAGGGTTATCTCCAAACTTTTTGCCTTATTCCTCCTATTTTTATCTGACCTGTTTTTGTTGGCTTTAGGACTCTGGGCCCTTTACCACTGCTAACCAGTGCTAAAGTTCATATGCTCTCTGTTAAATTATGATTATGATTGGTTATCCATTATTGGCATATTTGATTTACAAGTAAGTCCCTAGTAAAGTGCACCAGTGTGCCCAGAACCTGTAATTCAAATTCTACAACTGGGCCTGTAGCACTGATTGTACCACCCACATGAGTAGCCTTTCAAACCTGGCTCAGGCCTGCCACTGCATTGTCTGTGCGTGCAGTTTTAAACTGTCATGTCGATCTGGCAAGGGCACCCACTTGCCAGGCCCTATCTTTCCCTTTTACTACATGTAAGGTACCCCTAAGGTAGGAAAAAGGTAGCCCTATGGGCTGGGTACAGTGTATTTAAAAGGTAGGACATGTACTGGTGTGCCTTACATGTCCTGATAGTGAAACACTGCTAATTTCTTTTTTCACTATTGCAAGGAATATCTCCCATAGGTTATCTTTGGAGCTGCATTGTAACTTTCTATTGGGAACATATAGAGATTTGGAGTTTGGGATCCCTGTACTCACAATTTAAAAAGCCAACTTTTAGTGAAGTTGATTTTTAAATTGCAGGTTTGAATATGCCGCTTTTAGAAAGTGGGTATTTTATTGCTTTACCATTCTGTGTCTCTGCCTGTGGAATTCACATCTGAGGGAGGGTGACACTTGGACTGTTTCTGCATTCACTCTAGATAATCATACAAAGGGAGCTGAGGTGTACCCTGTATATCCTGATGGCCCATCACCAGGCTGATGGGTCTTCCTGAGCTAAAGTGTAAGGAGAATTTGTCACTGACACCTGAATAGGGTTGTGCCTGCCCTCACACAAAGCTGTCTCAACCCCCTGTTGTGTGTCGAGAGCCAGGGTCTTGCGCACTACAAAGACTTTCCTTTGAAGTTTACCTACTCCAAAGACAGAAACTGGAACAAGTACTTTAGCTGTGACACCATAACTACAGACAGCTTCTGGACTAAAGGAAACTCTGCTAAGAAGAAGAGCTAGAGAAGTTGTCAGGAGGGACTACCACTTTGCTGTTGTGCTTTGCTGTGTTGGCCTGCTGCTTGCTGCTTCTGTCTTGAGCAGTAAAAGGACTGAACTTTTCTTTCGAAATCCTGCTTCCAAGGTTCTCCAAGGGCTTGTGTGTGCTTGCCTCCTATTAAGAAGTCTCAGGGCCATCAAAGACTTCATCTGAAGTCCCTGAACTCCTCTGATTTGAGGTCATGTAGTGTAGCTCCTATTTCCCTAATAGGCTCTGCGCATTGGAGTAATATATCCTATAGGTTTGACATAGGACTAAGGTCGGTATGTCCCTATCGAGTATATTAAACTTAATTACTTGTGCCAGCTAGCTCAGAGGCCACTAGAAACTTCTTGACGACAAGAAGGGAGTAGTTTCTGGCAGCCGCAAAACATGACCACTTTGTTTCTCTTTAGAATCAGAACGTGTCCCAGAGTCGTAGAAACAATAGATAACTATTTCACTCAGCTCAGTCGTGCATGCTTAGTTTTCCTCAAAGTTACACAGAAAGAACAGACGGGCGTTTCAATAAAAGATTTATTGAACAGTCTTGTTTCTGGTGTAAGTTAAATGTGCTGTTACGATCACAAGACAGTATGCGAGATAAATAATGTACAGAGTGAGCAGTAGAAATAAATAATACTGCAATAGCATTATCTTTTTAGCATATATGCATTTACATAAAATGACACAGCCTAAAAATGCGAGTACTCATACGATGCGTTTCTAACCTAGTTCTACCCCAATGTACCTAACCTAACCTGGGTGTAGGGAGAAGTAGAAGTAGGTGAAGTATTCCTTACTATAGTATACTAAGAGTATGTTAAGCCTAGTATGCCTAGTATGCCAAGAGTCCCTCTAGGTTCTAGTCAGCTCCATACCTGAAGAATGAGAGAGGTAGGAATCTCTTGCCAGACTCGAACTCCAACACCCCGCAAGGGAAGTTAGATCACTGGAAGCTGGACTCTCTGCGTGCAGGAATGACAGCGTCTTCTCAGTGCGTCCGGCCGGGAAACGGGCTCCTCTGAAGTCGAGGTCTCCTCTGATTTACAGGGGTTTGGGAAGGTATATTTATACCTGAAAATGTTAGCATTGACGTGAGTCGGACAGCGGAAGACGTCAGGAATGAACCCTTAAGGAATATTGGTTCATGCATAATATATGAGTCCTTGAAGAAATCAATAGTCCTGGGCTAGGGAAAGTCCCGCTGCCTAAGGGTCTGTTTTTTCATGAACTCGTTGTGACGTTAGGGTGGACGGATGTCGGAGACCATGTCTGTATTTGGAGTGCACGGTTTATGCCTAAATAAGGACTGGGATTTTATGCCTATATAAGGGCAGGGCGAATTGTGCCTATATAAGGACATGATTCTAGAAAGCCCGATTATGGACACCCTAGGAAGTATACAACACCCACTCCTCTTTCGTGTGTTCGATAATACTAAAATGCTAAACATTTAAAATGCTAAACATTAAAATGGAGTACTGCATATCTAAAAATATTTCCTAAAAGCTTTAAAAAACATATTAAAAATGCAAGAGGTACTGTACATCATTAAGCAATGCTTTTCATTTCCAGCATAAAGTTTGAAATAAATGTAATTGGAATAAAATATAAAAAGCAATATTTACATATAACAAAAATGATCGATAAGTTGTTCAAAATCAAAGTAATTTCCTGTCATGAAAATTAAATGAACTGATTTAGACACACAAGATGACTAAGTGTCCGTGGAAGTACCGCATAGTCCGTATTATAAGGCTAGTTCTGCTTTAAGCAGAGCGAAGTGCCATTTTCGTTTGAAAAATGGGACAAAAGTTCAAATTTGGTAGAGTTCCAAGGATTTAGAAAAATGAAGGCCAAATTGTTACTGCATCTCTGGAACACTGTATGCTGAATCAGAGTCAGTTTGCGGGTTTGGTGTAAACATGAGATCATCTATTTCTATAGACAAAACATCATCCACTGTAGTCGGTGTTAGTTGGAACACCTCGTGAAGAAGATTAACTGCACAGAGATGTGAAGCATCGCTCTCAGCATAGGTCGCCGCAGCAATGTTCGCGTCCGTTGTTACCTGTGTGCCTGTAGATCTTTCTCGTACCTCAGCAGCAGCCGGAAGCGTCTGTGAGATCTCAATGAATGCTGACATCAGGATTGGGAGCCTCTGGGGACAACACAGGCCGTTATCGGGACCAGCAAAGTATCGACGTCCGTTGGCATAGCTGATGGATATGTTAGACAGGTGTCCAACACGCATTCTTCACCGCATAGCAGGCATCGTAGAACAGGTAAGATGCAATCTTGCCAGATTGGTCTGAATGACAGGAACCAAGTTGTATTAAGGTCCCGTAGACGAGTCATGCCCAATAGCTGTACTATTCGCTCACGGCACTTTCTTTCAAGGAGAGCTTTCTCCATTTCGCTCAGAGTGATGTCTGCGAATAGGCTGGCCATAGCGCAATAGCAGGAAGAGAAATAGTATTCCGGCAACAAGTGCTAGAATTAATGGTATGCCACCAAACACCGAATGTGCAAAGTTCGGGATGATTCCAAGTATTGCCTGGAAAGGTGCTAACAGACCGGAGCAGATGCTCTTAAATACATGTATAATGCCAGTTTTATCAGACATGTTGAAGATATGTGATATCATTTCTACGAAATGTATAGGGCAGTTTGTGTGTATTAAAGTCTGTATCTCAGCCGAAGTCCTTGCAACTTGTAGATCATAGGTTTCTTTGGCCGAGGTCAAAAGCACTGTTTGCTGTAAAAGCATGGCTTTCATTCTGCTCAAAGTATCAAATCTTATAAAAGAGACGTTCAGCGAAGGCCATAGAGGCGACTCCCTGACTGTGTCTATTGGGGGAAACAATACTTGCATACAGCAAGTGACCCTGGAGTTGACCGTTACTAGATATGGGATGCCTGGCAACATTCCGCAGCAACTCTGATCATTCAACATGAGGTAACTCCCATTCGGAAGTTGTCCAAACGTTGGATTAATCACAGCAGCTGGTGTACCCTGCTGATGGCAAGACAAATTTGCCACTGAACCATTACAAGCCCCGTGTAAAGAAATGTCCTGACATATAAGTGAACCGGTCAGTGCATGTTTACAGTTAGTACCACTCAAAAACACTTCAGGATCCCCACTCCAACATCTATGTGTATACAGTAAATCCCATGATGTCTTAATGTATTCCTTACCCAACCTTTCATATTTGCCTGCTTGCATTTGTCTGAGGCAATACTGAAAATGAAAAGTAGTCACAGGTAATGTTATTTTGCCATGTATAACCCATTCTGGAGCTGGTTTTTCTGCCACTGTGAAAGGTAATTTTTCCAGTTTTTCAATGTTCAGCACTGTATACCTTGCTCCTCTTTGTGCCAATTCGATCTGTTTATCAGTTAGATTGTATTCTGCAAACAGAGACGACGTGTTGATGAAACGCCAGGGCACATAGCCCGCTCGCAAAGATTGCAGCGTCCAGCTCAATGACACTATAGAACGTAATTGAGATTGACCTTGTTGTAACATCGCCAAATCTTGTTCTAGAATGTCGATAGCAGAGGATACAATGCCATCCAATGAATATATTCTGGAGGACAAAGTTGTTAACCCATTGTCGACCACAGAGAGAGTTTTCTCTAAATTAATACGATCAAGTTCATGTATTCGTTGCGCGGCCTCCATCTGTGACACTTTCCATGCTTCATTATAGGCAGCATAAATGCCGGCATATATGAAACGTTTTTGACGCGGTTTTCTTGGTCCAAGCAAGAATTCCCTAAGATCTGCGTCATCTGCAAGTAAGGATAAGTGTTGTTTCACATCCTGTAGTGTAGATCTATGCAGCCAATCGAGGCATAATTTTCCTACACTGTATGTTGTTACTACCCCCGGATGTTGTCTTTGGACATATCTTGGGTCTGGCCTATGAATAGTAAAGCCCTGAGTTTTATTCAGGAATCTTTCCTGACAGTTGTTTGTGTCTGTGGGCCAGATCAACCATTTCTTCCAATCAGGATTAGATCTGTTGAGTTGTAGTATATTGTCAACTGTCACCACTGCCTTTGTATCATTATCACTGGCAGGTACTGGCACAGAAGGTGTTTTCATCTCTTTGATCTTGGCTAATCCAAGACAAGATGTTTGTTGGACAGTTTCATTCAAAAACAGTATTTGTTCAGGGATGATGCAGGCTCTAAATAAAGCTTCTATACCCTGTACTTGCCAATCTTTACTACCCCAGACTGTTTTTGTCTCTATTGTGTCTTTCCATAAGTCAAAACCCTGTGTAGACAGTTGGGCAATAAATGCTGCAGAGTAAATCTGTTTCGTATTTGTTAACATAATTTTCAGTCCTGTTTTGTTTACATTTCTATAGTAAAACGTTTCTGGGTCAGATGTATTGTAACCTGAAAAATATGGAAACTTACTAGCAAATGTTTTTGAACTACCTTGTGGTGGTGTAGGACAATGTTCCCATTGGTTAAACATAAACACATTTCTTGGATATGCAGATTTATGCAAATAATGATGACCATAGTGGTTTTAACAATACAGTTGTTCATAGTCTGATGAACCCTCTAAATACTCATTTTTAGAAAATGCAGCAGGTTTTTCTAGATCAAACATTATGGGGCCGATTCCGATCTCGGCCGGTAGTGCTCCGAATCGGATTCGGATTTCCCGGATCCGATTCGGAGCCCTGTTTCCCGACCGAATCGTACGCGGGTCCGGCCGAGCGAGTACGATGCAGGCACCCGTGAAATCTCCGACCGACTCGAACGCGGCTTCAACATGCTCCGACCGACTCGCATGGACACGACTCGCACCGCGCTATGGAGACATATCCCGGCCGGGTAAGTACGATGCGCGCCGCGAGCAGTCCGACCGACTCGCGCCGTCTGGCTCGAAAAAGCTGTCGGAGCCGGACTTTGGGGGTCGGACCCCCCTGTATGCGTAGGCACGCGAGTCGCACACAGGGGCATGTACGCCGCGATGCGCATCGACGCGTACCTGCTGTAGGGGGCGCCCTTGTCCGCCTCGCATCCATTGAATCAATGGGAGCCCGCGTACGCGTTGTACGACAGGCTCCCATTGACTTCAATGGGAGTCCGACCGACTCGAGTCCGATGGCATGCGTGCGCATCGTACTCGTTCGGTCGGACTGCCAGAGTCCGATTCGGTCGGAAATCTCTCCGGGTCCAGCTCGGTCGGAGAGATTTCCGTCCGGAATCGGAATCGGCCCCTATGTCTTTTACAGTCTCTAAGTCCCAATCATCTGAATAGGTACTGGATGATATTAAATCACTTAGTGAAATTTTAAACAAATGTGGAATGTTCAATTGCTCATTCGGGCCGAGGATATCATAATCCATTTTGTCCCACACTATACCATCATGTATAGGAACGGCTGTGATGTTCACTGATGACAAGTCTCTTGCTTCACGATGGGAAGATTTATGTGGTTTCAAAAGTACGTTCATGTCTTTTGCTTCACTGTTCACATGGATGTATCTGCCACTTACAAGCACGCTTACAGTTGTTACCAAAGCTAGCCAGAGCAGGAAAACAAAAAGTCCAGATGTAATCCAGAGTTCAATCCATGGAGAAACCAGATAAGTCTTTTTCAGAAAGTGAATAAAGTCTTGTACTTGCTGCTTGAGTTGGAATGATGCTGGCGTCGTTTCAGGTTCACTTGGATCCTCTGAGAACGTATCAAAGTCAATGAAATAACCAGAAGCAGTTCTGTCAATTGTTGGAATTGCATCAGGATTTGTTGAAATCACAGGAACCAGTTCATCACGTGTCACGTTCGTGTAGACAGGTGTATTTGGACGAACTGTTACTTGGTTGTAAAGAGGGATGAGTTCCATAGCATGGTTGCTTAGTCCTCCATCTGTTACAGCTGAATTCTCGATAGTTATCAGTCTTTCAGTCTGAACCTCTTGGATAGTAGCGAGAGGAGTGCGTCTGCTACTAGGTCGGAGTCCACGAGGCCTACTGTTCAGTATTGGCCACATACTGTGGTTTGATCAGGTCGATGGACACAAATCTTTTCTCCTTTCTTCCAGCAAGGGGCGGCAGAAGTACTGTTCTTGTTCGTTGAATTGCTAGAACAGGTACTGGTTGTCTGTTTGAAGGTCCAAAATCCTTCTTGTCCGCGATTTTTTCTCTGACTAGATCCCCAACTTTTGGAATCCAGACAGGCCTTGCTGGGACAGCCGATGTTTCCCCAGTGGTGGTTGGCTGTAGCAATACGTTGCTTTGTTTCGTTCTTAGTTGATTTAGTTCCTGTAAAACAGCCAAACGATCTTTGATATCAAATGGTTTATTTTCCACCACTGTGCCTACGTGTTCAAGGTCTGGTACCCACATTCTTGTTCCAAATAGGACCTCATATGGAGTGACCCCCCCTAGAGAACTTCTTGGCAGATTGTTAAGTGCGCGCTGTACGCCATTGAGGTGTTTGACCCACCCATCACCCGAACCTAATACCCTAGCTGTTATAGACTGCTTTATGTCCCGGTTTTTCCTTTCCACAACCGAGATTCCCTCAGGATGGAATGGAGAGGAGTACTGCAATGCAACGCCCAGACTGGCCATGGCTTCTTTGTAAGCACTAGAGCTAAACGCAGGACACTGGTCAGAATGTAGCGTGCCTATTGTGTATGTGCCGATAAAGACTCGCAAATCTTTTATAACAGTTCGAGCGTCAGCCGAGCGCTGAGGCCATAACCATAGGAACCTAGAGCATGAATCCACTGCAACCATGATGTATTTATAATTACCGTCCCTTTGCAAGGGACCGCAGTGGTCCAGGTAAACACAAGCTAATGGTTTGTCTGAAATTAACAAGGGTGTCTGTGCAGGACGTTTCACTGTTGAGACTTTCATCTGTTGGCAAATATCACATTCTAAAACATAGTTCTTAGTTTGTTTCCGAATGCCAGGCCACCAATATCTTTGCTTGAGTAAAGATACTGTTGCAGAAACACCTGCATGGGCGGAAGCTATCCCTTTGTGTGTTGCTAGGATTAGTCTTAATCTGCGTTCCTTGTTTGGAATTATCCTATCCCCCACTCCAGGGATTCGAGCAAAAGGAACGTTGTTCGCATCAATTACATAAGAGTACTTGAGTGGAAACTTTTTTGGTAACGCTGCACTGCTGCCTTTGCTTGAAGCATTGACAGCCAACATTATCTCACCGTCTATTTTTGTTTTTGAACGAGTGATCGCAGCTACGGAAGCCGTCTGAACAGCCCCCTTTGCGGCTTTGTCAGCCAATGAATTCCCTGCAACGTGAACGCCATCACGTTGGTGACTCAGTGTGTGAATCACGTGAGCCTATGGTAGTTCGTTTTTCAACTGAACTACTTTTTCCCAAAGCAATTTATGCTTTATTGTGCCACCCTTCGCATCTTTGAACCCGTTTTCAAGCCAGGTTCGTATATAGTCATTATACGACTGAACACAGTAAAAGGAATCGCACACTATCAGTGTGAGGAATTCTCGATCCGTGCTCTCAAGTGCCAGTTTGAATGCTTGTAGTTCAGCTCGCTGAGCCGTACAATCTCCTAGTGACTGAGTTTTTGTGACCATAGGTCTGAAGATGCCATTTCGCATGCGACCTTTAACGATAGCACACGCTGCACTGTAAGCTTGCTTACTCCCTGTTGCGGGTTGTGCGGATCCGTCAGTGTAAATTATGAATTTGTACTGATCGAGAGGCAGAATCTCAGTGGGCAGAGGACATTCTTGTTCATATTGCAGGAATGCTTGTGTTTTTAAATCTGGATCAAAAACATATTCAACATCAGTTGCAGCAAGAGAATTAACCCATTGTATCCATCTCGGATGTAATGCTTTAGCATTTGGAATGCTTGCTTTTGTGACCGCTTCTAAAGCTGGTACTGGGGTTACGACAATAATGCGTTTCCCTTGTGCTAGGGCTCTTTCTTTTGCTACAGCGGTTTGAACTGCTGTTAGAATTTTTTCAGTAGAACTGAACCGCATTTCCGCTTGTGTGTACAAATGTGATTTGTATGCTATTGGTATTTTCTCACCCTCATTGAAGGTTAAGTAGGTGAATCCACATTGACCCGAAATTATTCGGATCACCAAATTTCTTTGACTTACGCGTGTTTGTAAGTGATTTGTTGCGAACATGTTAGCCTGGAGTGAACGCAAGATTTCTGTGTGTTCCTGTGTCCAGTTTTTTATTGAAAAATCAGGTTTGATTAATGCGTAGAGAGGTTTAACCCTTTCTGCGTAGTTTAAAATGTATGTTCTTCCAAAATTTAGGAAACCCAGGATGGATTGTAAGTTCTTTAGCGTCTTTGGAGGTTGGAGCAGCGCACATTTCTCTAGAAAGTTAGCTGCCAAGCTCTTGCCTTCACTTGAAAGCTCATATCCCAAAAATAGGACATTGAGATGGGCAATTCGGGACTTTTAAAGTTGAACTTGTAGCCCTCAGAGGCGAAACCCAGTATAATGGTGCTCACCCTGTTCAAGTGTTTTTCCAGGTCATCGTCTGTCAGATATTTGTCATCGACATAGGGCAATGCCTCATTGTCATAATTTTGTAGTAACTCCGTTACTCTCGCTGAGAATAGACCTGGGCTGTTCTTGAACCCTTGTGGGAGTCGACAAAAGTGATGCTGGGTCCCCATTATGGAGAATGCTGTTAAGTACCTGCTTTCAGGTGCTATGTTTTGACAAAAGAAACCATTTGAGATATCTAATGTTGTTTTGTATTTTTTACGCACAATGTTATTCATTAATGCTGTGCTATGTGCATTTTGCACTGCAAAAGTTTTAGAACATGTGCTTAAGTGTCTGTAGTCCAAAACTAGACGATATGTATTGTCTGGTTTGGAGACAGGAAACAAAGGATTGTTCACTGAGGAGGTGCATGTTTCAATCACCCCTTGGTATTCAAGTTGATCTAAGATCTCCCTGACCTGTTTTTTAGCTTCTTGCTTTATAGGATACTGCCTTTGTGCAGTTGGTTCATGTTTCAGATGTATTTTATGGTGAGGCGAGTCCTCATCCCATCCTACATGATTTTTATATAATGCTGGGGCCTGGGCCACTGCCCATTTCCTGACATATGTATATGCCTAATTCTGCATAAGATTGTTCTATAATTCTGGGTAGCTCTGTTTGATGTTCTGTAACATCAAATTCCCTTAATTTGTGTCGGATCGCCACTGCTGCTGCCTCCCCTTTAATATTAGATAATATTATTGTTGAGACCTGGTCGAAATTTTTCAGTAATTTCATACCTAAATTCAAAGCAGGCTCTGCCCCGTATTCGTTTTGAATCTGTTTTAGGACATCAGGTATTACCGCAATTGACGGAATGCCGTGTGTTTTAGTGTAGATGGCAGCAAAGACTGAGCCCCAAGTGGTGCAGTCTTCCAGTTGTGGTGTGATCCCCATCGGTAAACTGATTGTCAGTATTCTGTGTTTCTCATGCGGGCTAGTATTTGGAAATACTGCTTCGATTTGAGTAATTTTTTGAGCTATCCAAAATGGAATTTGCTCACGTTTTGTGGGCATTTTACCCATGACTGCGTATAGAGTCTGTGGTGTAATTTTTAGTGTGTTCCCCTGGTGAGGGGTTTGATTTGGAATGGTTAATGGTGGTTGGACTGTGAAAGTCCGCATGACATATTGAACCAATTGTCTGTAGATTTTTATTAACTCTGTGAGTTGAGTAAGTAGTTCCTCATCTGTCATTATATCAAGTTCAGGATGAGGTGTGTAGCCGGCTAGAATCGGCCATGTCGCTCCTGGTCTACCTAGTGGACCGAGCCTGGTAATGTTTCTGTGATGTTTTAGGGCGCCTTTAAACCAGAGCTGATGCTCTTGGTATGTTAATGGAATCTCAATATCCTCGAAAGGAATGTATTCCTCTGGTTGTTCATCTTCTTTGTAGAAGTGAAACATGTGAGTTACTGAATTGGATTCAGGAAATATTACCCATGAATAGAATACCTCTGTCTGGAAGGATTCGTGAGCCTCTATCACGAAAACTGCTCTACCTCCTCTCGGTGGTAGGCCATGTTTTATAAGTTTTAGAGTAATGGCTCTTCTTAAGTTTGGAGCGATGTCAATGACACCCTCCTCGGTTTCATTTAAACCTGTATTGTTAAAAAATGCTGGTTGGGCTGGATCAGCCGCAGCTCCTCTGTTTCCGGCATCTTCAGTCATTTTGTTTTATGAAAAAATGTAGAACAAATTTCAAGGAAACAAAGATAAGGTGCACAATATTTTGGGACACTGTATCCTTCAACGTTGAGCAAACCAAACAGCTAATATATTGGGTACTGCCCTATGTAGCCTTGGTGGATACTTAACCCTGCCCACTCCAGACGTCTTTTGGAGTATATGGGTAGGGGTCTCTGAGAGAAAAAGAAGAAGCACGGCTGAGTTACTCAGTATCTAACGTTGAATTACTGCCTTACCAAACGTTGGGCGCCATGTAGTGTAGCTCCTATTTCCCTAATAGGCTCTGCGCATTGGAATAATATATCCTATAGGTTTGACATAGGACTAAGGTCGGTATGTCCCTATCGAGTATATTAAACTTAATTACTTGTGCCAGCTAGCTCAGAGGCCACTAGAAACGTCTTGACGACAAGAAGGGAGTAGTTTCTGGCAGCCGCAAAACATGACCACTTTGTTTCTCTTTAGAATCAGAACGTGTCCCAGAGTCCTAGAAACAATAGATAACTATTTCACTCAGCTCAGTCGTGCATGCTTAGTTTTCCTCAAAGTTACACAGAAAGAACAGACAGGCGTTTCAATAAAAGATTTATTGAACAGTCTTGTTTCTGGTGTAAGTTAAATGTGCTGTTACGATCACAAGACAGTATGCAAGATAAATAATGTACAGAGTGAGCAGTAGAAATAAATAATACTGCGATAGCATTATCTTTTTAGCATATATGCATTTACATAAAATGACACAGCCTAAAAATGCGAGTACTCATACGATGCGTTTCTAACCTAGTTCTACCCCAATGTACCTAACCTAACCTGGGTGTAGGGAGAAGTAGAAGTAGGTGAAGTATTCCTTACTATAGTATACTAAGAGTATGTTAAGCCTAGTATGCCTAGTATGCCAAGAGTCCCTCTAGGTTCTAGTCAGCTCCATACCTGAAGAATGAGAGAGGTAGGAATCTCTTGCCAGACTCGAACTCCAACACCCCGCAAGGGAAGTTAGATCACTGGAAGCTGGACTCTCTGCGTGCAGGAATGACAGCGTCTTCTCAGTGCGTCCGGCCGGGAAACGGGCTCCTCTGAAGTCGAGGTCTCCTCTGATTTACAGGGGTTTGGGAAGGTATATTTATACCTGAAAATGTTAGCATTGACGTGAGTCGGACAGCGTAAGACGTCAGGAATGAACCCTTAAGGAATATTGGTTCATGCATAATATATGAGTCCTTGAAGAAATCAATAGTCCTGGGCTAGGGAAAGTCCCGCTGCCTAAGGGTCTGTTTTTTCATGAACTCGTTGTGACGTTAGGGTGGACGGATGTCGGAGACCATGCCTGTATTTGCAGTGCACGGTTTATGCCTAAATAAGGACTGGGATTTTATGCCTATATAAGGGCAGGGCGAATTGTGCCTATATAAGGACATGATTCTAGAAAGCCCGATTATGGACACCCTAGGAAGTATACAACAGTCTGACATGCCAAGTATTGTCAATTCCAGTTCTGGGCCCTTGGAAGTGGTTTGGCTGCTGAAGAAACAAGAAAATTCACACATCGACTCTCAGCGCCTGTTTTCCCCGATACAGCATTGCCATGCGGTTAAAAAAACAATGCTCCTACTTCGATGCAGGCCCTGCTGTGCAGCTAAAGAATCGACGCATCACATGTTTTGTGGCTGTGAGATTGACTCAGCACCTGCTCCGCTGCCACCACATCGACACAGCATGTCTGGATTTTTTACGCATCGTACCTGGGTGCCAACTTCGCCATCAAAATTGCCCAGCAGTAAGTAATCGAGGCCGCATGTCCAGATAGTGACACATCACCTCCCCTCGCAGAAAGGAATCAATGCATCACCTCCCCTGACAGTAAGGGAATTGAAGGATCACCTCCCCTGCACTGCAGTAAGGAACCAATGCAACACCTTCCCTGGCGGTACACAATCAACGCATCACCTCCCCTGAGAGTAAGGAATTGACGCATTGCTTTGATATTCCAGTACCTCACCTCCCCTGCGCCTGTTTTCATCTTTGATTTTGCCGCATCCCAGGTAATTTATACTACAAGTGATGCATCCATAGATTCCTATGTACTAAACTGTTTTGAACCTTTTACAAGTGATATCTTGATTTGTGTATGTTGGATTTTTGTCATTTTGGTCTTGTTTCATACAGATAAATATTAGATATTTTTATTTTCCAAACTAGTGTGGACTCCTTTTTTTGTGCTTTCACTGTGTTGGGGGTGTGTTTGTACAAAATGCTTTACACATTGCCTCTGAGATAAGCCTGATTGCTCGTCCCAAGCTACAAAGAGGGTGAGCAGGGGTTATCTTAGCTGTGTGATCCCCTTACCCTGCCTAGAGTGATGGTCCCTAATTGGGCAGGGTGCACACCTCTGACAACTAGAGACTCCCATTTCTAACATTTCCTCATGATATAAAGTTATTACCCTCAGTATGCACATCACACTTTACTACTGCTATGCATCTAGGTAGTGTCAATACATTAATTAGTAGTTCATGGAGGTATACCTCTGTCATACCTTTGGGGACTCCCTGTATTCTGTGTACCCTTTACCTCCTTTTGGTGTAGTATATGCAGATTGGTGTAGGTGTCTCCTTATATTTTGATTGATTGAAATGGTAGTAACAGCCTTGTATAGCTGTGTAGGGGTACATTTTTAAAATTAATTAAATCATTGCTTGTTCAAATTCTATGACTATTTTTTGTGGGTTATAGTTATTTATTTTTTCAAGTTAGCCCTGGGAAGGTGGCAGTCCCCCGGGACCCACGCAGGCCCCCGAACCATAATTCCTACTTGCCCCCAGGACCTGACCCACCCGGGGGCTTAAAACAAATGAAGCGCGGGAGCCCACGCTTCTTTTTTTTTAAAAAGTCTGCGGGATCCGCAGACCCTATGCGACTCCTGCTGAAATTAAAAAAAATGTTTTTTTGGGCTCTCGCGGTCCCTATGGGACCCCCTGAGCAGGCCCAGGGGGTTCAGGATGTTTCTACACTGCCTCCTTTTCTTTAAGTTTTTTCTTGTGACTCATTTCAACCGAGTCACAAGATGGCTGCCAACACTTCCTGGTTGGCAGCTAATCAGATCTCAGGCTCGAGATCGGGAGGGTTTGTGGATCCTTTGCTGGTATATATGGATATTTGTAAATATTTACATTTCTCAGGAACTGCTGAACGGATTTACACAATTTAACAAAAAGATACTTTCTGAACCAAGAGCTACCTTTTTGCCAAACTTGATGTAATTCCATTCAGCAGTTCGGCAGTTCGGGCTCTAGCCGTGTCTAAAGTTTCCTATGGAAATTAACATGGAGAAAAACATGTTTTGGGACCCCCTTCTTTCTTGGCCCCCGCTTGACGAATCAACCTGAAACTTTCAACAAAGCAGCTGAAGTGAGCAGGCCATTAGTTTTGAAAATGTTGCAAAGATTCATCAAATGGCGCCAAAGATATTGGCAAATCAAAAAACGCTTTTCCTATGGAAACTAGGTCCTAGCTATAACTACCTACTGGTGACTGCCAGTAGGTAAAATATATATAAAACAATTGAATCATCAATATATAAGGCACACTCATTTTAACAACTAAATACTTCACAAATGACAAACCCTGCAAGATGACGAAACTCTGCCTGATTCTCTGACCGGAACCTTAAAGAAGAAATATATACATCCTGACAATTACCTAACCAAGTAAAGAAAATTGCCCGGGTAGGGGGGCCATGCAGGCCCCCCTACCCATTTTTAATTTAAAAAAAAAAAACAGAGGATGTGGCCATGCCCCAAGAGATGGGGTCCCCAGGCCATGATCGACCTCAGGAGGGGGGCTGCGCAGCCCCCCTCCAAACAGTAAAACAAATAATGAATGGAGGGCAGGCCCCGGGGATTGGGTCCCCGGGGGCCAAACTGCCCCAAGGAAGGGGGGTCACAGGGTCCCCCTGCCCTCAAAAACATACATTAAAAAAATGGCCCAGCCCCAGGGGATGGGGTCCCTGGGGCCGAAATTAGCCTCAGGAGGGGTCCGCAGGCCCCCTCCCGTTTTATTTTAAATTAAAAAAAATGGGATAGGCCCTGAGGGAAGGGGTCCCCAGGGCCCAAAAAGGATCAAGGGAAGGGGGGCCACACAGCCCCCTTCCTAAAATAGGGGGAAACTCGCAGGAGGCCCCGCACCCTCTCTACACGACTCTGCAAACGTGCCTCCTGGCATGCTCTTTTTTTGGGGAATGAAGTTCCCTTTGTTGCTGTGGGCCCTTAGGGGCCAACTAGCCCACCTGTTACCTCCAGTAAGCCCCACACAGTGGGATTGCTGAGAGGTGGTCGTAGGCCACACCCCTTTTTACACCACTGTGCAAACACGCCTCTTGGCGCACTGGTGGTGGGACGGTGAGGTCCCCTTGTGTCCTGAGGACCTCAGGAATAAAATGGACTTCATACCCCAATCAGCATTGCACCAGGGGGGCGTTTGCAGAGTGGTGTAAAAAGGGGGCGTGGCCTCTGACCTTCTCTCAGCAATCCAGCTGTGTGGGGCTTATTGGAGGTAACAGAAGAGCTAGTTGGCCCCCAGGGACCCTAAAGAGGCAAGGGGACTTCATCCCCCATCCAAGAGCACACCAGGAGGTGTGTTTGCAGAGTGGTGGAGAAAGGGTGTGTGGCCTGCGACCACCTCTCTGAAGTCCCACTGTGTGGGGCTTACTGGAGGTAACAGGTAATCTAGTTGGCCCCTAAGGACCCCCAGCAGCGAAAGGGACTTCATTCCCCCAACCAAGAACACACCAGGAAGTGCATTTGGAGAGTGGTGGGTAAAGGGGGCATGGCCTGATATCAGAACTTAGCAATCCTGCTGTGTGGGACTTACTGGGGGTAATAGGAGGGGTAATTGGCACCCAAGGATGTCCTTGGAGTCAACTACCCCTACTGGTACCTCCAGTAAGTCCCACAGTGGGATTGCTAAGAGGACATCAGAGGACATGCCCCCCTTTCTCCACCACTCTGCAAACACGCCTCCCGGCACACTACTGGTTGGAGGATGAAGTCCACTTTACTCCTAAGGGACTTTGGGGGCCAAGAAGCCCTCCTGGTGCCTTCTGTAAGTCCTACGCAGCAGAATTCCTGAGCGCTGGTTGGAGGCCTAGCCCCTTTCTCCACCACTCTGCAAACGCGACTACTAGTTAAACAAGCATTTGGAATGCTATAGGTCTGTCATTTGAGAGAGTTAGAGCTATTGGTGATGTAAATGTAAAAGTTTTTTACTAATGCTTTTTGGAGTGTAGTGGATGTATGCTGTGTGTAGTGGAATTATGTGGTATGTTGTGCAGTGAAATTATGTGGATTGAAAGTATGAGGTATTTAGTGTATAGGAATTATGTGGAGTGGGATTATGTGTTATGGAGAGTAATTATGTGGTATGGTAGTCTCTGCTGTGGAGTGGTAACCTCAGGTTTAGACTTCCTCATTTCCATAGAAGCTAAACTATAAAACTCAAGGAGACAAAAAAAAAAGAAGCAACCACAGAGGAGCACTTCTGGAACTAGTCAGAGGTATGAGCAGGGCCACTGGAATTATGCAACTGTTCGGCCACGCTGATTTTCACATTATTATACATTTTCCACATAATCCATCATCTGCCGTATAATTTGCAGATATGAACAAAAAAACTTGTTTCTAGCTCAAACGGCTCAAACGTTACCAAAAATGCAGCGACATGTGTTACAGCGTGGTGGAAGGCCATTTGCAAAGCTGAAATGGTCACCTGTTACTTACTGCTAAATGTGGATGTTAAATTGGTACAAATTGTGTGAAAACCTCTCTTGCTTCTTTCTGCACCTCTCTTACCTCTTTCTGCAATTCTCTTGCTTGTTTCTGCACCTTTTGTCCTCTTTCTGCACTTCTCTTGCCTCTTTATGCACTTATCTTGCTTCTTTCTGCACCTTTCTGCACTTCTCTTGCCTCCTTCTGTACCTCCTTCTTTCTGCACCTCCTTCTTTCTGCACCTGCCTTCTTTCTGCACCTCTCTTGCTTCTTTCTGCACTTCTCTTGCCTCTTTCTCTACCTTGTTTGCTTCTTTCTGCACCTTTCTTCTTCTTTCTGCACATTTCTTTTTCTTTCTGCACCTCACCTGCTTCTTTTCTGCACCTCTCTTGCCTCTTTCTGCATCTCACGTGCCTCTCTCTGCACCTCACACATCTTTCTGCACCTCTCTTGCTTCTTTCTGCATGTCTCTTGCTTCTTTCGGCACTTCTATTGCTTTTTTCTGTGCCTTTCTTCCACTTTCTGCACCTTTCTTCCTCTTTTGGCACCTTTCTTCCTCTTTCTATACTTCTCTTGCCTCTTTTTGCACCTCTCTAGCCTCTTTCTGCATCAATCTTAGCTCTATTTGCACCTCTCTTGCTTCTTTCTGGACCTCACTTGCTTCTTTCTGCACCTCTCTTGCTTCTTTCTGCACCTCTCTAGCCTCTTTCTGCATCTATCTTAGCTCTATTTGCACATCCCTTGCCTCTTTCAGCACATCAATTGCCTGTTTCTACACATCTCTTGCTTCTTTCTGCACCTCTCTTGCATCTTTCTTTACTTATCTTGCTTCTTTCTGCACCTTTCTTACCTCTTTCTGCACCTCTGTTGCCTCTTTCTGCACATCTGTTGCCTCTTTCTGCATATCACTCTCTTCTTTCTGCACCTCTCTCGCTTCTTTCTGCAACTCTCTTGCTTCTTTCTGTACATCTCTTGCTACTTTTTGTACCTCTCTTACCTCTTTCTTCACTTTTCTTGCTTCTTTCTGTACCTCTCTTGCTTCTTTCTGCACCTCTCTTGCTTCTTTCTGCATTTCTCTTGCTTCTTTCTGCACCTTTCTTCCTCTTTCTGCATTTCTCTTGCCTCTTTCTCCATCACTCTTGCCTCTTTATGCTCCTCTCTTGCCTCTTTCTGCACCTCACTCTCTTCTTTCTGCACCTCTCTTGCTTCTTTGTGCACTAACTTAGCTTCTTTATGTACCTTTCTTGCTTATTTCTGCATATTTCTTCCTCTTTCTGCATATTTCTTCCTCTTTCTGCACCTTTCTTCCTGTTTCTGCACCTCTCTTAAATATTTCTGCACCTCTCTTACTTCTTTTCCGCACATCACTTGCCTCTTTCTATACCTCACTTGCCTCTTTCTACACCTCTCTCTCTTCTTTCTGCAACTCTCTTGCCTCTTTCTGTACCTCACTTCCTGCTTTCTGCACCTCTCTTGCTTCTTTCAGTACCGTACTTGCTTCTTTCTGCACATCTCTTGCCTATTTCTGCACCTCTCTTGCCTCTTTCTGCACCTCTCTTGCTTCTTTCTGCACATCTCTTGCTTCTTTATGCACCTCTCTTGCTTCTTTCTGTACTTCTCTTGCCTCTTTCTGCACCTCTCTTGCTACTCTCTGAACTTCTCTTGCCTCTTTCTGCAGTTCTCTTGCCTCTTTTTGCACCTCTCTTGCTTCTTTTTGCACCGCTCTAGCTTCTTTTTGCTCTTCTCTTGTTTCTTTCTGCACCTCTCTTACATCTTTCTGCACCCCTCTTGCCACTTTCTGCACCTCACTCACTTTTTTCTGCACCTCTCTTGCTTCTGCACCTCTCTTACTTCTTTCTGCATTTCTCTTGCCTCTTTCTGCACCTCTCTTGCTTCTTTCTGTACCTCTCTTGCTTCTTTCTGCACCTCTCTTGCATTTTTCTGCATCTCTCTTGCTTTTCTGCAACTCACTTGCCTCGTTCATCACTCTTCTTGCTTTTTCTGTACCTCTCTTGCCTCTTTATGCACCTCACTCTCTTATTTCTACACTTCTCTTGTTTTTTCTGCACCTTTCTTGCTTCTTTCTGCACTTCTATTGCTTCTTTCTGTACCTTTCTTCCTCTTTCTGCACTTCTTTTGACTCTTTCTGCATTTTCCTTTCCTCTTTCTGCATCTCTCTTGCCTCTTTATGCACCTCTCTTGCCTCTTTCTTCACCTCACTCTCTTCTTTCAACTCCTCTCTTGCTTCTTCGTACACTAACTTTGCTTCTATCGGCACCTCTCTTGCTTATTTCTGCACATTTCTTCCTCTTTCTGCACCTTTCTTCCTGTTTCTGCACCTCTCTTGATTCTTTCTGCAACTCACTTGCCTCTTTCTATACCTCACTTACCTCTTTCTGTACCTCTCTCTCTTCTTTCTGCATCTCTCTTGCTTCTTTCTACACTTCTCTTGCTTCTTTCTGCACCTTTCTTCCTCTTTCTGTGCCTTTCCTCCTCTTTCTATACTTTTCTTCCTCTTTCGGCTAATTTTTTACAATTTATGCACCTCTCTTGCCTCTTTCTGCACCTCTCTTGCCTCTTTCTGCACCTCTCTTGCTTCTTTCTATACAGCTTTTGCTTTTTTCTGCACATCTCTTGCCTCTTTCTGCACCACTCTTGCCTCTTTCTGCACCTCACTAGCCATTCCTCTGTACCTCTATTGCTTCTTTCTACACCTCTCTTAAATCATTCTGCACCTCACTTTCTTATTTCTACACCTCTCTTGCCTCTTTCTGCACTTCTCTTGCTTCTTTCTGCACTTCTCTTGCCTCTTTTTGCTCTTCTCTTGCTTCTTTCTGCACCTCTCTTGCTTCTTTCTGCACATCTCTTGCTTCATTCTGCACCTCTATTGCTTCTTTCTGCACATCTATTGCCTCTTTCTGCACATCTTTTTCCTCATTCTGCACTTCTCTTGCCTCTTTTTGCACCTCTGTTGCTTCTTTCTGCACCTCTCTTGCTTCTTTCTGCACCTCTCTTCCCTCTTTCTGCACCTCACTCTCTTCATTCTAAACTTATTTTGCTTTTTCTGTACCTTTCTTTCTCTTTCTGCAACTTTCTTCCTCTTTCTGCAGTTCTCTTTCTTCTTTCTGCTCTTCTTTTACCTCTTTCTGCACCTGCCTTGCTTCTTTCTGTACTTCTTTGCCTCTTTCTGTACCTTTCTTACCTCTTTCTGCACTTCTCTTGCCTCTTTTTGCACTTCTCTTGCTTCTTTTTGCACCTCTCTTACTTCTTTCTGCACATCTCTTGCTTCTTTCTGCACCTCTCTTGCTTCTTTCTGCATTTCTCCTGCCTCTTGTTGCACCTGTGTTGATTCTCTCTGCACTTCTCATGCCTCTTTTTATAACTCTCTTGCTTCCTTTTGCACCTTTTTTGTTCTTTCTGCTCTTCCCTTGCTTCTTTCTGTACATCTCTTACCTCTTTCTGATCTCTCTTGCCTCTTTCTGCACCACACTCTCTATTTTCTGCACATCTCTCGCTTCTTTCTGTACCTCTCTTGCCTATTTCTGCACCTCTCTTGCTTCTTTGTGTACCTTTCTTCCTCTTTCTGTAGCTCTCTTGCTTCTTTCTGTACCTCTCTTTATTCTTTATGCACCTCTCTTGCTATTTTCTGCATCTCTCTTGCCTTTCTGCACCTCACTTGCCTCGTTCATCACTTCTCTTGCTTCTTTCTGCACCTCTCTTGCCTCTTTCTGCACCTCACTCTCTTCTTTCTACACTTCTCTAGCTTTTTCCGCCCCTTTCTTTCTCTTTCTGCACTTTTCTTCCTCTTTCTGCAGTGCTCTTGCTTCTTTCTTCCCTTCTCTTACACCTTTCTGTACCTCTCTTGCTTCTTTCTACACCACTCTTTCTCCATCTCACTCTCTTCTTTCTGTATTTCTCTAGCCTCTTTTTCACTTAGCTTGCTTCTTTCTGTACCTCTCTTGCTTCTTTCTGCACTTCTCATGCATCTTTCTGCACCTCTCTTGCTTCTCTCTGCACTTCTCTTGCCTCCTTCTGCAGTTCTCTTGCTTCTTTCTGCACCTCTCTTGCTTCTTTCTGCACAACTCTAGCTTCGTTCTCCACCTCTCTTGCTTCTTTCTGTACATCTCTTGCCTCTTTCTGCACCTCTCTTGCTTCTCTCAGCACTTCTCTTGCCTTTTTCTGTAGTTTTCTTGCCTCTTTTTGCACCTTTCTTGCTTCTTTCTGCACTGCTATTTTTTATGCACCTCTCTTGCTTCTTTCTGCACCTCTCTTGCTTTTTTCTGCATTTCTCTTGCCTCTTTCTGTACCTCTCTTGCTTCTTTCTGTACCTCTCTTGCTTTTCTGCAT